>NW_019060210.1:239895-253696 GCF_000696155.1 Zootermopsis nevadensis
GTACTCTTTCCAGTCCCACCTGTCCCTATATACAGGCACATTTTCTTACGTTATGGTCAGCTTAGGAAAAACTGACAGATAAAAAGAAAATACCTATAAAAATATTCTGCAATTCAAACTTCAATCTTAAAATGGAAACGCCTGGAAACAATAATCCACAGAAACAATACAGCACAATTTTCACACGGATGCGTATCCATGCAGCGCGCATTTAAGAGATGAGCAATGAGTACATTTTGGTTGGAAAGCTTATAGGGAAAACACCACTCGGAATACCAAGACGCAGATGGAGAATAATATTTAAGTGAATCTTATGAAACTAAAGTTGGAGTGTGTTGATTAGAGTTGTGTGGCAGATCAGTGGCAGACTCCTGTAAGCACGATAATGAACATTTTGGTTCCATAAAATGAGAGGAACTTATTGACTAACTGAGCTTAAGGCTATAAAGAGCTTCTTCACAAGGAGGACTCTGCTCTACGTAGTTAGTTAGTTAGTTAGTTAGTTAGTTAGTTAGTTAGTTAGTTAGTTAGTTAGTTAGTTAGTTAGTTAGTTAGTTAGTTAGTTAGTTAGTTAGTTAGTTAGTTAGTTAGTTAGTTAGTTAGTTAGTTAGTTAGTTAGTTAGTTAGTTAGACCTTAATTTATAATTGTGTCCTTCCGTTCGGCAAACTCACGAGAGAAAATAAATGCCTATAATTTTGGTACTGGGCTTCGATCTCAGAGCCAATGAACAATGACTCACCGTGCATGAACTATAATTATTAAAACATCCATGCCAAATTTTTGCGTAGATCAGCAGTCTGGTCTTAAACTTGTGACTGGAAATATCACACCACATTTCCAGCTAGGTAATTATCTTTCATGATCTGAACAAACTACATCCAAGTAATTATTTTCCTAGTTACAGCCATTTACTAATTGCCTCCATGTGGTCACTGAACTGATTCTTATGAAATGGCGTTGTCAGTCATTTGACATAACTCATTCCTGGAACTCACAATCGATCTTACACATAAGCTTGCTTACTCATGCTTATATTAGATTCGTAGGAAAATTCCGTTTCTCAATCGTAACACGATTTAGCAGTCATTGACGTAAAAAAAATGTTCAGCGGAAATACACTGGTACGAAGACATAGAGGTACCAGGGAATACAGAATTCGTTTAATTAATATCGTTTCCATGGAAACAACAGTGCGGTCTGAGGATTTCTGGAATGTTTATATGAAGGATGTAGCTTTGTGTAAAGAAGCCCGGTGTGGAATTATATTCTTGTGGTGTTTGGGATGCTGAGTGCATGTGGGTGGAGAGGAGTGGCCAGGGTTAATAGTGAATATCCGGCGAAGGTGCAGTCACTAGACACACAAACACACACGAACGAACGAACGCACGCACGAGCGCGTAGTCTTTCGTCACGGACACCATCAGCGTTTTATCGCATCCGCAGCTAAGAAGGGCAGAGGTAGGTAGATCATTGCCTGGTGACGGCCAGTAGACACGTCATTGCACGTTAGTTACACCAAGGGCATAAATGAATGAACAACAGAATGGGCGAATCTGTTTGTCCGAATGATTCATTTCCAAAAATAACATAATCGTAAATCATAAAATGACACAACATGAAGACAGTATGTTTATCCCAAACGTTTGTATCTGCCTACGAGGCTAAACGGCGTCACCACCCAGAACAACGTCGTCTTCAACTCCGTGAAAAGCTCAAATCTCACTTAAGTTCAACAAACGAACCAGGCAACATCTATGACGTGAATAAAGCAGATTGGCACTTGTATTCTGAGGGCGTCCTATTCGATTCTTGACCGGGAAACCGGCTTACATGACTCAAGATATTTCCGTTCATTTTTTAATTCTCTCAACGCAACTGGGACAGTATCTTCAAAAATATCATTACAGAAAAAAGAAAATGTTAAACCCTTTTTTCATGCATTTTCTTGATAATAAAAGTGACGAATATGAAGTGCCGTAAATTTGACTACAATTCTCTACAGTTTCCGTTGTGGATAAGAAGGTGAGTGTTAATTAATAAATTATATATTTAAAAGCTATGATTAAGTTTTCGCATCGTTAGCTACATACTCCTACGATTTTGTGGACGATAGTGATGTTAACGCTTGTGTACTATACGATATGGAATTTTTATTTCAGGTACAAATATTCAGACTGCAAAGGTGCAAAGAACGCCTGTGGAAATTGTATTCCGGTACCGAGTACACACTACCAGTCTTGACGAAGACGAACAAGTTTTACAAAATACTGATAACAAGCATCAGAGGAATACATTATAACTGTATTTAATTACTTTCATGCATGACGGTCGTATGTCGAAGCTTTCTACGTATTCCGCTTTTTAAGAACGAACATCTTACATAACGACCGGTGAAACGCATTTGTGAACACGAGTAAACGAATTTGAAAAGATCTGCAATCATCACAGCGGGCGGTCCACCTTATAACTACAACAAATACTCTTGGGTGAGATTTGAAAAGGAAAGCATCTTCGCACTACTTAGCTCAAACGCCACACAAGCGAAGCGGACCGCCACGAAATTCCATGGCCTGTTAATGATTCTTTGAAATCCTTGCCGAGAGCAGTCTCTCATTTGGTCCTTGTCTTTATCTGCAGTTTAAGGACTTATCGTCTTGCATTCGTCCTGTGGAGATAATATGGCTCTTGAATTTGACAGAATTAGAAAAAAAGTCATGACTTACTCTAGCGAGCCTGGAGCCTATTTGAGGAAACGTAGATGTAAAAGATCTGTGACTACAAGTAAATCCAGCTGAACGACTATTAGCTCCTGAAGAACTCTACTCCATTTTGGAATTACTAGTGATTCGTTACTCGTCATTTTAAACGGACAGCTAAAGACACACTCAGCAGGGCTGCCTAGTTTTACTTCACGCACTGATAACAAATCACATTAAGAAAAGATGGTCCATCCCCATACAAAATTCCATGGCCCGACATTAAATTACGGTAACGTTGTTCTCACATCAGACGTTTGCATGTTGGCATACGATGTTGCCAAATTTCATTAAACGTAACCTAACGCATTCACCCGCTAAACTCCCTTTTTACTATCCATATTCAGGATCACCAGTGCCAGAACAGAGCAATGTCTAAAACGCAGTGACTGCAAACAATAATACGTACTGTTACTCTATTTCATGCAAACTTTACATTTTACACCCATTATAATCTGTATAAGTAGAATGTTTATAAGGCAAATTTTGATTGTACGTATAACTTGATGTCAAGCCATAAATGGCATATTTAAGAACACGTTCGGGACATTATATATATAATTTAAAAATACATTAATACAAATGTTTTAATCTAAATGTTTTAGGTGATTCTAACTATAACATATTGTATGTAAGTTACATCTGCTTCAGATACAATTTCTATAGGAGCCCTTGGATAGTCTTATGACCGAAACATACAGCTCCTGAACACTCTTATTTTAATGAACCACAACAAATTGTGTGTGACGGAACATTTACTCGATGTACATTAATGGAGTCCGGTAATTAGTTCAAAATTTATTGAGGAGTGATACACACATGACATGCACAGGCATAATTACAGACAAATGTATCGTTCGTTCATAGTAAGTTCAGAAAATCAAGTTAATAACTTGTAACAGGCCACTCAACCTTCAAATATATTGGTCAACTATACCGCTCATCTAGTTGGTAATAGTTGTTAATAAACATAAAATGGCGTACAGTTAATAAACACGACATTAATGACGCTTATATTAAGCCATTATATTATACTACGCTAAACTTTTTTGTCTCGCAGTAAAAACTAATTTATAAAAATGATAGCTGTAATTAACTCACGTTTTTGTCGCTTTATAATGATACAGTCTGATAATTAATCTAAAAATTGCCCTTTTCTTATTTCGCTGCTGATGCATTGTTCTCTGCATGTAAATTTATGATCTAGCACCGCAGTGTATCTAACAACACAGGAGAAGTTGGGGAGTGTGACTGTTAATGGCGGAGCAATGGGAAAATTAAGGGGGTTGCCAAGTATGTATAGTACAAATAAAAAGCGGTGACTGTGAAAGCAATGAATGTTATTGAGGGAGCGCTTGGTGGCGAATACTTTTGGAGTAAAGACTATACACATCTCAAAAAACTTTATTTTTTGTCCATCCTTTCTTTGAATTCTAACACCCCCTTCGCCCGCAGGTAGCCGTCTTTACCCCGAGCATATGGCATACAGGATGTGTGGGGCCTATGCTTGTATTTAGTACAGAAATACAAGCAATATTTCTGCAGGAATCCAGTCAAAACGAAAAACGTATCACAAGAAAACTTACATCAGTATTAAAAAAAAACACCCTGCCAAACATACGGCTATATCACGCAAAAAGAAACAACATTTTAGTTTTAAATTCTGATATACTGATATATATGCCGTTCAATTGTTTTAACTTATACAAGCTAGATTTTTATATTTCAAATATGTGAAATTAAAATATTTTATTAAATTATCTATTCGCTGTTACAATTCCGAATAATTCGATCAACTAAGTGGAGCCACATAAAGGAAGATATTACCCACAGTAATATACATAATGGTAAAAATGTTGTATTTATAATATAACAATCTTAACTGGGAGTAATGCTGGCATTAAACAAATTAAAGTAGCCTGGATGTGACAAACAATTTTTAAACATATCGCTATAATTACATAACACCTCATTACTTGTTGTGTATGAATGTAATTAAATCCTTTACTACTTAACAAGGGGATTAATTACTTTAGGATTGGTATTTCTACTCTTCTAGCCTACAATTACATCGGGCACAATCGAGACTTTCGTCTGCCAACAATACGAGATAAATCGAAGTTTAATGAGGAAATCCCTGTTTACATTGAGAATCATACTAAGCCCATAAATATAAAATGCAGAGTTACTGACTCTTAAAGAAAATGGTACATATAGTTACCACCTGGATAAAAGTTTTTAGGATTTTAATTTCATAGTCAATAATTTTAACAGACAGCTATGATAATTTAATTTCCTAATACATTTGTGCCACATTTAATTGGTCTGTGTTACTGAAGACCGCCTCTGTTATGTTTTGATGAAAGATTCTCGGGCTGTTATGTTTTGACACATTTCCCAGGAAACTGCTTTCCTGTCATAGAACAATTGTGTTCCTTCCTCTACAAAACAGATGCCCTTCTATCCACACGAAACTAAATAATAAGAGCGTAAAACACGTTCTAATTAGATCGATATCACCAAGCTCACGTAACATGGCGTCTCACGTCTAGCGTGTCCGACAACTTTCTCGCATTTAAGCCACATGCGCCTGTACACCACGCTATTTGAGACAGACGATACTGCATATTAAGTGCATATTACTGACTTATTAGTACGTAAGTTGTTTAACAACAACGTATCAAGAACAGGGATTACCTGTTGTTAAATGAGGCGATGAAAGAGCAGTATATGGTTGCGATTTATAATAATTCTTTTATGACGTTTCTTTTATGACGTTGAACCAACTACAAAGATTATTTATGTCAACTAAAATATTCCAGAATAAGAGTGAACTGTAAATCGAGGGAGGGGGGGTGCAGTATATGGTTGCGATTTATAATAATTGTTTTGGTACAGTTCTTTTATGACGTTGAACCAACTACAAAGATTATTTATGTCAACTAAAATATTCCAGAATAAGAGTGAACTGTAAATCGAGGGAGGGGGGGGTCTATTTTGAGATTTTCTCTCACAGTTCTTCCGGAGGTGCTAAGAACTGCAGAAATCCTCAGTCAGAATATCTGGCCTCCGTTCGGAATCGAACAGGATACATCCAAAATACGAGTCGCATTCTTCACAGCTGAATCAAGGCGCTGAGTTGCCCAAAAAGGACTGGGAAGGGACTTGAAACAGAATATTCCTATGAGTCATTATTCTGGGGGTGCTGAGAAGAAACAAAATCCAGAGTACAGATGGCGCTCACCTGGATTGAAATCGATACCTCCCAAGTACGTTTCAGAAGATTTAGAGCTGAATCTAAACTGCTCGCTGGCAGGATTACGGAGGACGCCAGGGTCAATTCCAAACCCGATGGAACAGAAAAAGTCTATATCGAAGCCCGGAACTCCGACGTGTGAACACATCGCCAGTCACTTTAATCACGTGTATCTGTCTCAGTTAAAGTGATGGACCTTCCAGTTATCTGTAATGTCGATATTTGTAGCTGAGTGAATTTCAAGCCGCGGTATAATTTCTGTTCTGTGGTCGCTGCGAAGCCACATGGCTTTTCCGTTCCCTCAATTGGCATTCAGTCTCTAGTTACCTGCACCGAGATGGAACAATAGCTCATCCTCTGCGACGAAGTTGTACGTCACATTATCACGATTCCATTAGATATCAGAGGCTACTTCAGAACCTAAAATGTAGTGTGTCATATATTTTAACAATTACAGCTTGTGTCTATTACTGATTGTGTTCCAAATGTAAAGAAGAACGTATAGGACGAAACTCCATTTATTATCAAAATATGGAACCTAACCTCGCGTTCCTTATAACTGTGTTTTTAAAACCACTCCATGTCACCCATTGGCTGTGCGTGGATATTGTGTGTGCCCTAATATTCATTATTTCCCATTAGAGGTTCTACATAATTCCTGTCTCTACAATGTATCTGCATACGGCCGCCATGTTTGTTAGGCACCATTACCTCCATTCTTGATATAGGACTTTCGTTTCCCCCTCAAGGAGGCATACAAATAATTTTATGCTTAACAACCCCAATTACAGTTTTCTGATACAGTGTAACAACTGATTTGTATCACAACGATAAATTAAATCGGAGGCAACATGCGAAACGCGGACCACAAAGTGAAAACCACTAGTTCTGCGTCCCATGCTGAGGGTAGTCAAAGAACCAGCGTGCGTCTAATAGACCGTAATGAAATAAGGAGCCATGACACTTCAAGGTCTCTCTCTATTTATCGGTAACAGGCTGGGGGGGGGGGGGGGGGGGGAAAACAGGCAGAAAACGACAAAGAAGGCAACGAAACCATAAACTTTAAATGAATCCTTTCAAGTTCCACGCCATAAAAACTCAACAAATCGTGAATTGTAACGATAGGTCTATGTTATATGCCCATATTGGAATACGCAGGAATAGGAAATGATGAAATGTGGCAACTATCTATACCACCTGCTTTGAAATTCAGTTACTCGGCATGTCAAGGAGTGCGAAAGGAATGTCAAGTGTTGTGGAAATCTGTTAATCCGTTCTCAAACTATAATCGAACAAACAAACAAACAAATAAATATAACCAAATTTTAAAGTCCTTCAACTAGACCAAGTGCTGCGTTAGTACGTTGTCTTCCTTGTTATTAGAGTGGATTTGTAATCATTCGAGACACAGGGTTCTTCCATCTTCGCGTCGGACCGCGCTGTAGACGGTAATTTTATTCCAAATGAGCAGGGTTGTGTGTCCGTTATCGGCCACGCAAACCGCTTCGTCATCACAGACCGCAAACCACTGATAAAGCTATCCTTGAGATGAATGTTGCTTCCCGTGTGGCTTGTGACCACCTACATGTTCAAACTGACGAAACCTTCGGGTTATCACTGCGAGAGGAGGCATCCGCCCACATTTGAAGCACCAAAACAAAGGTCACTGTGGTCATATGTTTAGTCATGATTCTATGCAAATGTGGAAACCGATAAAAGCAAAGTGAAAAATAATTGATGTTCTAATACCAAGCTACAAGTCGAGCTCATGATAATATTTCCCAAGATTCCCAGTGTTTGCCTGTCGTGAAAATGTCCTCAGTTAAATTTATTCTCCTCGTTCAATTTTCATCAACGTGTCTGGATAATCTGATATTCGGTCACACGCCTCACAGCATAAAGGTTGGTAACTTCTTTGCTGAGAAGGAAGAACTAGGAAAGAGTTCAATTCGCCGAAAATCGCTAGCAATAATTAATTTGAAAATTTCTCGACATATTAGCCTCTGACGTACACAGATCGACTGAAAAAGTGGACAAAACTTCAACGAAAAGAATAAGGGTTGTATTAGGACACACAGCCAAACACACTGATGCGCCATTTAACTCAAGACCAGCAAATACTCCAAATATGTATTCACGTTTCTTAAAGTCTAGTTCCACCTACTCGACTACAGAATTCTAAAATTCTACGAAGTTAGAATAAGTGACAAATTACAGGCAGTTTTATTACAGTTGTGCAAAAATCAGCATTCTGTATTTATACGTAAGTCCGCCTTGTTTGTTCGTGCAGTCGTCTTCCTTTTCAGTAAATCTGGGCGAACATTCCGCATATTTCTTAATTCCAACGGAATAAAAACGCGTAAAATTCTTGCATTCCTTCATTTAAAACTTTACATCATCAATGCTGATTCTTCGGTTGTCCCGGATATGCTGATATATCGGTTCCTTCACTGAACACATGTTACCAGCAAATGTCCGCCCACCTCTACACATTTCCAACAATTCGTACACTTGCCACAGGTTCAGATAGTCGCCGTCATTTTTTACTGTCGTTCTCCCCTAAATTGCACCCTTGACCACAAAAATCGGGCCACAGATCATTATTCTTTGATACATTCTGACAGTGGAGCAGCTATGTTACGCGGGGCATACTACTACTACTACTACTGTTATTGTTGTAGTCACGAATACCACTGCTTATACAGCCTGACCTCAATCTTTTAGATTACTGCCACATTATATTTTAGGTAAAGGAAAACTATGTTTATCTTCTGACTTTCCCTCGCATATGATCCATGAATCGTAAATACTGGAGATCATGTTACATTTCCACTGCCGAAGCATGCTTCGTGCGGGGGGAGGTCTAATGTACTGTATGTTAAGTGAGGTGCAGACCACACAACGTACACACTGGTGCAGGCCAAATCTTTCCATGCATCAGACGAGCTGCTTTCAAGTAGCAACTGAAATACGAGGCCAACCTCGGTAATCCGTGATCCCTAATCGTCTAAAACGCCACACACATGCTACGGATATTTTGGGTATTCCAGGATCCACGTACTCCCCGGCAAAAAGTAAAAGTTTGTCCCACTATACGCCATGTAGGCGTTTGGGGTGAGTGGAGGTATACCTCCTCCCTTCCTTGACCCCGGCACTAGATCGGGGTGAGTGGTCAGCATCACGCCCCGGCCGGCTTTACCCCCGGGAAAGGACCCCGGTACCCATTGTAGAGGAGGCTGGGTGGGCCCCAGAGGCTAGAGGAAAAATCCTCTGCCCCCGTCGGGGATCGAACCCCGGTCGTCCAGCCCGTAGCTAGTCACTATACTGACTGAGCTGTCCCGGCACACACACAAAAAATAATTGGTATACAAACAGACTTAAGCACATAACCGGTTATGGGCCCTGCTTCCGACATACATTATTCCGACTCCACTTAACAACAACAAATCTATTATTCCGTTTTACACATGAATTGACTGTTTCGAAAAAACTGCCGTCTCGTCCAATTTTAATATTTAAACAAAATATGATGTTAACGAATTGAAAGTAAAAGTCCTGTCTTTCATTCCTCAGGCACTTTTGAAATACAAATTGTTAAAATCACTGAAATAATGTCGGATAGCTGTGGTGAGTAAATTATATTTTACACCTTTTCTTACACCGCATGGTCAACACGGTTATTTTGAAGATTACATTACTGAAAGTGGCACAAAGGATAGGTGTCCTGTTCAGGAACGAAACACAGATGGTGATGTCGGTGTACTGCACCCCGGGAACAAACTGTGTCTTTTGCCTACGTCACTTGCTTGCGGGTAGAAGAAAAACAAAGGCCCATGCTGTGTAATACGAACACCGACACAAGACCTGACAGACAGCGATCTACAAAGTACGGCCGCTGGGAAAGAATGTTAGTAGAGTATGGGCAAAAATTCTTGGTTTTTCTGCACGTCACTTTTCACACACTCTGTTCACTGTCTGTCCACTTGAACAGCTTGTTTTGGTGCAATGTGACCATCCTCAGGTTCAATTCCCTGCTCCTATGTCATTGCACTAAGGGTCTCCTCCCCGATGTCCAGAAATATTGATGAAACTACTTAAGTCGGTTAAAGCTGATTATCAAAAATAAAATCTGGACACAAGAACACAACATGACCACAGCACATACTATACACTACAGTTCGGTTTGAAGTTTGCAGACAATCATGAGAAATGCTGTGTGGTCACAGTTGAAACAGGAGCTGTCATGTCAACAAATTCTGTGCGAAATTTAATTCTGCGTGTTGAGAGGAGCCAACATGGCGACTGAGGAAATGTTTAAAGTTATTTTTCAAATACCTGTGTAACAGAAATTATTTATATGAACTGTTCGTTAGTTTACTGTGTCGAAGAAGTGTTCGCATTTTCACAACTGTACGGCATTTCTTACCAGATAATAATATTACAAAACATTTTTTTAAAAAGCTTGCTGAGAACTACATTTTTGCACACCCGTTGCTCATTTTTTAAAAAGCTTGCAGAGAACTACATTTTTGCACACCCGTTGCCTGTCCCAGCTGAAGGCAAACAGAAGAGTGAATGGAGATGTACAGTTCCGAAAGACAGCAAGGAATAATTTGAACTGCGTGAAAGTTACCCCAAGATGTTTTCCATCTCTGTTTTCCCCACAATCGTATTTCCATAAACGCTTTACGGAAAGCAAATTCTGTTACGTTCAGTAGTTATCTAATAGCGTCGAAGGGGACACCGATGGTGAGGGCAGATTGCACAGGAGTCCATGGCCAAAGTAAAGCAGACAAATTTGCTTACGAAATTAAATGAACAGGCATACACGCCGGAAGGTTCACAATTATCATTCCTTTATCTAGAATAACCAACCTCGACAAATTTTATATCTAACCTGCTTGTCTGAGGCAATTCTATTTATCAACTCATTGACATTCGCCTTCAGAGTTGTGTTGTAGGGACACAGTCTACGCGAATAACAGCTTTCAGATCCGTACAGTTCGTTTATGCAACAACATATGATTAATACAACTAATAATAATTACTGGGCTTTGTACTGACAGCTGAAATCAGCCCATAAACCCCACACTCTACATTTAAACATCCATTTTAATACCACCCTCCCCTGTACACTTAGATCCTCCATGAATCTTTCCTTCAGGTTTTCCAAACAAAATTTTGTATCCATTTATTTTATCATACAATGAATGTGACTCCAGATATTGGTAGTATTAACTGTGATTTCATTCATGTTGTTTAGTTTTGTTTAATAAAATGTCTTTATTTCGCGTGGTACTATTTCTCAGTCACTGTTCAGCACAAGTATCAAATAAAGCAATAAATTAATTTATTATATTATTATTAAGGCGTAATAAATCGGTTTTATCATTAATCAATGAACAACACTTTTAACACACGTAAAGATGACAATCTTCTGGGATATTGCACCGTGCAGTCTCGTGAAAGTTGGCCGACGTTTCGGGGGTGCCTACTTCCCTGATGGCGGAGGGATTACGCAAATCTGGCACGTTGACAAATTTCTACTAGCCTGCACGGCGCAATAACCCAGAAGGCTCTCATCTTCATACTCACAGCCATAAGAACCAGAAATCTAATTTATTAATTCAGTTACCTTATAAATAAATTCTTAAAAATGTAACCATAAAACGCCATGTACTCACTACTTGTCAATGATGTCCAGCCAAATGTGTAAGAATTCAGCTTCAGAATGAATTCTGATTCGGAACAGAACAGAGGGCCTAAACCGTGGTGCTGAAGAAAGATAAAAATTCTAGAGGAATAATATTTTAATTATTATAATTAAATAATTTAATGGCAAAGGAACGAAAGAAATACGGAATTTCACAGAGAAACAAACACTAAATGATGGCGTTCGTTTCACTCCAGTCACACTGGCCAAAGAGACTGCAAGAGTAAAATCACGTGACGGGGATTAGCGATCAAAGCTCTCTGTTTCTGCTCCAGCTACATTTTGCATTCCTACAATTTATACCAAATTCATTTCCAGCTAATTCACATTAAAACCCAAGTTTTGGAAACCTCTTTTGTGTGGGCGCTTAAAGACTGGAAATTATCTAACAGCGACACGCTCTACAAGTAAATAAGGCAATTTCATGGCCAGCTTTACTTGCAGTTCAGGGTCTTTTCTAAGGGTATATGACTTCAGATATCCATCGTCTCCTATTCCATTCCATTGTACACTGTCCTTCTACTCTGTTATTTTAGGCTGTTATATAATTTCTCACTTCAGTGGTTTTGCGAGAAAGTTCTCTTACAATTTCCACGTTACAATGCACAGCCACACTTAAACTCATACTTTTATGTATTCTACATACCTATTGTGTTACAATGAATACACGAAACAGGTTATTGTAGCGGTTAGACTCTGAATCTGCTTTCGGAAAATACTAAAGTTTAATTTCTCTTGTTCTTTCATGACAGCTTAACCTGGTAAATAGTAAAGGTCGGAATTAAAAATGTTTTGTTAATGATACATCTCCTTGCTTCGTAACAAGCAGTTCGCAACCATGCGGAGAGCCAATTAAAATAACTCCGCCACTCTGAATACATATCTGTCTTTCAGTACGCATGAACTATCAAATCTGTTATTGGGAATTGTATGAGAAAAATACCGAGCCAATTAAATATCCGGAGGGTATAAATAGGCCAGCATATTTGAGCTTAGTTCATTACGACAGCAGAAGAAATCTGCCTTCGTTTCACGGGGAGAGATCATCTCACAGCCAGACCTTCCTCAGACACAGATTACTGCCCCAAGATAACTTTGACATCACTGGAGTCAATCAAAAATATCACGGATCAAATTCTGAAAAACGCAAAGGAATTGTTACGTAGTGCTTACGGATCCTAACGTATTGTGTATCCTAGCAAATAGACTTTAACAATCCCCTTTCATTTTGCCAGAAGTGGCATAGCAGTGTTTAAAACGCGTAAGATCAAAATATATAACATAATAGAGTCACTGTTTTATACCCCAGTGCTCATTACGTCATCATAAGTGAAGGAAAAGCTACTCGACAGTAAGCGTCTGGTCACGCACACGTCTCCTTACTATTTCCCTCACATATTCCAACGCCCATCCATAAGACTATCTGCCCACACAATCTGGCCAACACAACAAAAAGTTAATCCCGCTGGTAACAAGAACACCACGAAATGTCAGACATCCTACAAAGGTGACAGGCGACGCACGAACTGACCGTGACGTACCTCGGGTCAAGAATGTATACTGGTGACGACGGCGAAAATGATTATATCAATAGTGACAACAACAATAACACTTCCAACAACAAGGTTCACAACATAAAGTTGACAGTTGATAACTATTCAGATGGCTAAGAAGGTAGGCCCAATAATGGAATCTACACTAAACCAGAACAGTTCAATTCATAACGTCACAGTTTTCTCTCCAAGATTAGATCTAATATTATCATCACATATATTATTAATCCTTCAAGTGGTTTCTTTCCTTGAAATTTCAATACAACACATGCTACGCACATTTTTTCTCAGCGCAGTGCGTATTTAGTCTGACGTATTCTTCTTGGCTCAGTCTCCCCAGTAACATAGGCGAAGAGTACAAATAACATACTTAAAATACCGAAATATGTTACAAAAGCATTTTTGAGAGAATATATCGTAAAAGTAGTTCGAAACTTCCCAGAAATCTTATCACGGGACTATACGAAATGTTTCCTAATACATGCTAGATATGCAACCCATTCAACAGTAATGCTGCCCTAC
>NW_019060210.1:259101-274974 GCF_000696155.1 Zootermopsis nevadensis
TATTTAATTTATTTTAGATGTAGATTATATACTATGTATAACTTAAATTATACACCAACAACTTTGGGGGTACAAAGGTTCAATACCACTGATCTAAGGGATGGTCAAAGGTCCCGTTGGAGGCTCAGTTCCACAATCCCCTACAAAACAAAGGCAGTTTCTCTACGTCTCGCTTTTCCACGCTCATATAAACTAAGTATCATGTAATAAAAAGTCACCCCTCCTTTACCTTCTTCAAGGCCATTTTACCTGTTCTAACACGAGGGAATCTTCTACAGATATTTCTTTTTTGTTTATTTCTTTTTTTATATTCAGGTGGCTCCGACAAACGGAAAGAAACATTTGTGCTGAGTAAATTCTCATCTAGTAAAATAACAGGGAGAGGTTTCCATTACAAGAAGAATTCACCCAACGGAAAGACTCAATTCCGTCCGCAAGGACAGCTCCGCTTTGCAGTGCTAATCAAATGGTTGAGGGAACATGCAAAGAAAAGGTGGCGGGCGATCCAAGAAGTGCTAAGTAGAGGCATTAGGCAGAAACTTTTGTTTGTCCTTAGGTTTTACATCTCATCCTAAATGCAATCTGTGCAATAATAAGCTGGTATCATAAGTCTGCCGTTCCCACGCGTTTCTGTGCTTGCCGACATAATTTCGTACACTTTTACGATTACGTAATTGCATCTGTGCGCTATTAGACAGCAGCAGCTACCAACTTGGAGGTGATTACTCATAGAAGACAAATATGGAAAAGGACAGGCGTTCTTTACAATATACAAAGATGCGTGAGACATAGGCACCCAGAAAATGCTTAAAGGTTGCAAAGTTGTCAGTTGTTGTTGTTCTTCTTCTTCTCCTTGTTTCGTCGTCGTCGTCATCATCTTCATAATCATATTCTGTTAACACACTCATCACAGTTATCATTATTTCGGTATTATTACGATCTGTGTCACTTCCATTTTTCCTCTGTCACCAATATCATCAACGTCGTTCTTACGGCGAGTATGAAGATGGTTGTCTTCTGACGAAACAATGACAGTGAGCAGTCTGGTAGATACTGACCGACGTTTCAGATACGCAGAACGCAAATACAAGACATATACACGTGAGTCAGAGACAAACTCATAACCAGTAAACGCGTTTGTACCAACACAAATGAGATCTTTGCTAGTAGGGCAGTGGCGCTCTGATGGCGTTTTTAAAGTCTGAATAGCAAAATCCGAGTTCACAAACCGCATGTGTATTATTAATAAGTTATAACAAGTTACAAAAAAGAGGAGAAAGAAATATTTACAATCTCACAGTAAACACGCCATAATTCTTGTACCCCGCCTCTCCAAGCTGCGATGGACAAATTTAATAAAGCACTTAAACAGGCGTTATAAACTGATATTCCTCATTAGTAACCTAGCACGTGAATAATAGCGTCTTTGTGTGTGTGTGTATATATACCAGGCGAAACCTTTCTTACTAAAATGTGCACATCATTTATTTGACCTTTGGCTCCAGACAAGAGAAATCTTGTCTCACATTCAGATGCGATGTAGTCTGTAATGCTGACCCACCCAGTCTAATCCACGTATACATTAAATGAGCCAACCTGTTACGCAATGAGCTATTCACGCCACACTTTCGATCTGTTACGTGACGTAAGAATGTATATTTCAATGCTTCAGTGTCCTACAACGCTGTTCCTGCGGTATTATGGTTTCAATTTAATACAGACCTGTATATTTGCTTACGCAAAAATTTACAAATCGCGGAACCTCATAACTAGTCCTATTATTGCAGTTAGATCAGAGAATAAATGGGAGTGAAATGAAGCACATCTTGGGAACATAATAAATGCACACAAAATGTGATAAATGGGAGTGAAATGAAACACATCTAGGGGAACATAATAAATGCACACAAAATGTTATCGAGAATACTCGTGGTAAGACGAGACGTGGTAAACGTAGATAGAAGAATATTATAAAAATAAATCAAGCATGAGCCTAGTGACAGAGTTTAAGTGTTTTATTGTAATTGGAATAATGTCTGCAGTTTCAATGTGATGACCTACGTTCATAATTTCGTAACACCGTTTCTAAAACTGTAACGAACAACGTTTTCCACTTGTCACAGCGATCTTCGTAAAAATTATATAACACATGCCGTTAATAAACAGTTGTTAACTAAACCAAGAAATAAACAAAATGTACGAGAAACCCTGGTTGTACATTGTAACTGACTCCACGTTACAGGACCCTAAGGCCTGAGACTGGACCCTACCTCGAGTGATCAGAAATCAGTTCACACTTTCAAACCCTATTTTTACATTTCAATGCTGTCCTCCCACAACATCTAGACCTCCTAAACGTTCTTTTATCCATATATTTTCGCATAAAAATTTAGTGTGCATTTCTTATCTCCTCCGCTTGTGCTTTACGTCAACTCTTCCCACTCTCATAAATTTTTACAACCTGATCATACTGGTGAAACTGTAAATTATGAAGTTCCCTACTACGCAATTTTCTTTATCATTTTGTTATTTCCTCTTTCATAAATCCAAAACATTACTCACGGCACCGTCCTCTAACATCCTCAAACTGCGACCTTTCTTTTAGGTAAAAGACCAAGTTTCCCACTCGAATAGAACAAATGGTAGCAACACAAACCTGTTCGTGTAAGCCACCCTCTTCTCACAACACGCGAGAAGCCGGACCCTACACACGGATAACAAACAGCTCCACGTCCACTAATAATGATCACGAACTCCGGTTATCTTCTTACAATTCTCATTTGCACACGATTCATCACACGAGGCCATAATGTCATGACAGCCGGGATGCAAGGTGGATGGTTGGCAGGCAGCGTCATCAGCCCAGTCGGTCATTGGGTGAGCGGACCAAGGTCGCGGGCAGGTTTGGGTCACAGGGACCAACGACTTTCCTGGCCAAATCAGCAGCAGCAGCACGAGTTCAGCAACGAAGGGAATTTTATACTTGAAGTTGAAAGGATGAATTGCGCATCACAAAGAACACGTCCAGGGTCCAATTTAAATCAAAATGGTCGTTACAATACGTCATAAGTAGAAAATGTACAAAACATAAAATATTTAACTTATTACCAATGTCTAAAACATTGTTCGACACGTCAGTCTAAATGTCCGAAAACGTAGAGGGTGATTAAATGAAAATAATGAGTGTGGCGTGACACTTGACTGTCACACAGAATTTTTGTCGGAAAATTGAAAAAAAAGATGCAACTTGGGTGAACTAGACATAGATGAGATAACATAATATTAAAATTAATTTAAGATAAATAAAATATGGTTGCGACTGATTCGGGATAACTTTCAGGGCGGGCTATTTGTTAAGGCAGTGATTAAAACATGGGTTCCAGTGAGCAACTTCTTCACTATCTGGGCAACTATAAACTTTGTTGAAGTTACACAAACTGTATGGAGGTTTTATGTCACATTTTCGATTCGTAATTAATATCGGCTATTAATATATAAATACAGGTATTAAGGTTATTATTCATTTGCTGAAAATCTGTAATCTTTTCCGACAGTAATAGTCTTTTGGGCCCCAAATCGAAACTCGGTTTTCCGTGCAAATCGGTAAGCCTACTATGACAAGTTTCAACATTAAAACAATCACCAGACTAATTATGAGGTGGATTAAAACGCCCATAGTATATCTGTCATCTACACAGCCTCCTGTAATGGGTACCGTGGATCCGACCGGGTGTCAATATCGATCACATCGTTAAGCTGTTGAGATTCTTGAAATGGTGCTTAGGCACAGGTACATTTCAGTCGTTTTGTGCCACGTGCCTTCTGATGTAGTTATAAAGTAGTCATGATGAAATTGCCACACTTAAAACCTAATAAGTATTGTGATCACAAACAATAACAACAACAAAATAGATTAGATTAGACGGAAGCACAAGTTTGGGGCTCATAGAACACATCACTATTATTTTCATATATCTACAACTAAGTATAACCAAGTCGAGAAGCGCTCAGTTCCGTTCAGTGAGAAAGTGAGTGAGTACTTCAGAGAACACCCATTAATTACCAAGTTACTTTTACATACAATATATTCATTAAATGCAAATATATGGTAGCAATTTATCAGATTTAGAAGCACGGTGATGCCTAGCCTACCCTTGGTGCAGAGCAAATACATTATGTCAAACCTAGTGTCTTCTAAGCTCGGGTAAAAGAGAGACAAATGTTACAGGGGACATCATATAGTTGGGAAAAGCTTGAGATATACTTTTGAATCTTGTTTCCCCACAAGCTCACACAGATGTAAATTTAATTGAAACAATTTTACAATTTATTTAATTTAAATATAAAAAGCATTACGGAAGCAGTTTCCTGACAAACATCTGAAATTTAAATTGTTTTAAAATTGGGGTATTTCGAACAGCACAGTGTATAACTTGACAATGAGTTGGGCCGCATGGGGCCCGCGGGACGCGAGTTTGACACGCCCGGTGTAGTAGAGTGTATAATTTGTCTTCCTAAGTACTGTTAAATTAAATGTTCATGCGCCGAGACATGAGGTATTCATCCGTGTTTTCCCACAACAGAAACTGCCCTAAGGACATAAAAAATAAAAACACGTACCTAGGTGGCCACTTCCGGAGGAGGAAGACAGTCTTTAGACTGGAAATTGAAGGAAGAAGAAAATGACCATCGATAAAAATGCTGTTCCCGCCACAGAGGAACTATTTTGTATAATAAAATTGAGAAGATGTCTATGTCCTTGGAGAATTTTCGCTAGATCAGAGGCGGGTTCTTGTTCGAACATGAGGTCAACCAGCTTAGGGACTGGTAAATGTTGAAAAAAATATAACACAGACCTTTCTTCCCTCCACACCCAACAGCTAGGCTACGCGAATTCTTTCACACAAGAGGCAGATGTTAATTTGCTTCTTTATTATTCCATTAGGACTGTGCATGTGTAAACAGAATGGCGGATCCCACGTTACGAGCTGTTTATAAAGGTAAATCACGGTTTACAACGTAGTTGCGTCTCCGGGAAACTCCTTTTATATCGAAAAACACATAGTTCGAATTCTCTTTTTATATACACACCACGTTAAAAATAGTTTACGTTAGTAAAATGGTTAATTTCAAGTAACGAACTTAGAACTGCAGTTGGCCCAGTCCAAGATGCTGACTGTGTGCACCTTCCAGATAGGTCTGGCATGTTGAGTTTTAGCACCACTAGCCTATTCGGTGTCTTCTGATATTAAACGAAACTCGTCAGGCCTATATTTCAGAAGTCGCCTATAAATATCATTAATAACGGTGGTAAAAATTTTAATTCCATTAAACTGGCGACCGCGCTAAATTACATGTAAAAATATCAACATTTAATCAACGATTAATAGTCCGGAGCATCTAACAAGCGAACACTCCTCTCTCCTCTCCCTGGCTCGCTTACAACCTCTGCCGAAGAGTATAAACTCCGAAATGGCCTCTTAAGATGAACGAGATTGTTGGCGTTATAGCTGTTTATGTTTAATTTTTGCACACGAAAATTTCGCCGTAGCATAAAGCAGCGATCTCTTAAAACTATCTCCTTTCTCTCAGATAGGAAAAGACGGAAGAACAGCTTTTACGACTTTATGAGAATACGGCTACGATGGTACAAGGTTCAGATAAATTAACCCATAAAGTTTTATTGCGAGGTCAATACAGTGTAGATAGAATAGTGGATCAAAAGAGTCACTTAATGCTTCCAGCCGCACATGGCTAACTGCAGAGAAAGCACTGGATGGAGAACACACATTTAACTTTTTATCATCTAACCTTGAAAAACGATAATAATTACTACAACTATTTTGTGTGTGTGTGTATTTCCTGCAATTACGTTTGTTATATTTTAAAATTGTAATCAGCTGCTGATGTTACGAACTGACTAAACGTATAACGGCCGTGTGCTCTATTATTTCGACATCTTTAACAGATGCATTCAGACATTACCACAGCCTTTCATGTGCCCTACACCTGGTTCTCGTCACGTCAATTATTTACGGTAGGTTTCTCATTCAATGACACAGACCCACACTCATACAACAATTTCGGTTGCGTTAATGTACGTTAAAAATACATTATAGTCATTTGTTCCTAAAACTACGCCATTGTTTTCTTCAGAGAAGACCGAAACATCGTTTCCGACAGTCGTTTGTAACATTTCTGGCAAGTTCTTATAGCTTGAAAAATTAATTTAAACAGTAATAACAAATTATATTCTTCATCTTCTGCCTCTGTATTCACTGAGAAGTTCCTATGGCGTATTCTGATTCAGAATTAATCCTGGAGCGATGATTCCTCAGACATTTGTTAACACTTCTTGGTCAAATATTACCTGACAGCAAGGTCCCCATTTACACAAGCAATAGATTCGTACAAGAACATTGGTATATTCCTATTCCTTCGTCAGGATTCGAATCCGCTAACCCAGCGTTCACGCAGTCCCACATCAGTAGAGGCCTAATTGAATCTTACATGGAAAGTAAATTGATATTTTATACTCATTCTTTAATTTCACTCCAATGAAAGTAGGTGGAAATCCAACTACGATACCAAATGCATGTAGGTTTTTTACTCCGATGTCGTTAATTTTATAGACGAAAACATACACAAAACATAACGAGGATGTTTGTTAAAAGGCGCTGGGAACAGAAAACTAAATCGAGTGCTGTGGGTATCTACCCCTCGCGCGTCGGAAACCCAAGATTCCAAATTAAAACATAAAAAGAACTGCGATATTTCACCGTCTAGATATTGCACTACGTGCCCACGAATTTCCACTCTCCGTTTACACTTTGCACTGATCTCTTTCATATGCTGTCAAGAGCGACTTGTATTCGGGTATCTACTGAGTTTTCGCTAGCCTCTCGATTATTCCACCCGAAAACAGCCATAGTAACTGCTTCCTTCCAGTTCTTTACCAACTCACCACCCAGGTTATTGAAACGTCTCACTGCACTTCATATAAACTCTCAAACCAATAATTAACTTACTGGTCCAGAGTCTTTCTTGAAAAACTGACAGTATGTCAGTTGTTCAAAACTCATCATTTCTCTAAAAAATGTGCAATTATATCCTACAGTGAGACAGCTGAATCAGTGTGCATTCACATTCCATTTATTTAACATTTATTTTAATATTATCATTCCACCTTCGCCTAGGTAGTCAAATGGTCTCCTCCCCAGATATATTCTAATCAAATATTTGCATGCACTGCACTGCTTTCAATAGTCTTTTAATAATCATACATAATTAAAATGACAGAAATGAGCCTATAAATCCGGACTTCTCAATGAAACAACGCCACCACGTTAAAGGGAGACCGCCCTAGTAGCTCATGTTTATGTAGTGTTTGGTTGCAAATCCTACATTAATTAAATTCATTATATCAAATTATAACTTGGAATTATAACTGTGGAGTGAAAATATGTTATACAACACCGACAAATAATTAAACTTCCGAACTGTTCTTTCCTAAACCGAGAATACGGCAAAGCCTTTAATTGTCTCTAATGCGCGCCTGTAATTAGCTGTAACGCGGTATCATAAATAATATTTGATATTTTCTTGTTTTGTTCCATTTCAAAGATTCCATAATTTCTTTCTTAAATTTCCGTAACTGCGCATATAACAAAGTAACTCGCAAACATGAGCTTGCTTCTTTATTATGTCGGCCGAGTAATATGAAACTTAACACGGAAGTAATGCGACCGGAGCTCGAGAGGTATCTGCCTGGAATTTGCGAAGATATACCGATATGTTCACGTAGCTTTCCTCAGTTAAACGAAGGATAAGTGGAACAGTATATAATATCAGTACACTTATACACTTATAGCTCCCTGTGGCGAACAAAACTTATACAATTCTGTCACCTCGCATTCACATTGAAAAATGAAAACTGCAGTGAGGATGTTTGGTGGCTTTGCCAGCAACACTGAACAACCTTTCGGCTATGCGCGATCAATGCTTCGGTTGCCGTGTTGCCTATTCCTAGCGGCACAGCCGTCAAACAACCACAGCATATATCGCCCTGGATTCGGACTTAACAAGATTCCCATTACCAAAGTTCATGCATTCACATGCATATGGATGGACGGACAGACAGTGAAATTAATACCAATTTTCGAAATACTGCAATCGTAGCCCACAAATTTGAGCTGTGCACTGTTTGATGTACATCCCCACACACAGCATTTGAATTTTTCTTTATTTCGCGGTCAGGAAGTAGCAGATGTTTTTGTCTTCCAAAATCGGATCATGAAATTATAAATTTCCAGTTCTTTGTATTCTCATGACCAGAACTAACACTTAATGTCACAGTGAGTCGTATGACATTCATAGTAGGACCATCAGGTGAAGTGGCCTCAACTCATTCCCCGCGTAGCAACTAATGACTTCTAATGACTCTTGATATCCCCCCCTCTCTCTCTCTCTTCCTCTCTTTCACGCCGCACCCTCCCTAAAGCGACCCATACACGTTCAATTATCAACCGGACATGAAACACGCATACCCACATTTATTGCAATCTATAAGTTTAATCAGATGACAATAGGACGTGAAATAAGTCGTATTAATACAATGCATATTACACGTATTACAAGTACAAATTCACATATTATAAACAAATGATTCACAGAATTAGTGAAACGAAGAATTTGGGCTTGGAACTTGATAACGAACAGAAAAAGACAGAGTTACCAAAACCATCATACACGAATAAAATGGCGAAAAAAATTGATGTCATACATTACTCTTCAGACCTGGGCCAGTTTGTTATTAAATCAATTACTCCTGCTGGACTAAAATATTAGCGAAGTAGATATAGTTCTGAACATTTTAAACATCAGGGATTTCAAGTCGCGAAGTAATATTAATTTTTATTAATCAAACATTAATTAAAACCACTTTCGACTGGTTCATTCCTCCAGCTGGTTTCATTAATCGATTCTTAAGTTATTCAAGTCGTTGTTAAGCGGGATAAGTCCTTTGTCACCAGGAATTGTACGCCGTAAGTTTCCTGATAATGGAGAAAGCACCACATGACGAAAATGAAGGCATCAAAATCATCGTGCCTCGTACTTAATTAGATATCACACCATGCACACAAAAAGTGGACTGGGGTAAAATGCCGAGTTCTTGAATGTTATATCAGGTGATGCTTATTCTTATCACTAGGATTTAAAGGGTCGACTCACTAGTTGCAGTATGTTTCATATACGAATATGTTACCGGTACGCTGGATCGTGTAAGGTTTGCCAAAACACTGTGGTGTTCATAATGGAGACAGGACAATAACACACACGAATCTTTATCGAACAAAAAAGGGAAGAAGATTATGAGGCATTGAATTTTCAACCCTAAATCTGACTGACATTACCACGCCAGATGGTATCGTGAGTAATACTTGTGTAGTGATGTGAAGAAGAAAAAGTCGACGGTGAGCGCATAGGCCACACATCTGTCAGCCAATTCGTTCTGTTGCAGTACGACACGTTACGTTATGAGGGTCTATTGATTAAAGTTTTCCCTCGAGCTGTGGAGTACGCTATCTGAACGAAGGGGTAAAATTCAACCGCGTTCCATGTTTATTTACTGGATACTAATTACTTGAAATCAATCGTCTCTGCCTGCTGCTTTCGGTATTTTAACATCATTCCTAATTCTATATATTTTTGCATACGTGACATGGCAATTTTGGTAAAAAATTTACATTTGACGTTTGTGAATGGTGCACGTAATGTCAGACGTTTCTGAGTCTATGACATTGTATGAGTGGGGTATCTGGCTGGAAGATGACATCACTGGGATTCCCCAAGTGATTTATGGGGGATTCCCGTCCAGTCACTTTCGAGCGCAAAAGCGCACATAGGTCTTCACTTAAAGTGTCCGCTTTCGTTAAAATCAGTCATCTTAAACAACCCTGCCGTCTATGCTTAAACCTCCGAATGGTCTCTTTTCCTTTCTGACTTTCCAACTAAAATGTTACGTGCAATTCCCATCAATCCCTTTCTCGCTGCGAACATGTATCTTCAGTGTTAAGTAGGCAAACTAATTAATCTTACATAAGTAGGCTATGCTTTAAAGTTGTAAACTATGAACAAATGTCTGCAATCCAGTTTTTATATTTTGTAATACAGGCGATGAGCCTTAGGGTTTCACAACAGATTATTTCGTGAGTGAGTCACAATAGGTTTCAGGCTTAACAACCTCACTGGATTACAGTCCAGGCCTAAAATAACATAAATAACTATAGAATAACCAGAACAAAAGTTTTCTGTCAACTGTAGACTACCTACAATAAATTTACAGCCATTTCAGATGCATTAATCAAAAATAGGTCAATGTTTACGTGGTATCGGTTTGATAAACAGCAAAGTAACTGCGATCAATACATATTAAAATATAACAGATCTTTTTATTTCCTTTCCAGCTTCTACTCAGCACCTTTCAAGAATAAATGGATTCTGAAATACCAGCATTGGTAAGGAAATGACGAGAAATTAATGCACTGGCCTGGACAATCATGCTTTTGGATCTGAAAGGGATTAAAGTGATGACATCTGAAGCAAGTGAACTGAAGTTTTCTACAGGAAGGAAGTATGAGGACGCACAAATAATAAAAGTAGGAAAATACTAAAAGAAAAAAACAACGAAAGAAGGAAGAAAGTAAGAAATGCAAAGAAAAAAGTAATTTGATTAGTAAGAGCGATGGATGGAACAAGGCATGAAAGAAATAACTAAGCTTTCTTCGTTATAATGAGTGACGAATGGTGGGCGGAGAAAAAATTAAGAAAAAACTGAAAAGTGAGAAAATGCGCGAACCCAAAATGGCGAATACTTCTCAGATAACTCTGAGATATAATAACCGCAAATGCGAACCGTCGCATGGAACACTTACGGGACTAAACTCAAAAGCATTTATGTGGATTGACGAGGCGGTAGAACGACTTCAGACTGAAAAGTGTTGCTGCACAATCACTGCGGGATGTTTCTTAATTGACGGTCAGGCGGTCTCGAGGTGAGTATGCCACTCGTTGGGAGGTCTGACCAGATATGTGGTTTACGAGGCGGGTGTTTTGAAGGTCAGCGAAGGACTCCGTAGCCTCGAATAACGTGAGAGGATGAGGCTGTTCATGTATCGTCAATGGGAAGGGATTCGGGAGGAAACAGTTGTGGTTTATGTCAGTCTAATGCCCTGGGCCTCAGAACCGGTCTGAGCGTTGCGGCGAACAGAATCGAACGTCTGTTGTCCAGCACGAAGTCAATTTCTAGTCAATCTATCAACGTTATTATTATTATTATTGTTATGTTATTATTACTCCTTAGACAAAAGTAAGAACTTTATTTTCCTTTCCTGGTGCCATAAAATTCATAAACATCTTAATTCTATCAAAATGCGACAAAAGTTCGAGATGCCAGCTCTATTTCCCGAGAAAGGTAAAGAAAGTTTACAATATAAGCATTAGTATTAATAATCACCCATGACCGCAGTATTACACTGGCATTTTTCATTTAGTGATATAAATTACTTTTTATATATTATATATAAAGTAATGTAACGATTATATACATATATATAATCGTCATTATGCTTCCTCAAGAAACCAGCACGTTTCGGGAGAATCAACAGCACCGTTAATAACATCTGCAGATATTTAAGGACTTGTTTAAGGGCCAAGGAGGATTGTTTAGAACTATACTAATTAAATACATATTTGAAAGGAAAGAGAATTACTTGCCGCTAGTTTGGCCACAAGCATGACGGTGATGTAATGTGCTACGCCTTTCCTGCAAAACAGAACACGTACTTAGATGCAACGTTGTGAAATTAGAAATACGAAGTGTTATAAATAAGGTTAATTTATTTTGATTCACGCAGGAAGCTTTTTTCATAAACTGCTGCCAAGCCAACAAAGACTGGAAAATATGTTGTTTAGTATCCGTTCTAGAAGTTGTTGCAGCTTTTCGTATCTCGTGAAGTTAGACGTTTCAAGCACAGCAGCACTGACCACAGCATTTGACAAGTATAGTTACTCAGCCAGATTAAGAGAAGGTAATGACAAGCCAAATACTTAACATGCTTTTTTCTATTTTATGAAGGAAGTTAGGACCACGATATCATCATGTCTGTGTCTGCAACAGTGTTTGCCCCAAGCAAGATCAGGGAATTTTTACACTGCTCGCCGGCTCAATTGCTGCGTACCATTAACCTAAATTTAACTTCATTTATGCGAGAGTTCATAAAACAAGACACATAATATCTACCCGATCTTTTGGTTCATTCATCAGCAACGCTAATAGCCATGTCGTTGACTGCATTTAACCTGTCCCTGCTGGCTTACTTTAATTTACTGATCATTAAGGTTTAATTATATACATATTGCTCCTATAGACTGCAGTCTATTAGCATGAAGCACAAAAATGGGGATCGTGCAGATGTTAAAAGACAGAAGAGGTTCAGACAGTTTCGAGGAGCGAGGGTTTAATAATCCAACCCATCGCTTCCTTATTACACTATGTATAAAACTAATTCACAGGTAATGAATAGATTATTCAGAGTATAGACAGTTTTATTCTTATAATTTCATACAATTTATTACCGGCATAAAAATAGCCCTATCTCGAATCAGGTCAACCTAACTTGCTTCTTCACAAGAGCATCGTATTAACCCATTTAAATATTATCGTCTCATCGATGTCTAAGTCTTTCAGATAGAATTACTTTCTGAGAAATTTTCCAACTAAAATGCTACCACAAAACACTTCGATTCCTCTATGCACGCTGCATATTCTGCTGATATCAAACGCCTATCCTCTGGCGTTCCAAGTACAGCTGCTAGACGAAGGAAACAAATTCTGCACTTTATTCACACTTAAAGATGTTTCCTAATGCTGGTTATAAACTGAAAAAATCGCACGTCTGTGTCATCTTATCACTGTAAGAAACAACAGTATAAAGAAATATAAAAATACAGGGATAGCAACATTGTGCTACTGAAATAGACGATGAAATGACGAAGCAAAGCTGTTACCACACTCACTGCTGAAACGCGACCTCACGCTATGGCGCACTTGCTGAAGAGCACGATCACGCACGATCATTATAACAGATTTCAAACGTATTCTGCCACCGCGCCCCCTCATTAACGAACGACCCAACCAACTAGCCAGCTGCTGTGGCGGTCGACAGAAAATATTCCTGATCACCGGAACAACACATTTCTCTCTGTTTGTCCCTAACATGTACCACCCTGACGGCTGTAGTGAATTTCGAGGTAAAAGAAACTTCAACTACATGGGGGCAGATTCCTCATTGAGAAGCTGACAATCACTCAGCCAGTCAAATTACCCTCCTTTTGGAAACCCAGTTTTTTTTGTTAGCTTACGCGCAAGAACACCCCTCCACCTATCCCTATCTTAATCCACATGGATCCAGTCCACATCCCTACGTCTTTCCTTCCTAAGATCCATGTAAATATTATCATCCCATCCACGCCTAAGTCTTGAGAGTAATCTTTTACTTTCAGGAATTCCAACAAAAGTTTTAAACAGATTTCTCATCACCCCAAGGCTATAAGTCCCGCCTCTCTCTTCCTCCTAACCAGGGTAACAATATTTTTTAGATTACAAATTATGAAACTCCTCAGTGTGAAATTTTCTCCTGCCTACTGTCACTTTACTCTTGGATCAAAATATTAACCAATCACCTTGTTATCAACATCCTCAGTCCATGTTCTTTCCCGAATGTGACAGGCAAAATTATAGTTCTCTCATTCTAATATTTAAAATATCGGACACCAGCCGGGAAGACAAAATATTTTGATCCAAGCATTCCGCCATTTTAATCTGCTCTTAATGGATTCGTGAATACAATTTTGTATCATGACCGTCGTTCTTAAATGTTAAAACTTTGCCACATTTTCGAAGGAATTATTTGCTATCTTTATGATATTATTCCGCCCTGCAGTCTGGTGACGAGACTCGAACAAATATTTCACATTTACCTCCAGCACACCCTCCCTACTAGAGTCTAATGGAGCCTCTGCATTTTCCCTTATGACATTTATGTTTTTGGCAATAAATCACTGCCGTTATCATACACCAGAAGCCGTAGGACAGCACCACTCAGTATAGAATCCTAACATTGTATGGAATGGCAGAGCTTTGAAATATGTCTGTATGCGTCTGTAAAGGTCGTGTAACAAAGTGAAATACACTTTCAATCGATTTCTTTGTAGTAACTAACTTGCCATTGCGAACATGGACACATTAAATGACGAATTGATCGCACAATACAGACACTTTCCTCCCATCGTTTCCATGTATGTATGACGCTTGTAAGAAAGCTCATGATCCAAAAAGCTGTTTGTCGCCATTAGATCCTACTTTTAGCCAGAAGAACCTAACCTTCAACTTCATAAACTATTTAAGATCTGTCTCGATATTATTATCTAATCTACAACTAGATTTCATAAGTGGTCTCTTCCCTTACCGTGTTCGGCCCAGTGTATTTTTCGTTTTTTTATCCCACATTGTGTACAGTTCAATGTCATCCTTAAAAACGGAACAAGACATTGATCTCTTCTCAAAACTTCTACAGTTCGAAGAGTTCCCCCCCCCCCCCAATTTTTTTTTTAAACTAGTGAGTTGTTTTGTGCATCGGAACCGAACAAAACACAGTCGTAATCGGGGCTACGGGTTGAGAGATCGTATAGCAATGTGCCTGGACGGACTGAGCTACAAAGTGCAGAGACAATGCAGTAGCTGTGGTCGGTTAGCGGAACAATTGAAAGAATTTCAGCCATCCATCAAGAGAAATGGTGACGAACTGACAGTCACGGGTTGTGGACGCTTAGTGCTATGAAAAATAAAACGTAGATTGCGGGCTGCGGGTTATGATACCGTGACTCCTGCTTGTCAGCTCTGTAAGGTCTATAAATCACGCCACTTGCCATATCACTCATTCATCTGTTTCATTTCTTATCTCCTTATCATTTCATTATCGCCAGTCATATAAACCAACGAACCAGGGCTGCAAGGTAAAAGCCATCTGAAACGTAATGAAACTTCACAATTTCATACGCGTATTTACACAACCGAAAGGTTTTCTTAAACACAGATTTTAAGATAAAGTTCTCACTGAGTTTTAACGTTTTACGCCATAAGATGGCTGTCTTTTGGGTTGTAGCTCCGTGCAATCTGGTATAGATTTACCAACGTTTCAGAGGTCCTTGCTGCCTCCATCATCAGCAAATCCTACGTTGTAAGTCTTGAATACGAAACAGGCCAAAGCGTGTTTCTCTATGTAAGAAGCACAGCTGATGTGTGTACGACGACATTTTAAATTCAAACGTGTTTCTACGCATATAAGAATATTTCGCAATGTGTAGTAGCAGTAGTGACAACGTGTTCAGCCCTGTTTTACCGTCTCGTCAGACAGCGTTGCTGTCTCTGTAAAAGTGTTCCCGCTTCAATACTTTTTTTTGCACAGCACTTCACTATGTTTGTTATCTATATGTAGCGCTTTGTATGAAAAACAATTCTTAGTCTCAATGACTCGTTCCTCTGCCATCCCAATCATTTCTTAGTCAGTCGTCAAATGTTCCTAACCTGTTAACTGTTCCTACGAAGTCTAATGCATATTACTTAAGCATGATATACATAAAAGTAAGCTAAAACTATCAACGATTAAACAATTAGTGTATCGCTGTTAATCAGGTGATGAGATCAAAGTTCCGTGTATTATGTAATTCGGCAAAGGAAAGTGGTGCGTGCTAAGAAGATTCACTCTTTAGCCGACTCTACAGTGGGGCGAAGACCCAGGAGAGTGGATTCCA
>NW_019060210.1:282401-333410 GCF_000696155.1 Zootermopsis nevadensis
GAGATAACGATGAATGGCGCAGAATATTAATGGTGATTTTAAATTTTAACATCAACAATTTAAAAGTTTGTGTATAGACTTGAATAATAAATATATATTTGAATTTTGAACACAAACATGACGCATCTAAACTATAAAGTCAGAAGAATACAAACGTTTCAGAAACAATGGTAATTCCGTGTATAGGCTATAAAATAATAATTTCTCACTTATTTCACAGGGTAGTGAAACGTGGTGTCTTATACCGAACTAATCCGCAAAACATTGCTGAAGAATTCCATTTGTCTAGTAGCTTTCGAATTCTCGACCCTGTACCACTTGTTCTGCATGCAGCCACTTCACTTGGCGCAACAATTGATCTCGCTGTACTCACATTAGGAACTTCTCTGCACAAGTGGTTTCCCATATGTCAGAGCAGAACCCCTGGGGAAGGTGGTGGAAGGGCGGGGGGGTAGATGCTTGCAACTAATTGGGTGTGAGACAGGAGTAGTGACGAAGGACTGATGGGTCCGTGAGGGTTGCTATTGAGGATATAACCCTACAGGAAACCTTATTCTTTGGGGTTGTATTGCCTTCTCTCCCTCTACATCCAGACTGTCAATCTTACAAGAAATTGCAATTCCGCAGTTAAGACGGGCGGGAGAATATATTTTATACTCTTGGCTGTGCTATTCGGATCAGTAGTTTGTGCAGAAGTGTATGGGGAGAAAGCCATGCGAATACAGGAACAGAAATTTACAGGAGATGTGGTTTATCTGGGAAGACGGAAGAGGTCTCCTTCCTTGCTTAGTGCGGTACAGTTACGGACTACTTAAGCTGAGAGTTAACTTTCGAATCGTAGGTAGGAATCATCCAAAAAAGAAATGTGCCTCCTTAACGGAACTTATATCGATCTCAAATTAGATATGAATCGATTTAGTGTTTTACCAAAACCTCTATTTCGTCGAATGAGATGGTTTGCATTTCAGCATCGCACAATCGATTATACATAGCGCGAATAAATCTGAATAAATCTCCACACTTACTTACTTACTTAGGAAGATATTAATATTGAGTGGAACAATGGTAAATTAAGAGGTAAAGTTGTCCTGCGAGCTTAACTACCACACGTTTGAGAGGAGCCATAAAGATTTACCCCCGAGGAGAGAACCCGGTACCCATTAGGTAGGAGGCTGGATTGGTTTCACAGTCGGTCTGGACGTTGTGGCGAAGATAATAGTCCGGCCCTACCGAGAATGGAACCCCGGTCATCAAGCAGTAGTATAACCATTATTCTGACTACGCTGAGAATAAGAATTGGATATTAGCACTAATTAAAATAATTAATTCCACAGAACGGAGTCATTCTTGAGACGCTAACAGTCGCTTTCCCAGTCAAGAAATTCCCAATCTTTCTTTTAAACCGAAGTTTCATTATCCATGTTCAAAATATAATTTTGCTTATTGTGTCTGGCATCTATACGTATATCAAGACTGGTCAATCCGACCTGAACTAAATTGTCAAGGTGTACCCAATGGCATTCAGTTTCTGTCTGAAGCTAAGTCCTTAACCCCTAAACAAATTATACTTTATGAATTCTTGGGGAAGGTCATAGCTTCATAGATCTAACGTCATTTAAACTGCCTATGCACTACATTACCCGCCGTCCAATAATTATTTTATTATGCTTCCTTCGAACTTCCGAGATCGACTTTTGGATCAACAGTTCGTAAGTAAAAGAATCTTTAAGTATTTAACGTAGCTGAAACATCCAGAATAAGACTACTTCGGATATTCGCAGCACGCCGTAGTACAAACAGTCATTTTGTCAGCGTATATCATTTTATTCATAAAATGTTCTGTACTGAAAAAGAAGATTATTTCAGCATTGATTACTGTGTTGGAGGCTGCCCACTGTCAATTGTAGGCTTTTATTTTACAGACGCGAGGTTTATGGAGTTGGCTGTACTCCAGTCTTCAGGTGACTGTCATTTAGTGACAGATACATTTTAAAAAAATCTGTTAGTACAGCGAAAACCAATCACATAAAAGCAGGAGTACAGCCAACTACAGAATTTTCCTGGAGTGTATCAAATTGGCAGAATGGGTAATGTCGAACATAATATGATGTAGTGTTTCAATCGTTAAGAGAATAGTTTTACAGGTTCTGTCACAATGACTTAATCCAATTCATGCAATCATTTTACCCAACTCCAGTTTGTTTCTTCATAGGTGAAGGGCAGATAGACAGTCAGATATATTCTACTCCGTCTTTTCAAAACGAGACTTAACGCACCCCACAGGAGTTGCCATTGAAGACACATTCGTTTTCTCAGATCCCATCGTAAGTCACGTAGCTGCTAATAAAATTCTGAGCCTTACATGGAAATCTGAACACAAAGTTTGGAGATGCGACAATTGAAACTTCTGTACTAAGAGCCACAAGCTGAGAGATATCGACCGTGCCTCGGATACGTTCCTGGTGGGCCTACAGCAACGGAAATTAACTCTCAAGTCGAAAATTGAATCCCCCTCCACACATACGCACTCTCTGTCTTCTTCTTCTTCTTCTTCGCTAACTTTCTCATCCTTCATATACACATTTACGAGATTCCAAGACTGTAATATGCAAAGGTAAGGCGGAAGCTGCAATATTGTCACTTCAAGACTCGAACCATTTCAACAGTCCCTTCTGTACGAACTTCGTCACACAAAACGCTGTGCATTCAGTAGAGCAGCAATACCAACAGAGAAACTTAATACAGTTTAAATATACCTCAACAGAACGTCAGATGTCAGTTGAAAACTTGAACAGCTGAAGTCAATGCCAACAGACACTGCAAACCATACTATGGCCATTTAAACAAGGATGTATTTATTACACAAATATACTAAACATGAAGCTCTTATATAAAAGATGGGAAATATATAAATATATTGACTGTATCACTTTAGACATCGTAGCATGAACAGATAATAATAAAATAAATCTTAAACAAAGGGGATGTGAGAGTGAGATTGGATTTAGCCGGCTCAGGACAGAGAGCAATTCCGGGCTTTTGGACACATCGTAATATACCTTCCATTCCCATAAAAGTGGACAAATGCCTTGACCAACTGAAGAGCTATTATCTTATTACACCTCGAAAGATGAATATTTTTCGACAACAAAACACTGGTCACTAGGCTACAATGAGCTGAAAACATTTATTACCAGTTATAGGCAATATCAAGGACAGTATTGATAAATGTATTGTATCTTCACCTTGCACGTGGTAGCTTCCCCGAAATGCAGTCACGTAATACGTAATACGTTCCCTGATTCAAGAACAAACGTTCTGCTGTGTCCCACTGTTTTCTTCGCCCTGGACTGCAGAGAAAGATCCTCACAAAATTAATCTTTCGTTCTCTTTACTTTTTTATTTTGTAAGAGAATATAATCTTACAGGTATTATCATGTTCTTGTATGCATGCATGCCCTTGTAATGAAAGGCTTTGGTATGTACACCAGTGTCAACAGGTACTTTTCTTATTTTGTAAGGAATAATAGGCTTATGTTGCGTCCAAGTGTTTCTATGTCCGTTGTGGTATAAGTCTGTATTTTATTACACCTCTGAACCAGCTGGCAGACTTTCGTAAAGATTTGTATGCATATCATGCTGTCTAAATCTATCCGCCACCATATTCTTAATTACCTGTCATTAACAGTTCCAGCATGTCAAACGATAGATGAGGACTTTTGACGTGGGAACAACGCAGGGGCCATTTAGCGTTAGATCACAAAATGTCCTCTTCGTATTTATAAGGCTTAGAAAATATGCAACTTCTGTTGTGCTTCGAGAAAAGTGTGAAGTAACCTAGCGCTCATGTGATGTCTACAAGCGAGCAATACGGACTTCAACAATAATGTCCTTTCAGAACATAGAAAATATTTAATCTTACAAAAATCTACCTTAATAATTACACAGTCTGAAGCGACCTTAGAAACGCAACACGTCTCTATTACAAATATCGATTGGTAAATTATAATTAAGGTATTACTGCTTCTTATTCTGAAAATCATACTAAATCCATAAATACACGTCCTGCACACAATACACAGTTAGTAGGTGATATAAGAAATAATCACAGTGCAACTTCGCTAGCTTTTGCAAGATCATAACCGGCTAAATATCACCATCATTCAACTTTGTAGAAAACGAAGAGCCATTAAACAAATCATCTCAAATTTTTAGCTGCCTAGTTAAAAATTGGTGAAGTATTTCTCATATAGAATACTTTCAGCGGTTTTCAGCAAACTGGGCTCCAAAACAAATTTGTACAACCCTTGTATTTTGCCTCTGTAACTTTGTTGCTGGTATCCCAAATGTCTTTAAATTTTGGTCTGAAACGCTAAGACATAAAATGTAATTACACATATACGTGATAACTTCCTTGTACGAAAAAAGTATAATTTAAGAATGTAACCTAGTCTCAATGAACTTTTAATATGATGCTATAAATTAAACATATTTCTTTCGACTCGGATATCTGCCATATTTTTGTGAACCAAGTGTTTGTGATACGGATCTACAAGAATTCGTTACACTCTGTGGAACATAATGTCTGGACAAGTATTCAAATGACTTCAGTGCTAGAACATTACACCGAAACAGAAATTCTGGCACGCATATTTGGCACAACTTTTGGGTCATTTGTTGGGGATACGTTTTTGCCTTTCACTAAATAGCGCTGCTACCGACTGTAGAAAAACAAAATTCCCCCACAAGCGAAGTTATATTCGTACGTGTTTAGCACCAGGTCTGTTCGTTCGTTAGGCATAGTGAATTTAAATTTGAAATTTACATCTGCAAAGTTAAAAACGTCATCTAAATAATCTAAATAAACAACAAAGTAATTACTTAGCCTCTGGAAAAATAGTCTATAAACGCCTGATACATGGTTCTCGCTAGTGGCCAGGTTTTCGGATGTGAATTAAAACTGAAATAGGAATTTTCGTCTTGTATCTTTTATGAACCAATCTTCCAACAGCTTCTGGGCATAATGTAGTAATATATATGTCTACCAAGACAAGCCAGAACTAAAACATAACGTTAAAAGTTCTCCGAAGCAGACACAGTTCACAGTACTTCTCGTGACAAGTTCATAACAACTCTTGTGGAATTTCAAATCACGTGTAGGAAATACATGACAATCCGATGGATATAAAAAGATAAGTAATTGTGGCTTAAAGAAGCGTCCGCAATGAATCTATGACCACTTGAAGTTACTGACTTGTATATCTTTTGTTTAAAAAAGGCATAATAACCTAAATGCGAGAACGACAATGGAGCGGTATGCAGCAAGCACTGTACTGATTGTTTAGAAATGTGTCTATATTAAAGATTCCTGAAACAATGCAGAACAATTTTTTTTTCAATGGAGACAGAACATCTGTACTTCAGACCCCATATTGCACGCACCAATGCGGCTCTGCTGGCTACCTGGCACTTCCCATGCACTGCGTTATCTCCTAAAATACAACTCCAGTGAAAGAAAATGCTGCCTTTCCTAGGGGCGCACGCGTGTCTTACTTTCGATACGCATCTTTAAAGCTGGGGCAGATTTAGTGAAAGCTCAGCGTGAGATTTCACAAGCATCTATTGTGAATCACTTCCGTCACGTGGAAATGACAAAGTTTGCACGACGCCAACGTCGTCTGTTGGCCTGGTTCGAGTTATCGTAGTTGAGGGGAAAAGTAATACCCTAAAGCCTATAATCTAAAAAGAAACGTCAATTAATATACTGACTTGACATTCAAGGTTGATGTGAATTTAATTAGTAATATCGAACATTTAAAGGAAAGATAAATTGACGTTAATTAAATTATAACAAGTTTAATTAAAACAGAGTAGAACCTTTTTGGCGTCACTGCCACTAACACATTTATGTTCCATATAACTTCTCTCTAATTTAGCTGTCATTATTTAAGTTACATTCTTATTTTATCATCGCTGTAGTTAGTAAGTTGTGGGGCACTGAGAGAGTGAACAGTGTGTATAATTCTGTCTATGACGGGATTCAAATAACTGTGATGAAATTAGCTACATTTAAGAAATTTTCGTTTGCCCGAAATAATTAACGCGTTCTCGCTTATAGAAGCTTGCGATAATTGAAAAGCATAAAAATCATAACAATAAAAAGCAATTAAAACCCAATAAAAACTCTGGCCTAAAATATTTTTTTATAAAATTTCACAGTCAATGTCTCTACATCTATCCAGCCTTTTTCTGACCAATATCATCTGAATACATAAGTATGTATGTATGCATGCATGTATGTACGTGAGTAGTATTTATGTACGTATGTATGTACGTACGTATGTATCTACCTATCTATCTGTGTCTGTCTGCTTACCTAATATACACATACAGGCATCAATTACATGCATTCATGTGTCGATGAATTGATTACATTTGTTAATACTATCCCTTGCACTACCTACAAACTGAGCTAATATCAACTGCTTCATTAATGTGAAACAATTCCAAAATATTGCCCTCCACGTCACTAGTCCAGCAGTCGCTCTGTGCAGAGTTAAACTACAACGCGAAAGTCACTTGCAGATCAGCGACAGAAAACTGCCTGCTAACAGCGACTGCTAAGCCAGTCGTCTATCCAGTGTCGAAAGATGTACCTCCAGGTTCAGATATCAGGTATTTGTGTCGGTGAGGTCAAGAAGTGTTCCTCGAACTCCCACACAAACACGGCAGCGTTAATGTGGCACTGATTAACTATGTGTTATCCTAATTACATAAATTCCCTGATTTAATACCTTATTTGTTTTGCATGTTTTCTTCTCCTTTTAATCTAGTTGACCTAATTTAATTCAATTATTGTCACAAAGACAATGATGTACTCAGTAGCGAGTTGCCGTATGTATTAACTTTCTCTACACTCACGTAATTTATGGAAAATCTGTGTTGTTTTTTTGTTGTATTTATTATTGTGTTCTTCTCTCGTGCTGTCTCTGTAATTGGTTATTTGGCTGTTGATGCAGCACACTGATAATAAAGAATTGGATTTAATTGAATTATTATTATCACCGTCATTGTCATAATATTTATTATAATTAACATATAAAACCACTTGTTTGGATCGGATGTCAAGTAACAGAGTCCACATCCGTACAATGAATGTCAAAAAATCAATCCCCGCACATGCTTTTATTTTTCGTGTGGTCCTCATTCAAAGCAATGTATACCCCTGAGTCATCAAGTTCCATTACTGTCATATAGTAGCCGTTAAAAAACTGGAAACTCTTAAAAAAATAATTCGTTTAATTTGATTCACCCTGGAGATAAATTCATATCATCAACGCGCCATTGAGGAAGCAGGGGGAAACGCATTAATTATGAATTCAGAGAAGTGTGTTGAACTTGTGCTACAAGCTGTTCGCGAGCCTTCAGCATTTAGCATACAGCCAGCATGTGCTAATTGTTTGTAATGAATATGCCCTAAGAGAATTGTCACACTGATAAACAGACTGGTTGTCATGGGAACGTGACTGCACGGAAATATCTCTTAATCTCTATTGTTTTCATCACTTTCTACACCGTACTTTTTTAAAACAAAATATCCTTCTCGTATCTCTTTACAGCTTCATGCATATAAGGACGTTGTGCCCATATGCGATTGTGTGCACAAAGACAAGTCCGATCAAAGTTATATCAGTGTTATTAAACTGTCGTAACTACAATTTTATTCTAAAGGGTCCAGTGTCAGAGACTAGTTCTATCTAAGGGACCCAACAGAGTAGGTACCTCTCACCTGAAGACGGAGACAGAACCAGCCTCCGAAGCGTCGTGGTTTTAAAGAGCAGACGATGGAAAAAGTTCTGACAATGAATAATTTTAAGTTTAAACTACAATTCTGTTACAAATGATGAAAATCCTAAAGGACATCGGGAATTGAAAGAATAAGAGTCAAATATTATCTTGTCCGTCTCCGCGCGACAAAAGTCGATCAAACGTTACAATTTCATACATTTATTTAATTTCACTCTGCTGGGCGACATATTTATGTGTTCGAAAACTGAGTCGTTTCAAATTGCACGCATACATTTTATGATCGATTGCAAAATACAGATTGCAAACAAACTCCATCATACGGAATATGACACGGCGTCATTATAATGTGTTTCCACACACAAAAACGCACAAAACCCGCGGCCAATATGATGCATCCATAAACTGGCAAGAAAGAAACGATATGGTCCCGTTCATTTTGATAATAACGATCAGAGCAAAACTGAGTAAAATATTATAACTGTTTAATATGTAGATTCTTAATGTGTAAGAGAAGGTTAAAGATAATATAGGCCTGCAATATTATGCTAAATATTTCCTAGTATAACTGATATATTAGTCATTTGAAGAGTCGGCTCTACTCCTGTCTTCGGGTTGTTGTTTGTCATTATTCATTACACATTATTATTGTTTTCCTTGAAGATTTTCAAATTAGTCTAGACGAGATCGAACCAAGAACTTCTGAATATTAGGCTATCACACAAAATATTAGATCATGGAGAAGAAGTGTAAGATGAAATCATATCTAACAGGCCTACGTAGTCCATGTTACATCTGTCAGCACAATTGCAAAGAATCATCTGAAGACGGCAGCAGAGACAACTCCTGAAACTTTATATCAAATATAGAGCAATCTCTGAAGGCGAGCGAAGTCCAATATAATATTAGTATAAGATCGTCAGTAACCAGAAGAATACAGAATAACCAGAAAATTACCGACACATCGTATACGTAAAAGATGGTACAGTAGGCAATGTCCAATGTGTTATTGGTATAATGAATCGACCAATCAATATTCTTCGTAGGATCACGAAATAACAAAACACAAAACACAAAAGAGGTAAAACAGTCCTGCTGCAATCACAGCGCAGCATCAAGTAGGTCGTCGAAAACTGATTGCGTTGGGTTATACAAGACTGGTATAAACTAAGCATACACTCAAGAAATTTAATCGTTTACATATTCTGTGAGATATTTACGTAAGCGACTGAAAGCCGGCTGACATTTCCACCGGCTTCGTGTTCAGGGACTAGTGTAAATTACTAAAACAGATAACCATTCCCATGAATTGTGGACTGTTCCAACTGGATGAATATAAATGTACTTCACCATCTGCTCAAGAAATTATACTTTATTATCACTTAGGGATAATACATTGTTATGTATTTATTCTGGAATTTTGTCAGTCTCTCTGAATTATTTTACACGCTGATCAGTTTTATAAGTTAAATATTTATTTTTTGCCTATTTTCATAGATTTATAAGTAATGAAAGGCCTATGATATTACGTGTTTTTCCATGCCTGTCCCCCAATAACTTTTGAACCATTCAACAGATTTTCATTAAATTTGGTATAAGTCCAGAAAGGTTCCTCCGGCTATGAACCTTTTGATTCCGTGTAATCAATAACGGCACTTTGAATATTGTGCGATTTTCTGAAATTATAATGGCCTAAGGTAATTAAATTGTCTGTGATAATATTAAAAAAAACATAATGCCTTAAGATGATAAAGTTGCGTCATATTGTGATAAATATATATTTGTTTAAATCTTGTCAGTCTAATCACAATAAAATTCCTATTAAATATTAAAATATTACCATAATTAACATTTAAATATTTAAAATATATTAAAATGATGTTATAGTGTTATATAAATTTTAACAACAACATTTTAAATACGTTTGTGTATAGACTGCGATAATAAATATATATTTGATTTCAACACAAACATGACGCACTTAAGCTACAAAATCTGACTAAAAGTTGCATTTAAGAAATTATATTTAAGTTTATATAATTTTATACGCCTGAAGATGGTTCTTTTAGAACTGAGACATGTCGTGTAAAAAGTGATGTTCTAATGTAAATCGAACATTTCGATAGAGAATATCATTTTAATATATTTTAAATATTTAAATGTTAATTATGGTAATATTTTAATATTTAATAGGAATTTTATTGTGATTAGACTGACAAGATTTAAACAAATATATAATGCCTTAATGTGTCCACATAGGCTATATGTATTTAATATGATACTGTTTATGATTACATGTGTATTTTATGCATGACTAACGAAGTTCATGGTAAACATTCTAGACGGCAAAAAGTTGGTTTACAATTGCTGGTACGACTGGGCAGCTTGGTGATAAGGGTACGAACGGGAAAAGGAAAGCGAATAAGGAATAAATATATGAAAGAAATTATTTCAAGAGGCCATTTCCACCAGCTTTTGTGTACAGGCCTATTGCAAAATAACAAGGAGGCAGATCAAAATGGGATTTTGTTTTTTCCTGATTTCTTTTGGGTTTGACAAAGGAAATTGCCGAATAATTGGAGAATGCGAGTTCAAATTTTTGTAAGGAGACAAAAACAATTCGGTATGAAATATTTCATGTGTTTATAATTAAATACTAACCATTAAACTCCGAAATTATCAATCTATAGTTCTTGCTACCTCAAACCACAAAACAAAGACCTTGATGGAAAGCAGACCAAGGCTCACCTGCATTCGTTATTTTCTCAAAATCAATTAACTCTAAGAACATATTGTAAAATACATAACACGCATTTTTGGGCACGTGAAACTTTTATATAGAACATTTCTCTCTCAAGTGAATGCCGGGATGTGCCTACAAATTCATATAGGCTCTTAAGCAAAGTAATCTTAAAATTAATTCAAATAAACGATACTTACAGCAATGCCGTAGCCCCACAACAACTGGCCGGAAACTCTGTAAAGTAAGAAAAGTACATTTATGTTATTTAGTAAAGTAGCACTTAAAACAACCAAAATAAAAATAAATTAGGGTTTGAGATTTTCACAGCCTTGATTATGGAGGCAGCAAACACCTCTGAAACGTCGGTAAACTTCTACCAGTCTACACGGCGCAGCAACCCAGAAGACAAAAATCTTCATAGTAAGAACAAATCAAATAGCACTAGCATAGTGTGGGTCTATTACACTGCGTTTATATGAGATCGGTCCTGTAGTGTGGGAGATGTTAATTACGAACGGACGATCGGTTACGACGAAACCAATAGTTACATTCTGAAGTTTCCAAAAATAAAAGACACTAACCGGACCAAACCTGTTTCAATTACTTCCGTTACATGTTATTCCCTTAAATAAATAAAACGGGTACAGTCAGTGCAGAAATGTTGACTATAAATCGAAACCAAAAATCTCTGTTACATCCTGTGACTTTCATTTCTTGACTTATTTAAGCAACGTAATCTTGCATAATTTAATTTTAGTTTGACGCTATATTATCAGAATTTGTGTGTTAACAAACACGGTATTGTGGTTTAAATTTATATATGAGTGGAAAATACGATACAGATAAAAAAAATCATCTCACGTTTGGACCCAGTCGTGGTTCAATTCCGTCACACATGTAAATGGCGGTAAATGAAGTGTTTGAACAAGTTTCTGAAAACGATTCAAAATTCTTGTAACTGCCTACCCGATGTGTCCACACCCAGCGTTCAATGTTACGCTGTAAATTTATCAAAGAACGTTTTTGTTATCGGTTGTGTTTTTTACCGATGAGGCTACGCACTTGGCTAAGATAAGGACATCGAACGCTGGGCGCCGGTCTGACAGCCAGGCAATTAGCACGCCATCTCCGTGCCACAAACAAATGGATCGCAGTATTACGTGCAATCATCTATTCAAGATCTAGCACTCTACAACAATTCCAGCACAAAACTTCTTCATGTCAACACTCATACCGATTCACTAACTTTAGAACGTTTAATACTACCTTCCACTATCATTATTAACATCAGACTGTGACGTTTATTATGAATCTTCTTATTTGTTAAGCTTCACGCCAGGGCATATGTCCAAGATTTCGGAAATTACAGTGCACGAGCTGCAAGGATTGTTACATTATATTATCCATTGTTTTCGTCGTCTTGGGGGGTGGGGGTGGGGGTGAATGCTTGCTTTTTAAATGTAACATTCTGTATTGTGATTATAATTATTAAAGAGAGAGAGTTAGGTATTTTTATTTGGCGAACGACGAAACGAAGGATTACAGAGATGTGATAAAGTAGAAGCAAATATTTTCATACATTATTCTGTGACAAAATGAAAAAGCCAGTGGACACAAGCGAAATGAGTGGTTGTTTGAATAACACGAGAACTCCATGCTTCCAGCCGATATTATAAATAACCAGAATGTCGTGCCTGGTAACAAAAGAGACTCTCGAGTGCAGCATTTCTTTAACCAACTTTACTTCCAGACGATGCATACATAAGTTGACACGATAGCAAAATGAAAGAAATTTATAATTCTATAGGCGCATTGTAATATATTATCCTTTGTATGGTATTGTGTGTGCTGGTCACGATTGGACCAAAGTGTATGATTAGTTTATCTCATGACAATCCAGATGTCTGCAATCAAAGGTTAGAGAAATATACGCCGCTAACAGTTGGCGGTGGTCTTATAACAATACTCATCAATCAGATGGCATTAATATCATATCATTTGATATTCTAAATTATATGATTTGCATTTCAGTTTCGATCCTTTAGTTACAATACAACATAAAAAAGAGAACATAGATAAAAAATAACACTGAGACAAGCTATTTAGCACGCAGTTACTAAAAGTGAGTTCAGTACTCACGCAATGCCGTCAATCATACACGAGATTCGGCCTGGACAAAGGACAACAGATGGAAGTGTGTCTTGGATGTTACCGCACCAGGAGTGTGTAAAGAAAAATTAGATACAGTAGATTCCAGTAAATTGGGCCATCGGTTAATCGGAACAGCCATTTATTTGGGACAGATCTTAAAGAAAAAGCCTTTCTTTAACTCTTCTCGTGGAACTTCGCACAACTGGGCCAAAATATTTCAGTCCCGATGTGAACCAATTAACCAGAATCCACTGTATACGGAAAAAAAAATACTCAAGTCTGGTTTTACAGACGCGGAAATGAAATATATGAGAAGAATTGCTTCATACATTTGATTGGACGTAAACGGAAATAAAGATACAGGTTATTAAAAAAATTAAAAATGAATTTCCCAGACGCCTAGATGATGAAACTAGTCTCCGAATAAAGTGGCGTCTTATTTGAAACAAGATGTACCCAGATAAACTCATGGAGCCTTCGACACAGACCAGGTAACAAAAGTGGATATTGTTGCATATTTTTCGTAAGTCTAAATCATCAACTTGGGTTCCAGTTTCAACACAGAATTTAAATATGAAATTCCATAAAGGTGGGTCACTCGGAATGATTCTTACACAACTTCATCAATCAGTAAGACCTTTGCGCGTAAGGAAACCCAAAAACTGCGCTCAATTTGGACATCGTATTTCGTTGAGAGCAGTATCTCGGTCGGTGTTTATGGAATCAGATCACGTATTTTCCTTATCTGAAACACAGAGCGATATTCTAAAGCAGAGCAATCCAGTTTCAAAGCAACAGTTTCAGTCTTGTTAAAGTTCCATCACACCTGCTTAATTAGATTCTTCATAAGCACACATTATGTATGTTTTATGTCGTAATTGTTCAAATGTTGAAAATATCTACTCTTTCTCTGTGGCTTGCCTTCGCCAGGTGTTACCACTGAAGTACCGGTCCCACAGAGTACATAAAATGCAAATGAAAATGTATTCAAGAAAGCTAATTGTCATTCAGCTAAGTATAACAATACAGAAGCTAGTTTTACGGTACTAACGAATGTAATGAGACGACACAGAACTGTAATTTTGAGTGGATATAAAAAAGAATAGAGAAAGGATGAAAATGAGTGGAAGAAAGTTAAAGAAACAAATTGGGCAAAGGAAGATAGGATTAATAATTAAGATAAAATGAATCATTATTAAAATAGCCATATTAAATGCAGTGGTTATTTACAATCAAATGGAAAAAAGTTGCTGGTTTTTATAAACATGTTATCCCGAAAATAATCTAAAACCGAAGGAAGCTACGAAAATTTCCATCTGCACGAACACATTTCGGACATTTAGCGCGACAACAGTGAAGCAAAATTTTACTCTTGCAGTATTTTCGCCTGGGTCTGAAGATGTTTGGAAGGAGCTAAAAATACATTTTAAGTGAGCCCTGTCATTAGAGTAGATTATCAAATAAAGCGGTGATAATAAAATCTAGCTGGAGTATAGATCTAATCCTTCAACACCAGACCTTTGTGCCGCTTGAAGGGTTCGAACAGAAGGTGATTTTATGACTCCAAGTGCGAACGTCACCAATTCCATTCGCCACAAATCTTGGAATAAAAATATATCAGTATAATAATGACAATCAGTCGTCTTAGATGGCTGTGAATCCAGTTCCCGAAATATCGTTTATATCAAATACACCAAGGTCAACGTACAATGCACAACGTCCAATATAATATTGATATAATAACTAAACCACGGTCAGGGTATAACGTGGTTTGATAAAATTCCTCTGAATTATTGCACACGTAACGACATTAGCAGACCACATGGTCATGCAACAGCGTGCTGGCTTAGACACACGAATATTGCATGCTGTTTCGCACAAAGTCGGTGACGCATGGCTGCCTGCACATTTTGAACCGACTCCAGTACACTGAGCACTGGAACAGATCTGCAACCCACTGCCGGGCGTTTGTGGCTGACAGGTCACGTGCTGTGGGGCACGCGGTAGTGGCGTCACATGTCGGGTCCGACACCCCACAACTTCAAAATCACAATGTGGGTGGGGAGCCTATTCGCGAACATCGCTTCCCCCCAGGGTATAAAACGCAAACAAGATGGAGGGCGAGGCGAATCAAGTGGAAGAAGATCTGTCTCTCCTTTCTTCCAGTTGTTTGTGTCTTGGTTTATTTAAAAGAAGCCTTGCCCACTGTGCAGGTTATCTTAAGTCGATTTCCTTGTTGACTGTAACTGATTCATATAAAAGAAAGGGTAGTGGCCTATTTTAATGTGTATATTACGAAAATGGTGTGGAAGGGCCTAGGAAACTAATGCACCACCTCGGGATAGCCAGTTCATTGCAAGATTTCCAACGCGATAAAAGACAGACCAATGCTACCGGAGGGCCAAACTGTATTCGAACAGATTATACCCAAAATGCTAAACAGGCGACGTATTACGTTTCAGAAAAGAACAGTTGTCTGTTACGAGGAGCGTCCATCATCTTCGAAAGTTTCTATAGAACACTAATTAATTAGATATACTTAAAGTTATTATTTCTGAAACAGTATTGCTGTCAAGAAGAATGAAGAGTGGTCTATAAAACTGAAAGTTAAACTGGTTAAGATAAACCATTTGGTGAGATACACGCATACAAAAGAGATCAGGGTAATAACAAATCGGTAACAGGAAGGCGTGAGAAATTAATTTCAGCCAGTTCACCTTGTATGTTCCTTATAAGAGACGATATCCTTGGGGCGCCAAAACATTCTGTTCATGTACGTGCGTAAGACATCACACGAGAACAAAATCAACACGCCTACGACGTGTTTGTTTGTTTGATTTATTCTGCACATCATAGTCTTTAACGAATTTCCTACAATGTTTGGTCTAGTTTCAACTTCTCCGTTAAGACTGTTAAAAATGTTTCGCTCATTTCGTCGGCGGCATACCTAATTCTTCGGCATTAAATCTTTTTCAGCGTAACATGTAGAAAACTCACCAAATAGTTCTACCCAATTAGTAAGGCAATGTTTGTAATTCGTTCTGGAACAGAAACGATGCTACTTACTAAACATGTATAAGGGAACTAATTAAAAAAAAACTTTCTCACCGACTCGCGGATCGCTGAATTATAAATGAGGCAATTCATTCAAAGTTTAAGAAAATGTATTAAAGACTTAGAAAATAGGTCTTACTCAATTATTTTCTTTGACAAATTTGTTCATCTGTTGTATTTTATTAACTATCCACTTCATATTACGTGAATATTTTGCTGACACAGGCGGCAACCATATTTAATCACGCGGAGTGATACAATATCACAAAAACTTCCGTGGGCTACATGCAGAGCCGATCTCTCACATAAGGAGTCCGCTTAATGTATATCAGATTTTAGCAGAAAAAAACTGAGACGTAATTAAAAATCAGAAAGAGGGTTCTACAAAAATAGAAAGAAAATCAGAAGTTGTTCCAGTGAAACATATTATGAACCGGTTGACTGTCGCCTAAAGTCATTCTATTTTTTTTTAACGTAATTAATTCGCTCCACCATTTCCAAGCAGATTCTTAACCAAATTATACTCTGATCTTGTTTTTGTAACAGCCACTTTCAATAATTCTCACATCACTTTCGTTTTTTTTTTATTTCTTTCTAATATGATGTTATCTTGTCTACCCAATTCAAACAGCATGCCATGCAAATGCTAGTGGCTGTTAAACGGCATATAAAAGTGTCCTGTTACTAATCCACGCTTTGAAGATTAGATACCACGACTACAACATTTATCCGAAATAATAACACTGGAATGCAAACAAGCATTTCAGAGTGTCCACATGGACATAAATATCTCATACAAAACAGAAATCAGGCCTCATAAACCTAACCTAGCATTATTAACACCGCGTAATAACTGAACTGACTAACAGAAATTAGAGTTTTAAATGCATTTTAAGTGGGCGCTGTAAATATGGTGAAAAGCAAATACAATTACGGACAAGTAAAAGAAATTGGACCTTACATGAAAGAAGTGAAATAAAGGAGAGTGCAGGGAAATGAAGTAACGAGGAAGAAACTTCCCCTACATGGGATAGTTTTTTATGTTGGCGACCATTAATAATCAAAGATTTTGTAACTTTACTAACTCCACGGAGCATAGTCCCTATTGAGAATCTAATGGCCGCTTCTTAGGAAGTCAGAGGTTCATTACCGTGCTCACAAGATCACGCCAATGGTTCCTATCTTCAGCCTGATGAATCCAATCCTCATACCCTACTTCTTTGTGGTCTTAATATTACCTTCCTTCTGTGAAGTCCCCGAAGCTACATCTTCCTTCCGGGTTTCCCAAATAACATTATACTCATATTATCTTATCTCTTTCGTGCGTGCCTGTCTCATTTTCCTTCATTCAATCACCCTAACAATAATTGGAGACGAGCACAAATTCTGAAAATCCTCAATGTAAAATTTTCTAGTCTCCCATTACTTCTTACTTCTTTGGTCCAAATTTTCTTTTCACTACTCTATTCTCATGTACCCTAGAGCATGCCTAAACGCATCCGAGGACTACAAATTAAGTTTTATACTGACGAGAAACATACAAAATTGCAGCTCCTGTGTACTTTCATATTCAGGTTTACAGACATCAGACGAGAATACAGAGAGAAAGTCTTGATCCCGACGGCAGCAAGCCCTTACAAATTTAACATACTCTGTGTCCTTTACTTCACCATGAATATAGTTTTTATTTGTCTTTCCCAAACACTTGAACTTCCCTACATTTTCAAAGGTGAGGCCGTGTACATGAGGTCACAAATAACTGCGTCACTTCGAGAAATTTTGCATCATCTATGAACAGCGAGGAGATAGGAAGTGCTTCAGATGAAAGCTAAATACGGAAATGATAAAAAGTCCAGCTCGGCAGCTGTTCCTCATTTTTATTGCACGCATCAAGAGAGGACTTTCAGATACAAGTTACTGAGAAGAATCTATTAAACATTGCTGCTAACTGACCTTGACGAATGTTACAAACTGTTGACAGTCGTTTCCATAATTTACTTTTAATACAAACAAAAATGATTCACAGCTTCCAAACAAACAAAACAGAAGTAAATAAAAACCTGTCTAATTACATCTTTATTGTACCAAAGATCCTGATCCGCACATCATCCTGGGACGTGCACTTGCGTTATTGGATGGGAGGCTGGGTGGACCCCAGAGCAGGTCTGGACGTAGAGGCTAGAGAAAATATCCTTTGCCCCTGTCGGGGATCGAATCCCGATCGTCCAGCCCGTAGTCACTCACACTGACTGAGCCACCCGGCTCGTACCCTTGCATTATTTATTCACATAACGATATTAGTTTCAAATAAAACAATTTCACTATCAAACAAAATAATTATTTCTCGGCCTATACGTACAAGTTAGGGTTGTTTCTATCAACATACTTTCCACGCCGAGATTCATTACAGTAGGCAAATTGGTTCGAAAATTGTTTGGCCCATGGAAGCACGAACAAAATAGGCCCACTGCCTTCATTTGACTTCTCGTAATATCAGCAGCCTAAAGTCTAAAGGTACACTGGTAAGTGGACATGAGAAGTGGGCGAGCTTAAAAGAAAACGGGAATTTTTTCACATAAAAAAACAAGTTCGGTTACGTATTACCGGCTTCTTCAGAAGCTGTAAACATACTTCGACATAACCCTTCAACTCTAAAAAGTGTATGCAACATTAAAAAGCCATTATAGTCAAAGATTAATGTACTTACCTTAGTGACGTAATGCTATGGCGGTGTTTTAGTAAACTAGTTCAACAGAAGTACTGAGGAGCTGATCACCTGCATATTTCTCACAGATAGGCCTACTTGTTTACTTGTACAACAAACATTCTATGTCTCGAGTGACCATGTGGCTAACACTGGTGCCAGTAAGTCGAATGCAGCTGTCTGACGGTCATAACCTCGATAAAATAACACGTCGTATGAAGAAACACTGCGGAAAGTAAAATGTTTGTCACTTCAGATACGTAATACAGCGCTTGCTCAACCCAATCTCTGCGTCCAGTACGCATGAAACTAATTAAGCTTATTAAAATGTGTTTAAATGAAACTTATTGTAAAGTCCGTATAGGTAAACATTTGTCTGGCACGTTTCCTATCCAAAATGGTCCAAAACAAGATAATTTATCACCATTGCTTTTCAACTTTGCTTTAGAATACGTAATTAGGAGCGTCCAAGTAAACCAGATGGGACTGAAACCGAATGGCACAGATCAGCTTCTGGTCTATGTTGATGATGTGAATCTATTTGGGGATAACATAAGTACCAGGAAGAAAGGCACAGAAGCTCTGATTGATGCTAGTAAGGAATTTGGTCTAGAACTAAACTAAGTATACAAATTAGATTCAGACGGATCTGAGTGTAAAAATGGATTATTAAAGCAGCTCAGAGTACGATCCAACGACTAGCTGTTGTGAGTACTAATAAACTTTTGGGTTGCATACCAACTGGGATCAAATGAGCAGAAATGTAGAAGGATGACTGCGTCCAGAAGTCAGGTGGCGACGTAAAACTTTGCTCAAGAATCGGGAAGGTCAAAGGTTTTATTTTGAGAACCACAAGCATGTATTTATATAAACAGTAGCGTAAAAGATTTCTACTCTGTTGAAAGGCAGTTTCTTTCACAATTTAACAACATGTGCGCCGCAGACGAAAGAAACAAAGTGTAATAACAATTATAACAGTTACAGCGGAATCGACAAGTTCCTTGGCAAAACACACACTCTCCAAATGATTCACTTTCACTACGCGTGCTGTGTTCTCTGACGTTAACTTCTCCTGACCACGAGGTTGGAACATGCGTGCTTCCCTTACTAAATACTGCACAAGGTTTCAGTTGTACTGACTGCCATGTGCGTAGCGAAGGCTGTGTGTTTCAAAGCAAGAGTGAGTTAATAACCAAAGAACCCAATCGATCTATTGAGAGATATGAGGCATCATTCACTTTCCTGAGTTAGCTCATGATGATAACTAATTCTAACGCTTATTATTTACAAAACTGAGAAAACGTACTCGGACAGAACGTGACAGTGCTATGGTTGACAATAGTTCCCTATATCCTCGAGTTCGAGACCTGCTCCAGAAACAGGCTACCCAGAGAAGCATTCTATAATACATTTATTACGTAACCACCTTACTTATTAGATTAACCGGTTTGTATCTGAACAGAATCATCCAGTGTTCGGTATCCTCCATGAGGAAGGAGCAGTTGTGTTTTGATTGACGCCGACGACTGTAGAAGTCGACACTTCCATTTTTCATAGCTTTCTACAAGCACGACTTAATCGATGTTATCAGTTGCTCTCTGCAGGGTGGATTTATTTTTGAAGGGAGGAGATAGGGAAATTCTTTTCTGACAGCATTTCAGAATGCGTGTATATTGTACTCAACCCCTCCCTTCACCCCATCCTCCACCAGGCCACGCAGATCAATTCACAACTTTCGTGATTTATGGTGCTCCAGAAAAAGCGACTTTTGCAAATTACACGCAAGAAACAACACACAGGCGAAAGTATAGACAACCATTCCCGTCTTCATAGTTGTGGTATTTTTAAACGGTTCCTCATTTTACTGCAGAATTCTCAATTCTCCACACTTCCACGTTATACGACTGAAATGTAGATCCAACTTTGATAATTTTAATTTAACGACGAATATTTACAGCCACAGAAGACATAACTTGGATTCGGAATATATACAAAATTCATAAAATCGCCTCTTGTCTGATACTACGCCCTATAATGCCCCTGTAAGTCGTATGTAAATGGTGAGGGGTATATATTTTGTTTATAGGCTCTATTAAATTATTAATCATTAAGAACCTCAAGGTCAAGACTCCTACGATGATTCTATGTTCATTGATTCATGTTCATATGTTCAGAGTTACTTGCCGCCTCCATCATGAGGTCCTGATGATGGAGACAGCAAGGACCTCTGAAACGTTGGTCAACTACCAGACTACATGTCTCTACATCCCAAAATACATCTATCTTCATAAATGTAGCCCGGGATATGCTTCACTACCAGGGCAAAAAAGAGTCAAAATAGCCGATGACACGGCTGAAACTAGAGTTGGAATATAAAACGCAGAATTTAATTATAAAATTGCATAATTATAATGATGTATGAGATTCATTAAAATACAATTTGTACTAATATTAATTAAATTCATACATTCTGTACCCATATTAAATTATATAAGGCATTTTCCATTTCATATAAACGTCCACCACAGAATGCAGACAGACAGACTGAAGATAGCTCACTGAGGCAGAAACACGTAGCTCTCAATCAACACCAAAGCTGTCAACAGACAATAAACGTCCCGATATTGGACGACAACATAATTTGTTATTTATATAATTGCATAACAGTGTTTACGGTTTGTCTATAAAACATTCACTGCAGCAATAAACTGCATGGAGAATATAAAGTGCATAATTATTACTTTATAGTTCCTACTAGGCATACATAGAAAGAACAGCATCTCCCCCCCCCAAAAATTCCTTATCTTTGATACAATATCGGCACTGCAGTTCGCTTCTTTATAACCTAATGATACTCAGTCAAAATGTACTGTATGTTGAAATTCTAATCACGGCCAATATGTAGTAATCATCTACTCAGTGTGCGTAGTATTGCAATTTCATGGCGGAACTGCCCTTAGCTTGTACAAATTTCTGTTAAACACGCACGAATTTTTTTGTTTTTGTTACAGGCCACTGAAAACAACAGAAAATGTGAATCACTGTGTTATTTGTCATATTTACAGAGATTGTATCTGTTGCTGCAAACGACGAAACATGTAGGGAATTCTAATTAGAATCTTTCAGTATTCCGGCTCCAGATATGCGTGTAATGGGTTTCATCAGCTAACAGTACTGTCAGCTCTCTGGGGAAGCACAAGTTCCCATAAACGAGTTCTGTCTGTACAGGAGGTATGTCGTTGAAGTCAACCACTTTCAATTGCGATAAACCTGCCACGTCTGTACTCTGTCTAACATTTACATTTCACTACAAATCTTACACACTGTTACTTCCAACAGTGTAACCCTTAATAAGTCAAGTTTATTGTTTGTTTTCCGTCACTGGGACCTAAAGCAAATATATTCCTTCTGCAAGAAAGTAGTAAAATCAATTCTTGTTTATTCCTCGGAGAGTTTTAAATTTCCTCTAATAATTATTCAATAAATGCTCTCGTGACTTGCGCTAACTTGTGGTGATTCGGTGATTCGGTGATTCTTGCTGAATCTCCGCAAGCCTGTGACTACATTTCATATGCAAACTGATTAATTTTAACTGCTAGCATCAAGATGATTTAGCCCATGAGATACGAACACGGATATCGTAATTTAGGATAATAATTATTATTGTATTTGCACTGTTTTGTTTATTTGTTTTTCACATCCTCCTCTTCCGTGCTTGCCTCTAACTGGCTTTCTTTGCTGTTTCATAAATTAACTGAGTTGTTACATTTAGTACGATTATCATCGTCTTATCATTTAACGTTATAGGCATCTACTGGTGAATGATCTCTCTGGAACTTGGATTCTTAGAATCTTTCATATACGCCCCAAACAGGTTATGGGGCGCCAAATGGGATGACTGATGTAAAACCCCAGATTATAGCTGGTCTTGGTGACCAACAAAATACTATGGAATTCCCGAATACGGAAGTGTTAACCTCTTAACAACAGAGGCTGGTGCAAAAGTTTCAGAACTATCTAAAACTGACTACAGACAATGAAATACCATGTAACTCTTAAAATAATCATCCAAGTTAAACCAAGCGGGAAATATATGAGAAGGCGGTGGGAAAGACGGAAAACAAGAAGATGGTGAAGATCTACTCAATGTAGGAGAAGATTCAGACGAGTAACTTTTAGATTTGAGATGCAGACGAGTGTTCGTTCAATTTCTGAACAAGGCTGTGCAGCCACAGACATCGGCAAACATTCCCTCACTAGGAATATCCACAGTTACATTTGCCTACAACCGAGAGGCTGGGCTTATACTGTTCCCAGGATGAATTGTTTTAACTACTGTTCGCAATGTTAAACGGACTATAGGTGTCTTTACAACCGAGAATCATTTCCATAGAAACGGCGACATGGTATAAATGGAGTTTCAAATTAAAACGAGTTCCACAGCAACCCCACTACCCAAGGGGCGCTTCTGTGCCAAAAACAACCCCCCGCGAAGGGGAATTATTTCCTCTAAAATGATGATCCTAAGATTAGTTTGGAAACTACGATAAAACAGAGAGCGGGGGAGAAAATACTAAAGCCCTCAGAGACTTCGCATAGCTTACAAAATTTGTAATTAAGACGAATAGGTATGCTGGAAGTTAACTTTCTGCCTTTGGAGAATAAAAAGTTTTACGTCATCAGTCTGCAGACAAATTAGTAATTCTATATACGAACAAATCGACATTATTCGTCTAGCATTAATTACTAAGGAAGGCATTAACACTTCTTATAAAAAGTATATACATTCATGCTCTATCGCCATTAATACAAAAATGTTCAAAGAACGACAGTAACAATTTAAAGTTACTTTCACGAAGAAACGAACAGGTCAGTAAATTTGTACCATTCAGTTCAGAATATTTTGTCTTTCCGTCTCCTGTCAAAAGTTAATGATTACAGTAAACGAAACTACAATTTTATCTGTTCTTTCGTACAGATCTAAAATTTAACTTCACCCTTTGGAAATATTGCAGATTGTGTATGAGAACCGGGTTCTAAGAATGCTGTGCCTAAGAAAGTGGAAGCCACAGAAAGCTAGAAAGAAACTGCATAAAAAGGATCTTCATAACTTGTACACTTCACTAAAAATGATTGGGGTTATCGAATCAAAGAGTCCCTTGAGATTCTGTTAGGTCAAAAAAAAATTTTATTACAGAATAAACCAACATAATTCGCCACCAGATTAACGTCTTACATATCCCTGTCGCCATTGTCACCGTAGCTTGTATCATCATCGTCGTCAAGGCCATCAACACACAAGTGCTGCATCATTCATTACTATTATCACCGTGAAAGTCACGTTCATAAATTGGTTGACGCCTTATGCCACTGAGATTTGGGACTTCGACATCACGGCAAATAGGCCATTGTCCCATTACCGGCTCGCACGGTCTTTATCTGCTAACAGTAATTACCATAAAGTTCGCGAACCACTGTTGTAAGTAGCCTAATTCAACTCGAATCTAGAATCTCGATTTGCATAACAGTTACGCCGATACAGAGAGCAACGACACCGCCTTCACAGCCTCAAGAAGTTTCAGTGCAAACCTTGGTTCTTCATGGCCATGTGTAAGGAAATCCTATGACCACTCTTTCAGTCAACAGCAGCGTTCTGGATACGAACTGGAAACAGCGTATGTTTATGTGATCAATTAACAACCCGGATCACCCATAGCTTGTATTGACTCTCTGTCCCACTGTTCGACAGACTTTACTTCCCTTAAGTGGTCTATACAAAGCAACAGGAGTGGGAAGGAACAGCATGGGTTCAAAACAGCCCGTAAAATATCTGAGTTGAAATTTTCTAAGTTTGTAGTCCTATATAACAAATTTCATTTTCTTTGGTTTCCTGTATCACCTCCAAAAGTAAAATAATAAATATGACAGTAGATCATACAAATTACATTACATTCAATACACGTACAAAAGCTAGTCGCATTGAAATAAAACGCATGATAACAAAACTTCGTATTTCTTTGAATAGTAACTACATCCATGTACATCTCAATGGAAAATTGGAACACAGTATGTGGAGATAGCTTCCGCTTGTCTGCATGTCTCTCGTCATATCAGCGATTCGACAGTTAAAATAAATTTAATGAAATGTATGATTTGATGTTTTCACGGCGGTGAATCTGAAGATGGCCGTCTTCTGGGTTCTTGCGACGTGTAGTCTGGTAGGAGTTTACTGACGTTTCAGAGGTCCTTGCTGCCCACATCATCAATGCGATGATAAAGGCAGCATTTTTTTTACAGACAGTAACTTAAAGTAATTCTTTATAGAAAGTTGTGTCAATGGGACTTGCCTATTCCTCGTCATCGTATCATCCTCCTCCCTTCAACATCACCATCTCCTCTGTATCCTCTCAGTATCCTCATCCTCCTCGGTGTCTACTCACACTTATATTTCTCCTATCAACAGCAGACTTATTCTCATACTTTTACCATATTCTTATATTTTCATCCCACTTATATCCCAATCATCTTACTTCTTTCCCCATCTCATTTCTTCCTCCTCCCAGTCCTCATATCCACGTTTTATTCTACTACTCTGTCCCTCTTCATCATTCTTACATCACCATCATCCTAATTTTCCTCATCTCAAACTTCTCGTTCTCTTATTTTCCTCTCATTCCCATTCAAGTTCTCTTCTTTTTCTTTCTTCTCATCGTCTTCCACCTTCCTCTTGCCTCCTTCCTTCCATCACCACCAAAGCCATCGCGAAAAGGAAAACCAGCAATAACAAATTAAAACAGATACAAATAAACCTAATAGACTATAAATAATGCAAAGACTTCACCATGTCTAATGCTCAGTCAATGTTTTTCGGATATCCTGGGGTATTACCAAGCAATGGACGGTTCGTATTGAGAGTCATGATCTAATTGAATTTGCCCCTGGGTCTTTGCAATTAGCAAGACTAGTTCATTGAACCAGGGGGCTCGCATAACAGAATGCCCCAGGCTTTCTGCAACACGGAAGACTGTTTTAGGTGCAGTTTAAAACACCCATCCCTCAATGATCTTGCCCCAACTTAACTGTTTCTTTTCCTCGTCCTTGTTGACTCCCGTCTTGTTCTTAAAACCACTTTTTGTACCGCAATTAGTCAGCTGCTTTGAGTCTTAACATATGAAGTCGAGTGCCATGCACTATTCTGATATTCCTACAAACTTCACGCTTCTCTGAAATCTTTTTGTTTTTAGCTTAGACTTTAAAGCTTAAACACAATAATTCAAAGTACGATAATATGAAATCTCGTCAAACACGCAAACTATCTCATTAAATAACCAAGAAACCAGTTAACTATCAACTCAGAATTAACTGGCTTAATTGATCAATTAATTCAATTACGTAGGACGTTCTCCGAGCAGTTCATGGCTGTTCAACTACCTGTTAAATAATTCCCTGATTTTATAAAAAAAAAACGTTCAGTTCACTCATCAGGAACTATATTCAATTTCATTACGCAACCAAGAACACTCACATTATATGCAATGACCGTGGTTGTGTAATTAAATAAATGCACCATAAAACACCACAGTGCACAAACCTACAGTGAGCTAACACAACGCAAATCACATTCAACAACTATATCTCTAATCCTCGATTTAATATTAGCCTGTCCTTCCATTCACCACCAGGTCCTCCAAGTGGTCTATTGCCTTGACGGTTTCCAACAGTCTTGTCTTCCTTCCCACGTACGTGCTACATGCCCGGTCCAGCTCAATGTTTTTTTCATCTTTTAATAACCGTAACACTGCTAAAATTAGACCTCACACTGAGGCCCTCGTTGTATAATTGTATCAGTTATTCCTTTATTTTATATTTCCTAGGTTTTCCTCACAGTCAGAACAACAAAGCTGTCCCCGTAAGACTGTAAACGCTGGACATTACGATCTCCTGACTCCTGTAACAGCATCTGTAATTTCTTAAAACGCAGGTGACGAGACACACACACGCCCCCATATGTCGTGTACCAAGAGTCATAATGATTCGGTTAGTATAAGTTACAGACACATTCGTGCAGACACTAACAGGTGGCAGACGTAGTTTTTTCCAAACAAAAAAGCGGTTCGTGATTACAAACAGAGCGTGGACTAGTAATATACACCTATGGACCGCAGTCCGCTTCTAGGGCGGGTCTGGTTACGGACGGATATGAATTTTGGTACAGATCCGAAACGTCGCTTACAGGAGGTGACGATTCCTGAGGCCGAACAGTGGATCTTGACTGTAAATACAACTGGGCTATTTTATTTTCTTTAACGAATTTGTTAGAAGAGCAACTACTTTTGTATAATTATGAAATAACCTAACATTATAGGTTACTACTCACACATGTTCTTAAACCTTGGACTGTGGTGAGATTTGACGTTTTCACAACTTTAAAATCGTCAATGTCGGTCTTTTTGGTTGCAACGCCGTTTGGACTTCTACGAAGACACCGACGTTTCGATGGAACATTCTGCATCCATATTTAGCTCTGAAGATGGAGGTAGTATGTTCCCCCAAAACGTTGGTACCTACTCAAAAATTCGCATTTCGTTATTAACAGTAAGTGGTTAACTGCACGTGGAGGCAACAGGTTCCTCCGAAACGTTCGAAAACATAATTCCATATTCTCGTAGTCTTACTGGATAATTTTTATGAAAGTAATAAAACTCGGCTATATAAACGACAGTTCATATTCTCGCTGTCTTACTGGATAATTTTTATGAAAGAAATAAAACTCGGCTATATAAACGACAGTGTCCCCAAAGTTATTAACAATTACGGGAAATTAAGATTAAATCAAAATCAATACAACTAAATAGCAACTTTTTAGTCGCTCCTAAAAATTATTGTGATTAAAATATATAGCCTAGGGGCAGGAAATATCTCAGAATACCATTTTCTATTAATCGAACTTTTGCCTGAGACCAGCCAAAAAATGCCCTTTTCAACCTCATAATAATTCTTTTAAGGTAGCAAGGCTCTGAACATTAATGGGTGATGAGATTTGCACTGTCGCTAATTCATAAACATGCAAAATTGCTTTATCACTTACACGAGCATTGAAATCACCAACTGGTGTCGGTACTACCAACTTCAACTAGTTTTGTGATGTTAACACACAGGCTGTTCAAATAAGTACACAGAGATTGTTCTGTTAGAAAATTTAGTTGCAGATTAATATATGATATTGTTATACGTTTAATCGCAAGAAATAGAAGTTTTTTCTAACGCACCGATTTCGAACACAACTAGATACAATTTAGGGATGGACGTTACATGAAGTTGATGTGGTTATATAATTATCAGCTAGACCTCGAGATTACTCTCAGTCTGAAAAAGTCCTTATAAAAATCAGATGCAATGTCTCTGAAATAACACTACCGACAGAACTAAATCCCGGAGTTTCATAATACGTCTTAAAATTTATTCCTGTTTTTTTTAAACTCGTAAATAACCTGTTTATTTTATAAAAGTGTCCAACAAGAAAGAATGGCAACTAATATCAGGTTACAACATGTCCTTTGACAGATTTTACACACTGAAGAACAAGTCTCGTCGCATCCTTTTCCACTGTTTCGGGCTCGTGAACTCTATCTAAATAGTAGCTCCAAAAAATTTCTTAGAATATATTTTTACTGTAGACGTTTACAAACAAAGTGAAAGCAATAAAACGCGATATGTACATGGCCATGTGTTAGTCACTTTCAGCTCATAACCTTGATTCTGAGGTTCAAGGACCGTCGTGATCAACTTGACGTATTCGAGGACGGGAACGCGTAGGATGTGATGCCATCATTGTACAGGCTCAAAGGAACAGGAGGAAACTCTATATTCGACCGTGTGCAAGCAGAAATATTGGAATTTGTGTCTCTCTTCCCCCTGCTATTATCAGCTACGAAGGTTACTTCCAATAAAATGCAATATCAATAATAATATGATTCGTCGGTTATTTAAAGGGTATATTCGGAACTAACCTGAGATGACTGAACACCACAAGATTCTCGATCCAGATGGCAAAGGCTTCTGCAAGGAATCAAACAGTGTACCTCCCTATTATTAAGGATTTATAGCCAGTACAGCGTCTTGTTCGGTGATTTTAAGACAAGCATCCTTTTTACTACATTAATTTCAGAATTCCTATACGGAAATTTTTCTTTAATGTGTCAAATTTTCTATTACACTACTAATTTTGCTAAAGAGGCTACAAGGAGTGTAATGTGTGACTGTGATGGAGAGACAGAAAATTATAACAGAATTTTGGTAGTTAAAACCTCTTGAAAAATGTCCGCTCGGAAGACCAAAAATAATTTGGGAGAATAACAAAAATATTAGCCTCAAGGAGATAAATTGTGAAACGTCGAAGTTGGGCTGAACTAACTTATAAACGAGTCAACGGAAGACTGGTTTAATTGGTGATTAACATTCTATTTCTGTTATAATAATATTGGTTATTTAGCGATTAAAGGTGAATAACTTTATCTGTCTCTGTAAATTCTTGTGCTGTAATACGCTATATATACATCCCGATCGTTCTAGATCTTAATGTTGAGCCGCCAATGAATTGTCGTTAGCATTAAATCCGGCATAATTAACTTGTTTCATTCTCGCAGTCAACTCTGCGGTTGTAATCAATTATTAATCGATATTTTTGTTACGTTTTTGTGCATTTTTTTCGCGTCATTTATTATTCCCAGGATGCTGATCAAGCGGGAATGGAGTGCTCAAGTTTACGTGGTCTTCTTGGCGATATTATGAACAGGATCCTTCCATCCTGTTTACGTGGTAGCCTGTTCCATATATTAAGCATTCAAATCTGCTGCAAGATCTGTATAAATAGTCGCTAACGTTTGTAATACGGAGTCACGCAATACATTCCTGATACACTTTAACAATAAAATCAGGAAACAAAATACATAAAATTATATTAAGTGTTGGAAATGTCTACCACGTCCAAACTATCATCATTGAACACCAAAAGTCGACCGGAACGGCTTTTTGTACTGCACGCTTCCTGTGTCACGGAAACGGTCCACCAGATGAGAGACTGTCGATTTGTTTGGTACACGAGAATCGATAAATGTATCCCTAAACTCATTCTGGCAAGTCAAATAGCAAGGAGTTGCCAGGTAACGTTCGACAGTGAACACTCCTTGAACTTAAGTTGTTGAAAGACAGCTGACGGACTGGCGCGCGCATGATGTGACCTGCGTGGGTTCTTTTATAGTCACGGCGATACTGTATGATTATTAATCGAATCGAATTGTGCGAAACTGCAGAAAACCAATAAATGTTTTAGTATGGGTTGAGTGTCTTTTTGATCACCCTGTTGAAACGAACGTAGAATGGTGAAGATTGTAAATTACATATGAACTCAACATTCTTATGCCACAAGTTTATCCGCTATCCTCAAAATGCATGACATGTAAGATACAGGAAATTAAATACTTCCCTCTGCATACGAAGCTCTGTCCTATTGTGAGAGAACAGTCATCGAAGTCTGGAATAGACACAAATTTTCCGGTCCGTCCATCGTAAAGGATGGTGGGCATCTCAAAGCGTTGAAGTGCGTTTTATATCGTGAAAAGAAAGTATCAGTAAAGTAAGGGCTAGTATCTTACGTCAGTAAAGTGGCTGGGCGACCAAGGTGCGAATCCTTGATAGGATAGCAGGATTTCTGATGTCTGGTCCACCCGTCGTCGTATCCAGTGAACACCATGAGCGATTTTCCTGAGGTTAGAATGGCCGAGTAATAAACTCAATACTCACCTCCGTAGAACGACCTGGTCTACAACGTGCAGATCCTTTATAAGTACGAAGTCTTCGCCCATTTAAACACAATTGATATAAGAATGAAAGAAGGTAACTGCATTTTATACAATACACATGTCGCAAATATTCTATTAAAGTACGTTGCGTCAACATTAGTCTTGCATGGAAATGAAGCTAAGAAATAGCACAGAAATTGAGATGATACCAAACGGTATCTTTACAATAAAATAGTAGATGCAGATAAGCTACTAACTGTTAATTTCATAAACTGTTCCGAAAACGGGTTACAACAGGACACTTCAATTAAAAGGCTAATATATTTACAGTTGTTTAGCGATTTAATAGACGTATAAAAGTTTAATTTCATGTAATAACATTTCCAAATTCAGGTGTTGGATCAACATTTTGAATTCCGCTGGGAAATGTGTGTACCGCCTGCTTTAGCATTCAGTAAACCTAAATTTTAACCACACAGAGTATTTGCGGGTTTCGCACGATTTTCAGAATAAACAGCTGTTATTTCATTAAAGAGAACTAAGAAACTGGTCTTTGTAATGGATAAGTTTTGTGTTTTCTCTGAGGCACCAATAACATCTTTAAAATTATATTTAGACAAATTTGGGCTTCAAAGGATTGAACATCAGTATGAAACTGCAGCTTGGGTTGTAGTTGTAGCCAGTAGCCAGCACGGAAACCAGTTCCAGCTGTGCAGTTAACACACCATCATTAATAACAAGCAAATGAACTTTACTCAAACTCAGGTGGAAACTCGTCAGTATGCAGAAAATAGTGTTAATGTCTATTTCTGCATGTTGTCGTCCTGCAGTACAAGCAGGCAGTGCTGGGTCTTCATATCCCAGCCAAGCAGAAGCCCACGCCAGTGACTAAGTGCGGCTCGCTCTACGACACGTGCAAGGGTTATCCTTCATTTCTCATAATCGACACGTTGGGTACTGTACGTCTCTTTTGACGACAGATTTTGAAACATTCGTAAAAGTTTACCTTTCATACACAAACAAAACTTCTCGGTCTAAAAATACAAGGATGTTAAAACTTCAGGTATCACCCTGCCAGCCAAAGTGGAGTGGCAGTCAGACATAACGTCTTTGTGTTTACAAAGACGTCACACACACACTCCACTACTTTGCTAGGTCAAGTTATAAAAATTTGGAAACATTTCTTGTCGGACAGCTACTCATTTGTTCACGGAAATGCCTGTTCTTATGGGATCCGAACGTTCGTAAACTTCTACACGAATTCATGTCATTTTACCACTAAATTATTTACTTCAGCCCGCCCACATCATCACAATCTAAACACACACACCTTCAGAACGACAGAATATCTGATGCGCCACGAGGTACAAACCCACTATTCGTTTTCGTTCTGGTTCATTTGATAAAACTGTCTCAAAATGGTTTGCGATAACTGAAACTTCGGTGAGCGCAAATACTTCGACGTATTCCCACGCGCAGTATCCGGAATGAAACCAGACGATTTATTGCTGCCCTAAACCTGCTCGGTAAGTTCCAGCGTCGATAAAAATTTTCACTTAATCACGGTATTAAATTTGCCACTTTTTGCTTTGTTTAACAATCAAGATAGCCGCTGGCCTGGAGCGATGGAACTTCCTTAATCCCACTAAAAGCTAAACTGTAACCTTCCTGTAATAGCCACAGAACTTAACTATCGAGTCCACATTAAGACATTTTAACCGGTGACTAGCAGAGCAGTTATTTGTAGATGTCGTCTTCCGTGTAACAAACACTGAGCCCCCGGGCACATTGGACGCCCACAAATGTACTACTCAACGGCCCACAGACGACGTTCCCCATACCAGCTACCTTCTCAGAAGGAGTTTTAATTTGGCCGGGAATAACACAGCACTACATCAGAGAACTGCACAATCCACATCACATTGAGACATGTTCTACGGGTCAATTATCCCACCTTCCCGGAAAAAACGAAGCCGGAACATAATACAGATGGTCATCATCTCCAATTAAAGATATATATGTAGGAACAGAGTCGTTCTTCAGAATTTAGTTGGTCAGAAAATTCCCCACCTTTCACGGAACCGGAAGTTTAATTACCTCGTTCACAAGAGCCTGCCAGCAGGTCCTATTCTGAGCCACAAGACTCCAGTCTGCATCCTAATACACAGTAATCTTCCGAGAAATTCCTCAACTTTCTTCCTTGCATGGCTTTATCAAGTGCCAGTAACTGCCCAGGTTTCAATTTTTCTAAGAACGATGAAGTAGATATGCCGCATTAGCCCGCTAATAAGGCGATAATAGGAAGTCAACAAACAGGCTGTTAAGTCAACAGTCTACTATGAGTGTGAGCAAATTAAGGAAGATGGGGTGGGCGATGCATGTAGCACGTGAGGGAGAGATAAAAAGTCACTTGGGAGACCGAAGCGTGTATAAATGAGATACTAAAATAACTCTTTAAACAGGGCAGGATTAATCTGGCTCTGGGTAGCGTACAAAAGACGAGGAATATGTCGAGTGACTATTAGCTTCAAAGACTCAGTTCTATTGACATTCTAGCCAGGCATAAGACTATACTATTCCTGCTTTCTGAGCTAACTTTGTTTCCTTCTTTCTCATTTAATGGTTTTCCTTGTGCGCAATATTTCTACTTTCTCAGCGGACTGTTGATGTTAAGCCTAAATCAATATTATTATGAGCTATATCGGATTCTATGACAAGTGACCTAGACGTGATCTGACGGCGCACTACTAGCCATTTTCCCAAGGCCAATTTTAATATTATCCTCCCATCTCCCCCGTTTTCAAAATGCCCGATTTCTAAAGTAATTTCAAGCCGTAATTCTGCGTGTACGGCCTATTTATTAATGTACTCAATTTGAGATATACGTTCAGCGCAAAGTTACTTCCTTGATGCTGTTATCCTAGTAAAGGCCTGAGAAGACAAAAAGTAAAACAAACATCCTTGAGTAGGCTCTTTTAACGGCCTAACGACATAGCCTTTCTGTGAGTTGATCCTTTAATATCAGTAAATAATCTCTGCTGAAAATGTGGACAACGTTTACAGTTTTAAAACCACTTGGAACATACCGGACTGCCTCGAAGCGCCACTGTGGTTATATCGTGACGCAAATTCCGCAACACGCGTTCCTTCATTACCTCTCTTCGTTCACGTCGTGACTGAATGCCATCGCCTGTCTTATATCCCGGGCGGGTCTTCCAGCTACACTTTGAGGATCGTAACTTGCGTTACGTAACTCACACGTTACAGTGCCACAACGAAATCAAAGCACACGAAGGGGCACATTTCTCACCCAAGTCTATATATTATGTTGCACTCGGGTGTCACATCTCTGTATTCAAGACTGCACTGCAATACGAAGCCGGCATCAAGTGTTACCACGAAGCAGAAATCTGCGGCAAGGTGACGCGACCAGGCATCCCACTGGATCCGTCTTACTCCCTCGCAGCTGTCAATCTCGTGAGTAAACTTAACCATTGCGTTGGGAAATATGTTTTGTGACACAGTGCAAGAAACTAGATAATCTTACCCTTTAAATATTTCTGTCTTCTGGGTTGTTGCGCTGTGAAGTCTGGTAGGTGTCCACCAAAGCTTCAGAGGTCATGGTGCCTCCGACATCAGGTCGCCCTGATGACGGAGGCAGTCTGACCTCTGAAACGTTGGTAAACATCAACCAGACTACACAGCGCAACAACCCAGAAGACAGAAATCTTCATCGCCCTGAAGACGGAGGCAGTATGACCTCTGAAAGTTGGTTAACATCGACCAGACTACACAGCGCAAAACCCCAGAAGACAGGAATCTTCATACTCACATCCGTGAACACCTCAAATCCTTTGGCGGCCTTTTATACTAAATGTTCTGATTCTCAGATTTTTTACCAGAGCTCTGGTTGGCACATTGGTTATAGTAGCGTAAACCGCCGGTTCAAATAGAGGGGTTTGGATTTGGATAGAAGCCATCGGGACTGATCTGAATGAACTCTGCCAGCGGTCGTCTTGAGTGGCTGCAGAAAACAATGTCCACAGTCATTATAGCTGCTAAAATTATTAATTAATGATTAACTTAGGCTTTTAATAGTGATTTGAATCCTGTACTCCCACGTGTGACGCGCTGAACCTGGTACCCGTTGTTCGAGATGAATCAGGCACAAAACAAAGTAGGTTGTGCCAAGTGTACAGTACGTTCACTTTGTCTCGCTCACCTGCCCCACCTCGGGCCGACTCTACTCCACTACTTCGGTTGCTGGGAGTGACCTCTGACCTCTCGCTTCAAGCTCCTCACGAGGAGAGATGGTCTAACATCTCGTTACGTTGTATCCATATTAGGGACGGCGGAGCAGGGAGGGTTGCGACCCGGGGCTGGGACAACTAAATCCGGTCGCACATAAAACACGCTGTCTTGTACTTGGGTTACGCAACATTGCGTCCGTTAACTACAACATATAAAAAAACTTATCTGAAATTTGCAACTCGTCCACCGCAAGCTATGTAGCTATTACAAATTATCGGACTTGAATGCAGTACACAGAAGTTGTACATCTACTGGTTGTATATTAACTTGCTTCTCTAACTCAGAGCGTCAGTGAATTCCAAACGTTAGCTTCTCCGCGACTAGGGCTTGCACTTCCGTTATTACCCAATTAAATTCAAGACAAGAGAAATCAGCGGATAAGCGAAGAAACAGGACAAAGCGAGATCTAACGAAACCCAATGCCAATGACTAGATGAATGGGCAAACAAACGAGAAATGAATATTATGGAGAAGTCAAAACGAGAGAAAACGCACAAGGCAGAAGGAAAAATTAAAAGAAATAACAAGAGAAGATTGTGACAAATCTGCTACAGTTGTCTGGAACATGCGTTTTAAAGTTCAAAATGGTTCACAAACAAACCATAAGTAAGAAAATATGAGCCTATAGCGCTATTAAATTTCTCTGAGAAGTAGTTGAGTAGACAGAGTTTAACACATTTTAATTTGAGCAATAAAATACAAAGAATATACAGGAAAAAGGATACACTACTTACAGAGACAGCATGAATATAGGACACAAACTTGCAGTGCCGTCCCAATGGATACACAAGCGACCATACAACTCGAGAGAGATTTAATGACACTGCACGGGACAGAATGTGTAAGAGACCTCTGTATCCTCTTCTTCTGGGTCCATATTTTAAATCAGAGGTGCAGTTAAAAAGGCAAAGTGACTCACGGCGCCATTAGAGGCGTTCAGGCGAACGAAGTCGAAACTTCGCGCATTTTAATTAATCGAATTAACTATTTATGATTTATTTGACGATTGTACAGTGACGAATAACAGGTTAATTAGCAAAACAACATGGAAGGAAGTGCTCGTGGCGTAATTTAAGACATCCCGGCATTACCCTAGAGGGACTGAGGAAAATCACAAAAAATCTGTCATGACAGCAGGTCTTCGGGGCCTCCGGAATACGAAGGAGTACCCGACACTTTCGGTCCACTTATTTTAACCTCGGTAATAGATTAAGGTGAGTGGTCAGCTTCTAGTTCCAGCCTCCTTATCCCCAGTGAAGGGGCCCCCGATACCAACCGAATATGAGGCCGGGTGAGTCACAGAGTCGGTCCAAACGCGGTGGTGAAGAATACATTTCTGCCCCTCTGCAATGAAACTCCAGTAACAGCCAGTCACTGTGCCGAATGAGCTATGTAAAAGAGTGTTTGAATTCAAAATGTCGCAGCACGCCGGATAAGAAACTCTGAGTTAAGGGAAACATTCCACTGGCGACTGCAATAGGCAGCAGTGAAGCGTTCAACATTGACTTATTTACGCTTATAAAAGGCACTAACGTTTTCAAACGCTCTATATATCTCTCCAGGAAATTCTCTGCCGTGATAACTTCGAACGCACATCACGACTGTTAGAAATCTGCAATTCTAAATGGAAATTACTTTCGTGCTTTTGAATAAAGTTCAATTTCCCAAGATATGTCCTCGATTGCTATAAATTTTCATGTAATTGTCTTCTTACACATTTACCTTCCGACACGATTAAAACTTTAACTATAAATATTGCTGTGCCTCGGAATAATACACGCGTTTCAACTAAGCGTTTCAACTAAGCACGCTTCAAAGAGAGATCTCCTTCCACCTGCACATTGTCACACACTGTTGCGAGCTATCGACGAAACCAAGACGGAATGAACAGCAAGCAGGACAAGTTCTTGTAAAATAATACAAGATAAGTCTGTTCGTAGGTCACCAAACTGCGCTGCATGAACGAACATCACGGTGTCAGTTCTTCGAGTACTCTCAGCTAATAAAAAGAATTTTACGCTGCTATGTAACCTTTACGGCAATTGTGGATTCACTTAATTAGGTCAGATAATCAGCCCAAATCACCCTGGAGGAACAGTTCAGAATTTCTAACCGTTCAGATAATGACCTGATACCGCCGAAATTGGGAGGGTAACAGCTACCTCGCCAAACACAGCACAGCTTCAAAATAACGTGCCCCTTTCTACTGAGCGATATTTCAGGTTCTCACGGCAACAAGCATGAAGACGACTTACTCCTGGGACAGTCTTTTACAACCGAGGATCAGCGACATGAGCAAGTTTTTTAAAGATTTTAACCAAATTTTGACTTCCGCACCAGAGTAAACAACACGGCAAAAATATTAACACCTTTTGTTCGAACAAGAGTTTATTTGTAAGACTTGAGGTTCTCACAGCGGTGAGTATGAAGATTTCTGTCTTCTAGATTGTTGCGCTGTGTAGTCTGGTCGATGTTAATGAGTAGGAGGGCGTGGCGGTGTGCGTGGAAGGGTCAGGGCGCGTGCCCGCCTGGAGCCGCCGCCGGTGCAGATCTTGGTGGTAGTAGCAAATCCTGGTTCCAGGCATTCTACAGCTAACAAGTTCCTTCTTTAATCAAATGTATGAGATAATTTTCGGGTGGGGGCCTACGATACCAGAACGCCTCAGAGAGGAGGAGGCCCGCGGTACCTGAATGATTGATAAACAATGCCCTAGTTTGTTGCGACTTTTGGTTTGGTAGATGTTGACTCACACTTCAGACGAGCTTTTTGACTCCATCATCAGAGTGATACGATGGAAAGGGCAGTATCTACTGGACTACAAGGTGCAACATTGCAGAAGACAGCCATCTTCATACTCGTAGCCGTGATGTCGACTTTTATTTTAAAATCTTTCTGGTCAGATCTGTAAAAAATTTGCTCTTTCTTTCCAATGGATGGAAAGATATTGAGAAGAAATTGCTGAAGGCCTACCGAAGACAGGAGAGGAAAAGCGACAATGTAGCAAAATAACAATGACATCTCTTCACCTCACAGAGTAGTTAAACAAAGAGGGTTGAAGCGATTGAATATGTAACATGCCTGAATATACATACAAAATTTTGATACGGAAACTTCATAAGAAAGACTGAGCTCATGGTGGGAATAAGGCCTAATATGTTAAATCAATCTCAGCGGAACAATTAATGACGACGACAACTGCTCTGAATGCCTCGAAGGAAGCTAGCTTTTCTCTTTTCTGCGTCTATCATTTCATTAGACTCGCTTGTACTTTTTTTTTCCCTTTTAACAGTTTACAAAGAAATACAAACAAAATTGCATAAGATCGACTTTTAACTAGTCTTGAATCGATTCACACTCAAACCCGTGAATCTCCGTAGGTGGAAGTTCCTAGGTTTGGCCGTAAATAATTTAAATGCCATGTCGTGCCAAGTAAAAGGAACCAATTAAAGAAAACTACAGTAGTTACGTATTAAAAAATCTCATGGTATAACAAATTCTATGCCTTGCACTGCCTTCACAATAGTGCACCCCACAGGGCGACTACAGATCTTGTTTTATGAGAGCGAATTTTATCATCCGCAACCTTGGGCATTCCTTTCTTTCACCACAACATTACTTTCAACAGTTTCTCGCATAAAGCGATAAATAATAATGATTAGATTTAATTTCGACGTTAATAAACTAAAAATAATTATAAAATAATAACAGGCATTAATGCAATAGTGAAATATTACTGAAAGAAACGGATAGAACAATTGAAAACCACATCCCAAAACTGTTGTTCTACAAAATGCACTGAAGGGCAATAGATGCGAGATGCGTTCAGGAATGCAACGCCAAACAACAACAAAAATAAATAAATTTTTAAAAACAAAATCTCCTAATTAGGCAAGAATAATTCATGCCCGCCAGCTCAACAAAAATTTCTCCTGGCAGTTTCTCAAGGTCTTAATGACAGTGCTTCCAAAAACATTAAATCATTCTGTGTTTAAACATATTCTCATTTTCTGCGTTGTGCACGAGATATCTCGTTCAGAAATAATAATCTTCTGTTGTGGATGGATTTCGTGCTTTGGAAAAACAGGCGAAAGAAAATTGTCCCACCATCTTTCTCAACAGGTAAAGGTGACAAAACATTCTTTATAAAGACGTTAGCACGGGAAGAATTAAGAACTACCACTTCTCTATCTTCGTGGTATTCTATCGTAATTTATAAATTCGATTTCTAGGTAGTTGTTAATGTTAGCTTCAAACATCAGAAGAATACAAGAACTTCAATAACAATGTCATGCATGCAATTTGGAGCTCTGAAATCAGATTTAAGGCGTCATATATCGTTCGTAATATGGAATGGGTTGTTTCCTTCTTTCTTCAGAGTGGGATATAAAATATTGCCAACAATCTAAATAATTCATAATTTTGTAGTTGTTGTATGTTTTATAACTTGGTGTTTGCGAACACTTGTCAATTTGGAAACTTTGTAATAAGAAATGTTCTGTGGATGTATTCTGCAACTGGCAGACTTGTATTACGAACTATCGGTAACGAACAGGTCTGAACGCCTTCGATTTGAAACTGAATTAGAAATTAATTTCACAGTGTGAGTACTGACTTCACGCAACCCTCTCAAGTTACAAAACATATGGAAAATAAATATAAAGATTCATGCTAATAATCCCCCTCGTAATATTGGGATATACAACTTAATTGTGTAATATCAATTAGCTGTAGCGCTGGCCTTAATTACAGCAAGGTTTAGTAAACGAAGCTCTAAAACTTATGCCGAAACTTCTTTCAAGCGCCTACCTACAATGGTTACAGCATTCATTACAAAATTGTACAAAATTAAGTAAAAAAATTAGAAGAACATTGGTGTTTGTATTCATCACAAAACAGTGACGTCAAAGATTGATTGTCCTTGGTGACATTGGTTTGCTTATTGTTAACATCCGATCGTGCTGGTGACTGGTGGCCACATTAGGAAACTCCCAGTTCCCTTACAAGGCCTGACCGCGAACTGAATACAAGTAATCAGAAGGCAGTTTCTGCAGCGAAAGGGAAACACAGCGTTACCCAAGGTTAATTAATAATGAGCTAGGCTTGCGTATGAGCATGCATGCAACAACTTTGATACGGGTTCCTCGGAATGGTAACGCACAAGTACGTGTGACAGGGGTGGCCATATGTCATACAACCACTCAGCTGTTTACTTTTCTCATTACAAAATATTACTAAACAGGACACCGAAAATTGTGGTTCGGTGGGTACAAATTTCACTTCGTTTCGGAGAGATACAGATGCTGTGTTAAAAGAAGTGTTTCGCAGTTCGTCATGTGTCAAGTAAAGTGGCTATTCTTTGCCGTAAGATCATAACTTATGTTTTCGAGATTATTTACAATTAATGATTCTCAATCATCCTAACACTAGACTCTAATTCAATAAATGCAGTTGGAAAAGCGTCTCTAACAGTCGAACAATCTCAGTCTACGAAAGGAAACTTCCAAACAGGCCACGATTGTAGGAGACAGCCACGTTCCTAGTGTTGCTTCCACACGAAATATCTTGACAGCCATCATGTTAGTGTTGTTTGCGTTCAAGTTCATTTTAAGTCCGCTCTCTTTCAGCCGGACGCTGACACTTCGGTTTACGCTGATAACGCGATTTAGCTTTGGCCATCCCTGATAATACAAACATGGAAACCAAGCAAGGAGTGGCCACAAAGCTGAGATCCTCAGGTGCGGTGCCATGTGAACCACTGTGCAAGCACTTCATAAATAATTATCTGCTCGGAAGCTACACTGCAGCAGCTGTGCCCAGCGGTTCCCATCAAAGATGCCGATGGAAAGGATAAGTAGAAGCAAATGCAATGCAATTTGTTATTACATGAACGATTCTCAAATGGTGGGTCGTGACCCTTCCAAGAGTCAAGAGGAAGTCAGAGATTTGCCTTCGAGAAGTCCCAGTTCTTTCAATGTTTGTTTTTAATTTTAAAAAGTATTCTGTTAGTACAGGCCTCTTTGGATGGTAACGCATAATTTTTTATTATGAACAGTTGGCTTTAAGTGCTAGAGATGGCAAGGCACGTTTCTCTCACTAGTAATCTGAAATACGAAATAACTCTGGCGTTTCTAAGCAAAAATTCTCGTGCGTCGCGTGGAAAGGATAAGAAAATACTTTAAACATTGAACGCAACGTAATAAATATATCCTCCGAATAAGGTCTACGCATGATAAAAACATACCCTTAGCTGCACAACGCGGTAATTTCAGTTCTCCGTCTTCTGAACAGGAAGTAATAGAGGTTTCGACCTTCCAGCTTCCAAACCTGGAACTACTTCAGCTGCTTGCCTAAAGGCGTGCCGTTTATAACAAGTAATTGTTATTACGCAATTTAAAACATACGTCAATCCGAAAGATCTTCCGATTTGTTAACTGAGTGTTTTGTTTATAGGATTTACCTTGATGCAGGGTTGTTCTCTACGTTCCTTTCACGCCCAAGTATTGCATTACAGCCCACATATCTGTCGGAATACAAAGTCATGTGGCATTGATCAGTAGATTCGCCGTGAATTGTCTCCAGGATTATCATCTACGCTAACAGATTTATAATTATCTTAATCACCTCGCCATTATGATCTCCTAGAATTGTCACCATAGCGAATTTCAGGCTCAACATAATCCTACCTCTCCCCATAATCTTGAGAACTCTGATCTCCACGTTGACAATAAAATAAAAATATCTATATCCTGATCTCAAACACGTTCAGATTCGTGAGCATGCTGGTTATATAGTCTGCTCATCACGAAGATTGCATGCGCATCACCATACAGATCTCCAGTTTCACGAATATGACCGCGGATTCGTCAGCACTCTGGTCTTCAAACAACTTTTTCAACTTTATTTCCAGACTTGCCATAACCCGATCCGCATCCTTACGTCCAGATATGCCTCACGAGTACCGCAACCTCGACATACTTCGGGCGACTAGATTCGTTAAAGTTCCAACTCGCCATCGCCAACCCCAATCACAGAACCGTCATCATGGTGTCCTCCAGCTGTGTCGCCCTCATGTTGAAATACGTAATCAATCTCGTCTGACTCATCATAATTCTAATGCTGAGATTCTGAAGCTTAGATTCCCTAAGATCTTGATCAAAGGATTTTATTAACCTTGCCTCCGTACTCGTCAGTATCCTTTTCAGTACACTCATTACCTTCCTATAAGGACTCGTCCCCTACTACCTGTTTTCCGGGTTTCTTTTCCCACGTACTAATCATCTTAATGTCGGCTTGCTCCGACAGCTCACATGTCTGTTTAGAACACCCATCCCATCAGTGCCATGCGGGGAATTACAATCCACAGCTGGATGTAAGATATTTATGCGTCACGTCGGGTGGCGACTTCAAAAATGAAAATGGTCAAAACTGTGGCCAAGTTTTAAAATGTTGCACATTCGACGCCATCATCTCGTCTTATTTGCTGTCAGAATGACCTACGAGACTGAGGCTAGAAATTTAACAACCTCAAAAAGTCTTTCACCTTTAGTGATTCACTGGCACAGTCAACGACCACCTCTACCTATCACTCACACCTGTTCACAGCGACGCCTTCTCGGCAATTAGTCCAGCACGAATGTTGAGCGGCACATTCTGAAGCATAGCTATCAGGAGCATTTACATTTCGTACTTTAACTCTTTGAAGCCAAGGCTCGTCTAAATAACATTAAAAATGTCTCAAGATGCAGTCACTGCTGTTAAAGCAAGTAGTACATTTCGTCACAACTAGAATATGAAGGGGTAAAGAGAAAACTGTCTCGGTCGGAATTTAGTTAATTTATAAATAAATATAAAAGCGTCTCAGTAATATACCCTACGTATTGCAACTCAACACATTTAACAGAAATGTAGGGGGTGTCACAAAAATTTGATAGAGATAAATGTACTTTTATTGCCTCAATGATGCCTCTACATTGTATTTTTATATTGATTTAAATTCGTTTACTTATCTGTCTATCGGTATATATATTTATTATTATGTGCGCATGCATCGTATTCGGGTGTTCCAAGGTTCAAATCTCGACCCGGAGACATGCTATTCTGAGTGAATAATATTTCGTAGTCTACCTCAGCCCCTGCGGGTAAATTTCAGGCTATTACCTTAAATTTAATAATTTTTTAAGCTGCGTTCTCTATACAGAAGACTGTCCAAAACCGGTAGATCTCCTGCTTCGTATTTTCGGGAGAACCCGGGTTCAAATCTCGGCATCATCATTGAGATTTTTCGTGGTTGTCCTAAGTCCCTCCAGGCAAATGCCGGGATAGTATCTCAAATTAGGCCACGATCGCACATCCTTTCCAGTTAATTAGTTACGATTATCCTCTCAATCGAGGCTACATAGTATAAGCTAATGAAAAACGTCGTTAAATGAACTATAAACAAATAAATAAAACGCCGGCATCTTCAATTAGCTCATGTCACAACCGTTTGCTTCCAAATCATTTCCCTGGTATTTGCTATTTGCTAAACATTATACAGGACTAGTCTGAGTAAGTGAACGTCGTTAAATAAAACAAGGATAAAAATAAATACATGTATGTTACTCATGACATATTTAATTACTTGTACACTTATATAAATTATTATTTATCTTACATTGATTCATGTATCAATATTTGCTACTCCCTGTGTGACACCAGAGCAACTACAATTAGCTAATTATAATTTCTAAATACCTTTACTTATATCTGCACTTGCAACAACAAAAAAAACAAATTTTGACACATGAGTGACGTTCAGCTACGACACAGGATACAGTGTCTTGCTATTTATGCTACCCAAAACAAAGATTTTACAGCTGTGATTTCTAGAATTGCCTTTAAGATACACAGGCGCCAGTCGAAGCAGCTGTTGTATCTCTCACAGGCCTAAATTTTTCTGCAACTTCAGCGAATTACATAACAAAAATCATCTTATGCGGCAGCACATGCCATCTGTGCGAGTATGAACACGTCGTTAATAACTATATACTTAGTCGGTCATATTTTATTACATTTCGTAGAACGTTCATGACATCAGTCGCCTTTTTTTTGACAATTTAAAATTCCCCGCAGAGGCAGGATTTTCTCTTCGAAACCGCGTCCAGACATATTGCCCACTGAGCACTTTCTTTATGGGTACCGAAATCGAAGCATAACTTATGTGCTAACCTCCATCTTGCGCCGTGGTTAAGAATGCAAGGCGCTTACTCTCCACTCTCCTCCTACCTCTGTGCCTAGAAAATATTATAATTCTGTATGCACTGTCACAAGACATAAAAATTTGTTTTATAAGGGAACATTATGGGCAATTTCTTTATTATAACATTCTACGATACATTTATTGTGTTCTTTGTTTCTTACGTAGTGGCTATACTGCGTAACTGGCACATGTATAAGGAATCTGAGAAACTGAATCTTCGAGAGCGAAATCGACAGGTCACGTCTCTGGTCGTGATCTGTAACAGTTTCATCTCAACGTGTTCTCTTTAATTAGTTCGTTCTTGTACATTCGAACACACAGGATTTATGAAAGGCATTCGGTGACATTTAGCTTTCACTTGTAGATAGAACTTGATTACACTACACAGAACAATGTCCATCACTCCTTTTTTTGATTAATATTGCGTGTGTTTGTTAAAATTTCATAGGTGGTTACATTACATCCTATTATATAACTTACGGCCTACAGCCTTCTAATTATCTGTCTTGGGTTGAACGCGACTATAAATGTTTACAAGGCTAAAGAAATTAACAAGTAGCCCGCGTGCAACATGTTCAAAAACTCCAATAATTTGCCAATAATATACGTTACTATATTATTCCTGAATTTCATTGGCATTCACGTTTTCAGAATGACGTAGTTGTCAATATATCTGTCCCGATAAAGATTGACCATAATGACAGCATAAGTAAGCTTCACAAAAATAACGGAAATGTAATTAAAAGAGCGAAATTCTTCAACGCACCTCGCAGAAAATGGTAAAACTACGCCTGTGAGAAATCTGACTGAAATATGGCTTCCACTTAACATAATTTCACATTTTTCTTTTAAATACGTTGTTGAGAGGTACGCATTCCGTGTACAAAACAGAACTGAAAAAAATTTTGAGCGTAATTTGGTATGAGGTAACTTCAATTTTGTTCATAAATGAAGTGGAAATTTCATTTTGTGAGTCCCGAAGACTTCTAGAATCCGAATGTAAGAATGTGTAAAACCAATAAAATATGTTATTGTAGGTGACATTGCAGGTTCTCACGGCGCGAGTATGAAGATTACTGTCTTCTGGAATACTGCACCGTGTAGTTTGATAAAAGTTTACCGACGTTTCAGAAGCACCAGAAGACAGTAATTTTCAAGGTTACTGCACTTTCTCCTTTACCAACAGTATTAAGTAAGAAAAACTGAAGTAACAGCAGATAACCTGAATTCGAAAGTAGTCTCAATTATTACAACTGGAAGCCACTCCAGAGTAAACCTCCGAGATCGGTAGGCAGTCTTGATGTTCTGAAAGGCCATGTACACCAACGAGAGGGGGGCCTTCGACGTGAGTTGTAAGGAACCAACTCAGACGTCCTTCATGCGACAAGCAACAAGCAAACAGGAAGCTGTGCAGAGTTAAGTTACACGAAAACTTGTAGTCTGTCGAAAGAGGATTTGAATAGCAAGACAAGGTCTTTATGAGGATGAATTTAAGAACGTACAAGCGTAAGGTTGCTCCTTAGTCTTGCATTTTCCGTTAGTGACAGCTCAGATGAGGCAAATGGTTTGTTACTAGACGCTCGGACTTCGATCCCCGACAGGCGAAAATGTAATTTCTATACTTCGCCCCCACATACAGAAGTAAAATGAGATAAACTCAGTCTCAATTTAATGAATATAAACCGAACGTATCCAAAGTGTACTTGACAACTCACATTCATCCAGTAATAATGTATGTCAATGAAAACTAATTTTCATAATAATTCTACAATTTATTTGATGCTGTATAACCTCTACAGTGGATAAATCGTCATAAAATAACATCAGAACATAGATACGTACATACGCACTGGCTCAGACAGTGGTGTTAATTTTATAGCTTTATTCAACAATACGACTGTCGCTCAAGTGTATTTGAAGATTTATGTCTTCTGGGTTGTAGCGCCTGGTAGTCTGGTAGAAGTTTACCTGCGTTTCAGAGGTCCCTACGGCATTAGTAATCACCCTGATGATAGAGACAGCAAGTGCCTTTAAAATGGCAGTAAATTTCTACCAGACTAAACTGCGCTAAAACACTGAAGACAGCCATCTTCGTACACACTGAAGTGAGAACAACAAATGTATTTAGTTTGTATCTTTTGTTACTGATAAATGACGCATGGAATATTGTCCAGTAGAAACCTCATAAGCACGGTGATGGAAATAAACTATAAAAAGCATGAGTTCTAAAATACTCAGATAGAGACCAGAAGGTAAGAAACTTTCTAAAAATATAACTGCATAATTTCCGTCAATATTCTCTGTTCCCTCCATCTGCTTCGCTATCGTTCCAGGATTACGGAACGCTGAGGAACGACGTTAGAAATTGTGGGTGTAGATCTTTTGGTAGAAGCGGCCGGGGACCGTGGAGTTGTGCTGTGACTACGTAATAAGAACAAAGAATGCTTTATGAAATTATAATCAGAATACTGGCAGTCTACAAACAGTCCTCGTTGTATGAAAATACGCACTGCGAAATTTCGCTCATATGAAAACATATATTTAAGTTCATACCGACTACTTAACTCTCACCCATTCGGAAGAACAAGGGCACATAACATGAATCTGCTATATTGTCCATCTTATAAAAATATTTTTCTGTTTTAAAACAATGTTGTGGGCTATTTCTTTGCACGTTTCTTTCGTTTTGGGCGATAAAACTGTTAATTTATAATTTTTCTGGTCATTTTTCGGCCATTCAAGAACGTAACCCCTTGCGCTCATGAGACACACTGCAGGAAGGCAACTATTCCTAAGGGCACGGGAGATCAATTCTCAGCAGATGATTTGCTGTTGTCCTGCCTGAGATTAAGTAAAGGTCACCTTGGTCAGGTCCACCGCCCCATAAGCGCGTATATTATCAACGGCAATGAAACAACTGCAGTTGACGACTAGTCAATAACTGGATATGGGTTCGAAACCTGGATTGTTCTTCCAGCAACCCAGAACGGTTCTAGGTGACAAACAGCTTCTTGTCTGATGGATATTGAAGCATCTTTCACCGGTGATAAAGACCCCAAAGCATGAATAAAATCACTTTTACCTCCTAACACGGGCCGACGTCACCTTTACAGTATTAGTTACAACTGCAAATTTCAATATAGGCCTAGTTCAAACATGTAAATATTCGTGAACTCTTATCCACAGTGACGAAGAAGGTTGAAAGAGGTGGAACTTCAATGTACATGGAGGAAGAAAGAAATAATTTTAGTAAAAGAATCATACAAAGACATTACTTTGTAGATCAATACATAATTAGGAAGATAACATTAACAAGAGAAATGTGTTGTTACGGTACAAAAAGGACTAAATTACAAGACATGGCGTTTGGCCTAGTGATAAAAACTAGCCTAAGAGCCCATTTTTTCTACCTGCAGACCAGGGGTGGGCAAATATTTTTACCCGGGTGCCGGAAGGGACTATGTGAAAATAACCGCGAGCCGAAGGACCTACCAAGAAAACTTCCATACATAAGAACATGTTCAAGAGATATATTATTTTTGCTGACATCATAATTTACGGAATATAAGAATCCGTACCAATTGCATTGTGGTCATCTTATCGTGAACTCTAATGAATTAAACCAGCCTGAAATGAGCCCCATTAGACTTTATCGTATCCAGTTACATGAATAATACATTTCACAAGTAAATACGTGTGCTAGGATCCCAAAACTTACATCCTCATAAACATATAATTTTTTTTCGTAATTACAGTACACTTTCTACAACATGAGAAAGTAGTAATTAATGAAAAAGCATTGTTCCTAATAATATTGTAACTTGGCCGGCCGGATTTAATTCCTTTACGGGTTGTATCCAACGCGTGGGCTATGGTTTGCCCTCTCCTGCTGTAGACACAGATGAAAGCCAGCCTTCAAAATCAAATATCTGTTCAAAAGTAACCGTCTTCTGGGTTGTTGTACCGTGTGATCTGGTAGAAGATTACCAACATTTCAGAGGTCCTCGCTGCCTCCATCATCTAGGCGATGAGTCATCGCCCTCAAAAGAAGAAACTATACGGGAGTCGAAGACGTGCGCCAAGAATAATCTCAAATGGAGAGTGTGAGCGTGGATCGGATTTATCTGACTCAAAATGGGATCCTGTGGGAGAGGTGGCAGGTCTTGTGAACCCAGTAATAATCCTGCGGGTTCTTTCTGTAAACCGTCAAGTACCTGTTACACAGTCGAGCGACTAACAGCTTCTCAAGGAGGATCATATTAAATGAACTTGGTATGATAAGTGACCGTATAAACGTACATACACTCAAGTCACAAAATATCAGTAACTAACTTTACCGAGTATGACTTTATTTATGTTTCGCGAGAAAATTGAAACTACGGGACATTTGGAGCGTGTGATTTCAATTAACACTGTTTGCTTTGTGTTATTAAACGATCCTTTATTAACTGCTATGTTTATATAGCGTCAGAAAGTCCACTAGTTGCTGTTGGGTCGTAACGATGGTCACTCTGTTTACTGGTCTGTTGAAGAAATATGGATACTAAAATGAAAAACACTTATTAACCATCGGTTCCTTTAGCTGCAATTATATGAACGCAGGTGCAGTTCCTAACAGCTGTGTTAATCATCATATTCCCGAAAAAGTGTGGCGTTAACTGAGACATAAGACACTGAGGTCAAATTTGATGTTACAGAAGGAGAACTTCACATTCTTCTAAGTCTCTCTTTGTCCAGACAATGTACAAGAAATACGCCGAAGACAAAAGTCCGATGGAAGGATTTTGTGATTAGAGCAACGAAACATCAAGTTCTATCCCGAGAGACGACGGTATTTCTCAAACAGCTAAATATAAAATGCAAAATATGGTACTATAAAGTTTATCCCGATATTCACATTGAAAAATCACGAAAACCTCACTTTCGCAAGGAAGAAAAATTGTTCAGCAGAAAGATTAGGCAACAGCGTGTACGACAGGGAGAATATTTGTTCTCAACTGTTCCAGACGTTACAGATGAAATCCTTCATAGGAAACAGAATTTCCGAACTCCCAGTGGTTCGTGAGAGGCGTGTTCCATACAAGCCTGTATATACTTAATAGAATTCATTTTTTGTGCCCTGTTCAGCGCAGGTCAGATAAGGGTGGTTGGGTGGATCCTTCTGAAGGGCTCAATTAATGACTATCCCTCGAACTCAGGTAGAACAGAACCACCCAACATAATGCAGTGAAGGGGCTAACAGGTAGACACATACAGGAATGGGCCAGTCAAACATGAATGCAGGATATTAACAAAGTGAATTTAAATTTAACTCCTCAGAAAACCATTCACTCGTGCATTACCTAAGAAAGCCAAACACCTGTAAAGCTTAATCATTTTACTGTTTTACCAGTCATTCAAACTATATTCATGTTTAAGAACGTATCTTAACCTTGGCCGTCTCTATACTTGGTCTCTGCCTACGTGAATTACTAAATTTATGTTGTTTATTTAAGTTTAGAAAGGCAATCTGATCAATATTCGAACACAAATTGGTCCAGCTGTAACGTCAAAATCAGTTCTGTCAATGTAACCAGTTTCATGAGGAAAACAACTTCCTGAGGTGCCCTACGAAATATTCCCATGGTTAAAATTTTTAATAAGAATGCTGTAGAATTCAATGACTTGGAAGTTTCTTTAATCGGATATCTTAAAATTAACAAGAACGAACAACTTTATAGGTCTGATTAAAATCAGGACTTTATTTTATATCTACACCGTTTAAAAAGTTGATACCTTGAGAAATTCTTTACAATGTTAAAAGTTTCTATTTGATAATTATGCTAAAAAGCCAAAGCTTCCTTCACATTACACGTTCCAGTAAGTCCACATTACTGCTAAGTCTTTCAAACACGGTTCCGATTAAGGACGTGTCTGTGAGTGTAGGAAACTTGTATTAACACAGGAAATAAAACAACGAAAAATTTCTATTTCTGCCTGAAATCGTGCTTGTAAAAACAGTACTTGACTTCATCCCTCTCCATAAAAAATGTTGAAGGGAGTTCACTAAAATGTAAGAAGGCGTTCTTACGTCACATCAAGGGCGACGAATCCAGAAGGTAACCAAGGAAACAATAAATGCAATAACTATATCAAACGCGACAAGGGTATCCACGGTCACTGTTGGAACAATGTGATGAAAAGCACAACAGACAGACACAGATGAGGCCGTAAGGTGTTCTTCGCTTACGCTGTCACTGCATTTCCATGCCACCACCAGCCTTGCAGAGACTGTAGATGAGATTTATCCACCCTTAGAATTTGTTACGAGGGCTTTTTTCAAAGGGCGAGCGGACTGGGTGTCCTCGCCCACGGCCCCGTGTTGCCAATGTGCAGCAGGTGCCGTGAGTTGCCATGTTTCTCGGAGGTTTAGCACCAGTTCCCTACTCTAAATCCATTCGCAGAACACAAACTACAAGTGTCAACACAACTGATCTTCCAGTCTGAGCATCAAAGTATTCCACCCAGAACCAGAAACACCTGGTGTAAAGAAACGCACAGGTTAGGCTGCAAATGCAACATAATTGCCTTTCCGCATTCCTAATCTACTTATGCAATTAACTGATGTCAATCTGTAAACTGTGTATGAAGTATTCATTTAAGAACGTGGACATACTTGCTACAGGTAAATAAATACCTAGTACCGATCGACAGGACTAAGTTACGTCCACAATTTTTGACACTCCAAAAAAATACCCAGACAGTTCGATAAGACTACACGACCTATTCCTTCAGTAACATACTCAATTCATTATAACCTCTACTAAATCTATTGAAAATTACGCATATTCGCCTGCGCATGGACGTCACTAACCTAACTTGTCCTAACCCAACGTAACCAAATTCACAATAAACATAATATAGTTGCCGGTACTGCAGTAATATTCATTAAAATGAAATGATGAGTTATTTTGTGATTACTAACTCCATCTTGGACAGCGTTCCTTGAGAAGCTAACAGTAGTTTAGCTGGTCAAGAAAATTCCCTTCTTTTATAGAATTATAATTTCATTATCTTTTTCATAAGAGCTCACCACTCGACCCTATCGTAAACCAGATAAATCAATAAAAGTTAAGATTCCTATACATAGTTTTAAAAATTAGTAACTGAAATAATCTAAAATACACCGCAACTATTTTCACCAGTAATATAAAATCGACT
>NW_019060210.1:342912-365781 GCF_000696155.1 Zootermopsis nevadensis
TGATCTCCATTCTATGTGAAGTATAAAACGCATTTCAATAGATCACAATGGGCACTGAAATGATTAATGGAACGGAGCGTGAAGCGTCGGGCAATAAATTGAGATGTGGAAATATGTTATTCAGGAACGTGACATGTTAATGATAATGATGATGGTCCGTGAGGATGCAAACCATTTACTCCTTCAATTTTATGAGAAGACCCTTCATTATAATACACTCGTAGATGAAGACACTAAATAATAAAAATAATAATAATGGCACGAAACCGAGAATAATACGTTTGTCTTCTGTTCTTTGGTCTACTGAACAACGCTTTACATACTCAATCGAATATTTATGTCTGGATGGTTATTAATGAATGTTGAGCACCAAAGGGCATTAAAATAAAAGCGGTCCTATTTTACTACCCTCCTAGTATTTATTTGTAAGGAGGAAAACCACGAAACATTTAGAATCGTATGATCTTAGATACAAATTCAAAATTTGTTACGTTCTGATTTGAAAGCAGAGGTTTACGTAACGTTGAATATCACAGGAAAAAATGTGTTTACTGTTCATTTGAAAACACAACTACACATATTTTGTCAAACAGTGTTATTACTTCTTTCTTTCTTTCTTTCTTTCTTTCTTTCTTTCTTTCTTTCTTTCTTTCTTTCTTTCTTTCTTTCTTTCTTTCTTTCTTTCTTTCTTTCTTTCTTTCTCTCTCTCTCTCATCCTCTTTTACCCATACGTGTCGAGGTTTTTATTTATTATTTTTTCTTGTTCTATTTGGACAATGGTATGACTCTTTGGATGAGTGATCAGCCTGACGCAAGGCCTCTACCTATACAAACAAAGAGAGACGCGGACAAACATCCATGCCTTGAGTGGGACTCGAATCCACGGTCCCAGCGGCCAGGCGCACGAGGTCCATGCCTCAGACCGCGTGGCCACTGCGGAAGGCATGTAAAATCTCAAAGAACGTATTTCGGAAATTTGTGTTTCCAATTTCGTCTATCCCTGTCGAGGACAGGTACCCTTACGTTGTGTTGGAAATCTTGAAGAATATCGTTTGTAGCAAAGAAAAATAGACGAAAGGAAAGTTTTCATCTCAGTGGAATACATCTCGCTCCTAACCCTGAACAGGGTTCTTTCGTTAGTAAAACAGCTTTCTGCTGTGTCAGTGCGTTCGGGCAGGTAGCAGAGCGCCTTATCAAATGGCCACCCAACTAACGAGTAACGAATGACTATATGTATTACGACTGATGGTGGGTTTTAGACTCGGTGAGCCACCAATTGAATGCATCACCCATTACGTTACGTTTAAGTCTAGAGACGAAAACAGTGTAAGTTCCAGATGCTACATCAATAAAATTCTCATGGTTGTTAACAGATGATATCCCTAAACACATCGAAACATTATTTAAGCTGTCACTATCGTCTCCTTCCGATACCGATATCTGAACTCAAGGTATGGCTTTGCGACAGAATTTCAACACAGTAACCCACATCTTGTACTGCGATTTCTTTGTCATGCCCCATTCCTAAAGTCAATATTGACACCATCATGCTTTTGTGCAATTTCATTGTAAAATGTTTTTCGATGTAGCAATTGGATAAATACGTAGGCAGTTTACAAGGAGTAATTTTTATGATGTTAGCAGTTCATTGTGATTAGATAGTTTATCTGTTTTTTTTATCATTTCAGCCCAAAGAAGGAAATCTGTGATAATGACCTGCGCAAGTTCAACATCGTCGCCTGTAGTCACACATTTAAAAATAAATTCCGTGGTAACTTAATTTTTCCTGTACCATATCAAGAGAAACATAGGCGCAAAGTTGTATATCGATAATAAGTCGATAAGGGAGATAATCTCACGTTCCAGCCTCATGGACATGGGATTCGTTGGGTCCGGCCCACTGCATGTTGACAACACAGCAAAGTTAAACAGAACCAGTGCTCTTATCACTGAGCTAATGACAATCCACCGGTAAGCTTCGTGTGCGTGGACTTAATCTGGCATTAGATCCGTAACAGCCAACCAGTTCTAAACCATTTCCTTCAAATCCATTTTAATATTTTCCTCATTTAGATCTTCCCCACAATAATCTTCACGCGTTTACGTACACTGATCAGTCCACACGGAGGCAGAACGCAGATGAACATCCATCAACATAGTCACATCAATAAAACCCTCAAAACTTGTTTGCCACATTCAGATACAAGCGCATTTGCCCTTCTGTGTAAGTATTTACTGATTGAGGCACCCAACGAAGTTGACCTGGCGCCCAGGTTAGGAACGCAGTACGCATTAACTCCACGCCCCTATACGCCTGACAGTTTGGCTCGCTACATTTCTGATTCATCACGTAGGATCTGAAGATCTCACGGTGGTGAATACGAAGATGGCTGTCTTGTGGGTTGTAACGCCTTGTAGTATGTTAGAAGTGTACCAACATTTCAGAGGTCACTGCTGCCTCCAACATCAGGGTCCTACTCGGCACTTCTTCCCAAAAGACGACCATCTCACCGTTTCATCTAGACTGCGTGATTCAGTATGTCAATTAAACCAGCGTAAGATTGCAAGTTACGTTCTGTAATTCCTTTCATTCGCCACTTAGACACAATGCATCATTCTATTACTAAAGTTCTACGTGGCGCTCCTCTACACAAATCCTACATTTATACAGTGCGTCCACTGATAAAGTTAAACGCCAACTGTTATTTCCCGGCTCTGGGCAGGAAATGCATGATTCAACGCGCTGGCGCTGAAACTATTCATACAACAGTGTAACTGTGTCTAACACGGTGTTAAGTCATACTTAGTGTTGTGTGCTTGGATTCTGGTTGGACACACTGTTGAACAGTGTTCTTTTCTGTAAGTATCGCATGTGAAATGTGGTTCCGCTAGCAAGTGTCGGAGAAAATTTCGTTGTAAATTTCCCGGTGGTCACAGTTCCAAGCACAACAGACATCCACAAACGTATTAACTACGTCATGTCAGACAGAACTGCACACGGTATATTCTTTACTTCTAAACAACATAGACAGATTTTATAACAACCCACTTGGCGATTGCACTAGAAGCTACTAAATAAACGCACTATCTTGTGGCAGAATCACTTACAACAGATGTTGCTCTGAAAAATAAGTAGTGTAACTTACACGAAAGTTCTGAGCTATAAACATTATGGTATTTAATTAGTGGCATGCCCTTCAACAGGAAGGTTAGTTCACAATCTAGGTTTCAAGGAATTCCAGTACGAGCACAGTGTGTTCCTGCACACAAAAAAAAAACATCCCAAAGACAAGGCGTCGATTATTTAAGATCCACAGTAATAACGCTGTCTCAAACACCGACTTCCTTCCACAGTCGACAATACAGAGTACTGTATTCATAGTCTCCTAAAGTTATACATATAAAACTGAACTTACTTCTTTCTCAGCTTAAACTATTCCTTCCTTCCGTCATTCATTGTTTGATCTTATTTATTTTTTCTACATTTTCTTTCAACAAAGAAAGACTGCAATGGTGACACATTTAAAATCAGCCGTCTGCTCAATAACTTTTCTGACGACATAAAAATACGCAAGGTGTTTCATAATTTGTAAGCTCCACCAAATATTATTAGGGCAATCAAATCAAGGGACATGAAATGGGGGGGGGGGGGTAATATAACAGACAGGGCAAAGGTGAGAAGTTTTCAGACCTCTAACATCAGAGTCGAGAAACCTCAAGATAACAAACCATTTTGGGAGACCTGACCGTAGACATATTATTAATATTAAAATGGATCTGAGAATGTCGACAAGATATATCTGGCTCTGGATGGGGCCCAGAGATAGGATCCTGTGGATTCTACAAAAGGCAGGAAAATTAATCCCTAGCTGAGCGACTATCAGTTTCCCAAGAAGGACGTTGAATGCAGTTGGTTAGAAGACAAGGCGCATTGTTTCTCAGAAACATGTCTCTGGAAAACACGTTTCGAACTTCATCTGAGTTAGGAAAAGGCGCCAATTCTTTCACAGTGAGGATGCAAGGAAACGCAGAGGATTTTGGAACGACCTTTGGCCACATCGCTTATGACGTCACACACTGATAAGGAATGGACTGTGAACAAACCTTAAAACCTTGCACAAATTGTGCAACCTACGCCATGTTTTATGAAACTGGCCTGATATCCGAGACAATGTTGCCGCCCTCAAGCAATGAGTGGAGTCATGCAGTCTGAGAAGTGAACTTCAATCTGGCACCCGAGGCTCTGATCACGTAGCACCTTGATAACAGCCTCTTAAGCGTGGGTACAATCAGGAAGACGGGTCGAAACATGTCGCACGCACATCACTGCTTCCCGGGTGCTGTAGCACGCGAATCTAGAACTGTGGAAATGCTACGTCTTCACTGACACTTCCGTGGTTTTCCTCAGTTCGTATAAGAGAGACCCAAAACTTATTTTGTCTCCAGTTTCCTTAAATATTAAATGTTTCGGCAAACATGTCAATCGGAAGTTGTAGGTCCAAATTGGTGAATTTAGATAAATAAATATTCGTGTAGAGTATGAATTTGACTGGACCGATATGAACCAAATTTTGTTCTGGATCTGAGTCTTTCTGACTACAGTGTATTATGATAAGGTGGATAATGGCCATAATAAAACTCACGCCTGTAAATTTAATCGACTACAGTGTATTACGATAAGGTGGATAATGGCCGTAATAAAACTCACGCCTGTAAATTTAATGCGTCCAAAAAGTTCCGGTGTAAATCAAAAGAGTTTCTCATTATGCTTTTATTTATTGCCTTTCTGCAAGTATAAAAAATTAAACAATTCTGGCCCGTGCACTAAATATTACCAAATATACATGAGAGTCACTACTTTGTACGAAATTACTATTTCAACATGTGTTTTATTTTAAAACGTGGTATAATTTCTGCCAGTTTAGATAATATTCTTTGTCGATTTTATGCAGTGGTACATCACATGCAATTTTTTATAATGCCTTCAGTACTTTAACTGATGACACGTAGATGAAGATTAGCACTTATACACTTAGTAGGTACCAAGCTGTATAGCTAATTCCCAACTATTAATGTCCTTATGAAGCAGTTTAATCATTAATGTACGCTAAACTGCAGAAAGTGCAAAATGTAGCTGCGAATCATGGGATGAGTGTGGGCAGACAATTTGGAGAGGAACAAACCGAACTGAGCTCTACAGGTTTCTCTACATGCTTCGAGATGACCATGAACCCATCCTTTCGCCGGCCCGCCTGCATATTACAGGATTTGCAATGTTCTCCTCACCCTGGACTGTCCAACAGTTGAAGTAATATTCCACATTCAGACTAAAAATGCATGTTTTACGATTCACGTACATTTTTGCAAAACACGTAAGGGGATGAGGAAAGTATTTTAGAGAGAGGAGACGCCCTCCATGTGGATTAGAGGAATATGTTTCACATATTGTATGAACCCCTGAAGCCGAAGCTTATTTGAATAATATTTAAGAATTCAGTCTGTACCTCAAAGACACATTTCAACCTTAAAATGTTCATTTTGTTAATACTATTTTACGAAATGATCAATGTTTATAATGAGAACCATGCCAGACCCATTTGTACAAAACGCACAGTTGTCAATTTTTAAATAGGGTGGTACTTATATTTCCCACAGGGCTTTAAAGGGTTAAAATGCTTCGAGGAAGTATAGGGAACAAATTTTTGAGTATAAAATGGTTTATTATTGATAAAGAGGCAGCTTACAAGAGAATGATAAATTATGCTAAAGCTGTAGAATTAGAGTATATAGGAAAATATTAGTATAAAGCGAGATTTAAATGAGGGATTAATATAAGTGAGAATAGGGAAGGAAATGTTAGATTTCTGTTATAATAATCAAAATTCTTACTCTCTTTGTTTCAAGAGAAAAAGTTAAAGTGTCTAAAATTGCTCTACACACAAGCTTTTCTATCAATACAGGACATGTGACTAATCAGTTCAGGGTTCAGAGTCTGGATTCGAACACTTTAAAGCGACGCAATCAATTGGTAACTGCGCCATCCACTTGCTGTTCGTAGCAGAAATAAATTTAGACAGAAAATCTCTCCGTTCTTTTGGCCATATATATGCCTTCAAATTAAGACGTGATTTTATGTACATACAAACAATAAAGATGGGCCGCTTTCCAAAATAAAATTCAGAGAATTTTAATAAGAGATCATTGTAAAGCTAGTGAGTGTTCAAGTTGACAATTTGGTCTTCAATTCAAGACTTGGAATTTCCTTTTATACCACAAGCTTCGATGTTTCAGGGACTTCCAGAATTATTCTGCAAATATGTGAGAATTACGAGGCTTCAAGATGAACAAGACGGCTCGGAATTATTTTATCACAAGAAAATGATTTTAAATTAATAAGAGATTTTGTGCGTATTTTTGTTTTGTCATGTGATGACACAAGCTTCGCGACGGTTTGAACTCCCATCGTACTAAAGGGTCACAGTCTTTGATACTGACTACACGGCCCAACATCCTAGAAGGCAGGCATCTCCAGGATCTTAATTAGTATGCTGGACTGTTCACAAAACCAGAGGTTCATCACCGTTATCAGAAGTCATCAACATTGAACCATATTCTGATTCCGATCAATACAGTTCCCTTCTCAAACTGTTTCCCTGCGAAAACACTATCGAACCTCCTTGATACATTAATTTTATACGCAAATAAATTTAACTGTTTACACATTCCCCCTGTATTTCTAACGTTATTATCGGCTACTAAGTTTTTGTTGCACCCAGTAGAATCTGGTATGCTTCTTTCGGGTCTAGTAACCAGGCAGATAATAGCATGATGTACTATCACGACGATGTGATGAGTCCACGATCTGATGATATGAAAAATATTATTACTTTGGAGGTCATTCTCTCGCCTACTTGGACAGGGTAATTCTAGGACACGGACCAATGTTAATGTTATTCCTGGCCGCATGCTGGTTCTGAAGGTTACAGCAATTATCTTCAACTGGTCTTCAACCGAGGAATGTGCCCGACCGTCTGTCCGTAAAACACGAATGGAGCAAACATTCATTTCAAAGTGACAAAAAGCTTTTCAAATAATTTTATTACAGACTGCTTTTAATACATTTCTAACTTGTTCGTGCAATGTTATGTTTAATGAACGAAAAACATAAACATTGGATATTTTTATAAAGAAACTCTATGGAGGATTTTAATGGAATTAAAAGGACTTCTAAGAAAAGACGATCAAACAAAACCCAGGTGCGTAGCTCAAGAACTCTTAAATTCTCCTCAGTTTATTTAACGACGTTTTATCAGCTGCGTAAGTTATGGTATGGAATGAATGATAAATAATAATGTGAGAGACAGTGGTCGTGGACCTCAATGGATACGTAACCACGATGAAATAAGGACAGCAACTGGGAACGTGTTAGTGGGCTACACCCGGCTTACCGGTAGAAAATGAAATCCAGAACTTTCAGAATACAAATTAGGAGTGGCAACATACAATCGCACATTTGGTGAGATCTAGGTCCCAATACGTACACTACAAACGGAAATGCGATAATTCATAACCGGGGAAACAAATCATATCCTATTTAACCTATACAAAACAATAATGCAGCTTTATCATAACCGGTGAAACAAATCATATCTTATTTAACCTATACAAAACAATAATGCATAAGCATAAAAATACAAACACAGTATGGTGTGGCATAATTAAATAAGACCTAAGGAGTTAACGAGCTCCTCCCGAAAGTCGGTAGCTTTTACCATTCCACACTATGCAATACCCGCAAGACTACAAATAGCTCTTACACTTCGAAGACGTTTGTCTTCCGGGTTGTAGCGCCTTGTACTCTGATTAAGGTTTACAAACGTTTCATAGGTCCTCACTGCTTCCATCATCAGGGCGATCGGCTTCGCACTCACCGCCTTGAGAACCTCAAACCCAACAACAGCACTTGCCTGTTCTATGAGTATATCTGCATTCCGATCTAATCTCGGCGACTTTTTAGTTTTCCATTTTCCAACCTGCGTGTCTTACGTTGTAAATCTTAATTTCAGAACAAACCTTTTCTTTCACAGAAACTGAAAACCGGTAAGCGAAAGCTTTATAGATCCGTAGCTTATTAGAAGTGGATCCACCGATTATGGCCGCTGACCTTGTAGAGAATGCCCAGAACGCTTTGTAAATATTCGACACTTTTCGACGTTTCTGGCTACATATCGTCACTCCGTTACAGTACGTCACGCCTAGTCACACTAGAGCACGCTTGGTCAAGCTTAGACAAGTTTTTCAAATCTTCGTCGTATTTTAACACTTATGGTAACCTCTCGTTACGACTTTATAACAGATCACGCCTAGTCACGCTTTGTCACGTTTAGTCACGCTTTGTAAATCTTAGTCATGTTTCGACACATTTGGTAATTCCTTGTCACGACGTGAACGCAGGTCAGGCTTAGCCACGCTATGTCACGCTTGGGCACGCGTGGTCACTAAGTCGCGTTTCGGCACGCTTACGTTATGGTATGTATGGCTCGGTTAATTTTTGCTACTTTGCAATACGTTAGATAAAGACACGACAGGTTAGGATAGGTAAGGTTGGGTTAGGTTAGGTTAGGTAAGGTTAGGTTTCGTTGGGTTAGGTTCGGTTGTTTGTTTAGTGGATTTTCTTAGGTTAAGTAACGTTTTAATGATTGTTGTGACGTTTTGACACTTATGGTCACAATTCGTAACGTCCTTACAGTACGTCACGCTTGGTCACGCTTTGTAAATATTCGTCAATTTTCGACGTCTCTGGCTACATTTCGTCACTCCGTTACAGTACGTCACGCCTAGTCACGCTTAGTCACGCTTGAGCATGCTTAGACACGCTTTTCATATCTTCGGCGTATTTTAACACTTATGGTGACCTCTCGTCAAACCTTTACAGCAGATCACGCCTAGTCACGCTTTGTCACGCCTTGGCACGCGTGGTCAATAAGTCACGTTTCGGCACGCTTACGTTATGTTACGTATGGCTCGGTTAATTTTTGCTACTTTGCAAGGTTGGGTTAGGTTAGGTTAGGTAGGGTTGGGTTAGGTTAGGTTAGGTTCGGTTGTTTGTTTAGTGGATTTTCTTAGGTTAGGTAACGTTTTGATGATTGTTGTGACGTTTTGACACTTATGGTGACAATTCTTCACGCCCTTACAGTACGTCACGCCTAGTCACGCTTCGTCACGCTTTGTAAATATTCGTTAATTTTCGACGTCTCTAGCTACATCTCGTCACTCCGTTACAGTACGTCACGCCTAGTCACGATTAGTCACGCTTGAACACGCTTGGTCACGCTTAGACTCGCTTTTCAAATCTTCATCGTATTTTAACACTTATGGTGACCTCTCGTCAAATATTTATAGCAGATCACGCCTAGTCACGCTTAGTCACGCTTGGGCACGCGTGGTCACTAAGTCACGTTTCGGCACGCTTACGTGATGTTACGTATAGCTCGGTTAATTCTTGTTACTTTGCAATACGTTAGATGAAGACACGACAGGTTAGGATAGGTTAGATAAGGTTGGGTTAGGTTAGGTTAGGTTGGGTTAGATTAGGTTTCGTTGGGTTAGGTTCGGTTGTTTGTTTAGTGGATTTTCTTAGGTTAGGTAACGTTTTGATGATTGTTGTGACGTTTTAACACTTATGGTCACAATTCGTCACGCCCTTACAGTACGTCACGCCTAGTCACGCTTTGTAAATATTCATCACTTATCGACGTCTCTGGCTACATCTCGTCACTCCGTTACCGTACGTCACGCCTAGTCACGATTAGTCAGGCTTGAGCACGCTTGGTCACGCTTACACACGCTTTTCAAATCTTCGTCGTACCTTTATAGCAGATCGCGCCTAGTCACGCTTTGTAAATCTTAGCCACGTTTCGACACATTTGGTGTCCCTTGTCACGATGTCAACGCAGGTCACGCTTAGTCACGCTATGTCACGCATAAAACACACACACACACAATCACTCAATGAAAACTCGTATCCTGTCATAAACATTCTTTGTTATAAGAAAATAACAATCGAAACTCGATCCTGAGCCTCCGAAATCCCAGTGTACACCTCCACAGCTTGTAAATTCTTTAGATAGTATAATGCTGCCCGTACTCTGTCGTCCTCATCTCTTTCTTCGGACAGTTGTCTTCAAAACAGGGCCCCGCAACAAAATAATTTACAGATCTCCTGTATGTGACCTCATTCGTGTAGCCATGTTCACATAAATTTCAAAATGGCCTTAGTCACTGTGCGGGCTAATTACCCCACCAATACAGCTGTGTTGATTACAGTGTATTTCGTGTGTATTCAACTATTCATATTAAAAGTGTTGTAATATAAAAATAAACAACCTAGTCACTCAACCTAATTTCATCGCAAGCTTGATTTGATTTGTTTTTATCGTATTCGTGAGAGACGTCCTACAACACTGAAGAGGTCTGCAACCCCTAAGTTGTACTTTCTAAATTAACCCAAACTTAAAGGTTTTTGTCTGAACTATAACCCTGAGTCTAGAGGCAGGAGGGGACGCACGTATTGAAGAATGCAGACATATCTATAAAGGTTACTATAATATTTAGCTATTGAGCATGGCACTGAAGGCAATTTCTGATGTAGTTGTAACACCAACATCGCTCCTATTTACACACCATCTTATATGATGCCAAAGATGACAACGAAAGATGTCAGGGTATCGCTGTTGCCCCAGTCATACGATCTAGCCGGCCATATTACATTCATCCATCTATCTACCCCAGTGCCAACCCTTCCAAACTCTTTCATGCGACCTCCTATACTGCCTATTCTCACTTGCTTTATATCCTTGAGCAAAGAACGAGGTTTAAAAATATTTCAAAACATTCCCTGATAAAATGTTTCTGACATCACAGAGATAAATGAAAAGGAGAATATTACATGACGAAGTACTCACCTCCTTTGTTACAGCGTTTAAATATAGGATGGTTTGAACATGTAGCATGAATTGACAGTGGCAGTAGAAGCTGCAAGTGATAATACCAAAATTCCCGGTCGGATCCAAACCTGAGCCTGTTCCTATCAACATCAAATTTTATTATTAACCACCCTTCTCCTTCTACGTCTTCCAACTGGGCGTTTTTCAATAGGTTTCTTGCCCCATTCATTGTAGCTACATGCCATTATATCGTTTCAGAAAAACTTCAATATTATCTTAATAATTTCTGGAGCATTATCTGTTCTTATTTCCATCACGAATAATATAATTTTCGGTTGTTACAAGACCTAGAATAACGAACTGCCTGGCACACTAGTGTAAAATGCCCTGCTTCTGTGAAACCCGAATACTTATCACGTATTCGTGAAGGCACGAGAACCCTGACCTCAGCAGGTTTAATCCAGTCCACACCTTCACATCCTGTTTCTCTAAGATCCTTATTATCCTCCCATCTTGAAAACGCAACATTTCTAAAGAGTGATAATTTGGGACAGGAGTTTATAAATCATAAATTCTTCTTCCAGCATTACTATAATAAAGTTGACAGTAAGTTGTGTCCTTGACAGAGGTCTCCTTTCTGAAGCCTGTCATTTGTTCGTTCAGGTGACGTCACTCTAGATACACTAATGACGCTACCTTGGATACATATGAACATCTGTTCTAAAGTAACAGTTTTACTGTACATAGACTGGAATATACACAGAGAATATTAACAGCGTACTTGACTCAGAACTGAGAAATGCCCTACTATCTGCAGACATCCGTACGCTGACGAGTTGTACCCACATTTTACTGTAGATTACGCGTACAGCATCGCATTAGCCTATAAGCCACGCCACGGAGAAGTGTGGAGGCTTCAGTCCGAGTAATCAGCTTCTAGATGTTGACATTTCACCTCCGAAAGAGACCCCCAACACCAAATGTGATTGTGCTGAGGACAGAAATCCCTGCTCATACCAGGAATCGAAACTCAGTCGTCCTGCACATGGCCCCTACAGTAGATAGCCACAAACATTATCGAATTAAACAGACAGTGAAGCCAACAGGAAGACATTTTCCTTCTAAGGGCTTGTAAGGTATACTAACTAACGATTCATGCGACGTTGTAGAACGTGTACAGTCCAGAGTGTCGTTAAATAAGCCGTTGAAGATGTATGCAATATGGTCCCCTCAGACATGTTGGTAGCCACCTACAAGACAACATGGCGTCCGTCAGAACTCATGAGACCGCCATCGGCATCTTCGCCTACGTGAGGACATCGAATCTCAGAAAAGTCAAATTTGTAGGCCAGGCAGAAAACTGTCCTGACACCGGTGAGTGAATTGCCTGTCTGCTTGATATAAAGTAAATGCTTGCTTTTAATTAAAGACGTTTTATCAACTGCACAGTTTATACAGTGCCGAATAACTCGTGATAATTAATTATGAATAAAGAATAAGGCCATAGTGGTAGAGAAACTTTTAATGCAAGATATTATCAGAGTACTTGCCAGTAGCGACTAAGGAAATCAGGGAAATGTCCTCACTGCAAACGAGCCTCCAGGATGAGGTTCGTTCTCAGAACCTCCGGAACACGAGCGCTAAATAACACACCGTGTAGTTTGACCGAAATTTAAGATGCAACTGACTCATAATGTCTTGTTCTTTACCTGCTTGTAAATATTTATATTTTTATAAAAAATAATTCTGAAAATTACATTAATTATCTGTACTTTCAGGTAAAAAATATATTGGAAAGTATGCCCTTTTAGACCATTAAGCCTCCTCGAATTGCTAAAGGATCTACGAACTCACTTTTACTGATTTTTTATATGACGACTTAGTAGCATATAGTAAATGATTCTGATTGTCCAACTTCCTGAAATGAGCTCTGTTTTCGATTCATTAGTCACTGATCTGGCGATGAATATGGAGCGGCGACCACCACCAGAGCACGGGTGCAGGGCTTGGCCCATTTCACACTCATCAATTACCTCGCAACGGACGGACGGACGGACGGACGACCACCCGGCCCGGTTTTGAAAAGAATGCATCAAGTGTCCTTGTTGCCACGGAAAGAAGAAAAAGTGATATAAATAACATTAACATCTTCAGATTACGACATTCCAACAGCAGCTTTCCGGAATTAGGGTTAAACGAAATACTATCATCTTCTATCTCGGAATAAAATTTCCTTGAACACTAAGCTTTCTTCTTCTTCTTCTTCTTCTTCTTCTTCTGTGTTATAAGTAATGCACAGATGAGTTGGGTGAACTGCATAAATTAGAGCCTGCTGTTTTTCCTAAAACTTTGTGGAAGATGATAACGTCTTCAGCAGACATCGAGACTAGATACTAGATTGTATGGGTTACATTCCAATTCCAGCAATAAAAATTTTTCCCCAATAACAATAAATGTTTGTTTTTGTTATTTACAGTCAGTTGCAAAGTATTTGTTTTTACAAGACGATATTAGACCACCGTTACTATAAACCTGCAAGACAATCTATTTACTGTGCAAATTCTCTCGTTGATCCTACTACAGCTTACTGTCATTAATGTGAAAGACAGAGAAGTCTAATATTAGGCGTACTTTGCAGATGATGAATAATCCTTTAAAGAATAGTGGTAACTATATGCACCACATACTTAAACGATCATTAAATTTACATATTTGTACTCAGGGGTTTTGTACGATCACTAACTTTACATATTTGTACTCAGGGGTTTTGTGTGATTCTCACTGTAAACAGGGATTATTTCTCTAACTGCATTAACCAGGTAATCTTTATAATGGTCAAGTGCTGAGTTTCCTTTGAGGTACAGACTGAATTCTTATTGTTTAGATAAGCTTAGGCTTCACATTTCCACACTAATGCGTTTGCTGACCTGAAACTTTGATAACCAAGATATGGGCCCATTAAATACTGAATGGGACCGGTAAGATACAAATTACGAAGTTAATGATGACAGTAATCGACTACAGAAATAAATGACTATACCGCGTGCTGAGAACGGAAGTCAAAGGAATAAATACAATAGTAATAACTGGGAAAAAGAGACATTGAGCATAAGAAATAATGGAAGTAACTGCAGGTGTTACAGGCAGTGATATCTAGGCTTAATGCAAGAAGTTATTTCACAACGTGTGGTCTAGCTTCTAAAAAAAAGGGCTGGTTGTATCTAAGCAGCGTAAATTCCTTGTTCTGCGTGGCGAACATCTTTTGTCCGAAGTATTTTTAACATCGCTACCCCTCTGCCTGATCACATAGACATAAAGAAATGTAGAGGGCATGCAGGCAAGGCTCCACGCATTCTTAATTAATTTCGGCCGCTAAGCCTCTCGGGAAAGGATTCTCTAATACCCAAAACAGGCCGTTATTTGATATGATTATGCATTCATTTTTTAAAAACGTATTCATATTACAATTCAGGTCATGGGTCCTCTTGAGGAATTATTCACTCTTCAGAAAAATATGGCACACGTATCACGGACAGAGCAATGGGAGTGAGATTGTGTAGTTATGAACAACTATTTGCTCAACTTCCCTCAGTTCTTCGTCTTCTTCGTTCTTAGTTTTCTTACACCCCGCCCGAGTACAAATATTTGCATATTCTGTACAAAGAGATGAGCGCGAGAGCAAAACGAGATCATTTACACAAGATAACACCACGTCCTTAGCACACTGATGGGAACTAGACAGTGACGTCACTTCAACTTCCAGGTGCTGTGTGCAATCAATGCGAATATCACTCGTTTGATTTTCTCCAGTGTACCACTGTACCACTTATTATGTACCGGTAATTACGCTGGAAACTGTTTAAACCGAAACCCTGATTGCATAAAAACCTGCCTTCATCTAAAAATGTATCTATTCCCGAGAAAACTAAGCGAAAACTGTTTACAAAGAAACGAAGACCAAAACTGAGAAACTATAGGGAAACAGATAACTATAACACATTATTCTTTTCTGTTGACATAGCTTGAATTCTCTTCACAAATGAGACAGAACTGGACCAGACAGTCATAAAATTCGCTGCAGAGCCAAGAGTACTTGTAAACATTAACTGTGAGTTACGTGACCCGCCGATGTAACACTTTCCATACCACACACGCGTATCAATGATATGACTCACTTTTTAAGAAAATTGATAAAAGGGATTAGCCTACTGGGAGCTATCTTGGACCAAAATGGAACATGGCCTGCATATTTCAGTGCCCCCTCGAGTATTAAACTTCATCTACATCCGTTGAGTACTTTTTCCTTGAACATTTATATATGGCCTATCACTTATGCATTTATTTAATACATTTCTTGTAAATACCCGATAAAATCGGGCCAACTGATATCAATTTTATTTGTTTCTGTGCAACGGAATCTTGAAAAATAAAACGAGATTGTCCGCTTTAAACGGACGTCTTGTCAACGAGCACAAGTAGATGAAACGGAATATGATAATCAGGATATGCTGAAAACGACTGTAGATTAAACGGCAGCTTCATATCAAATGAGAATGATGAATCTGCATAGGGACAAACCGAACCCAATTAGAAGCATTACAACAGCACATCTGAATTATTCTAACTACAATCAATCTTTATCCGCCATCGCACTTGTTTCTGTGTTCCATCACTCTTTGTCTTGTTTTGGCCTGCTCTTTTATCGGTTGTGTTCTCGTACTATGTCATTAGGATTCTTCATGTTATCTGCAGGAGCCTTTCCTTACTCTTCATCAGTAATATTTTCATTTGTTTCTCTTTCTATAGGTTTTGTCTGCAGTCAATTAATCATCTACGTATCTGTTGTACGAATTCACACTTTGGCTTCCTTTCACAGCGCCATTACAAATCTCGCGTCACATCTTTGTTATTCTTTATCATTACCACAATTAACAGCTACGTTCCACAGATAATGTTTTATAGTCAAATAACTCTGTACTTCAATTAAACAAGCTATTCTCTATTGTATAATGTTCTGAGTTAACTACTTATATTCCCTTTTATTACGGAGTAGATAATTTAAGGTCTACACACCAAAAGTTGGTGTATGTAAGTGACTTCATGTATTTGTAACAAAACATTCATTTCATTCCTCATTTGTCTTAAAATGTATGGAAGTACATACGCCTACACAGGGACCTAGGCATACGTCAATCTTTTCAGCCTAGGTACTGTCAAACTTTCAGGACGTGACCGCCAGAGCCACAGTGCACTCATTTGGCATTGGTCACGACAAAGAAAAGTAGTAGGCTATTGGTTAAATTGGTAGAATGACTGGATTCAAGCAGATAGACTAATATAACAGCGAATTTCATTTGTCAGAAATGCATCAAAATTTAACAGATACATTAGTTTTGCACTGCAGTATTTCTTGTTGGTTGGCGATCTTAAATCAGTGATTGACTCAGTAACTACCATGTACAGAACGACGCATAATACAGTTAATAGTGAAGCAAGGAGTAATTGTGTTTTGAATCTTCCTGTGATGTGATAAAGTACGGCAAACAATTTCCATAAAATTTCACAGAATAACTAACTGGACCTCAAAGAAATCCTGAACGTCTAGACACGAAGTCTTATGCAATCACTCAGACACAATAAAGAATTTTTACAACCCATTATCTTTCATATGAATAAATTTAAAAATATATTTATTAAACTGCACTAAAATAAGACACTGAAGGACGAGTTTTACAGTTGAGTGCATCAGTATGAGCAACAGACGAATGCTGACAACAGATAATGGTTCGTAACTTCACAAATTTTATTTAAAGTCAATTTAATTTTATACCACCACTCCATAACTGTAGCAAAGACACACGTATCGAGATCCTGTCCACCTGTAGTAGTCTTTTGTGAACCCCTCGCTGTTGAAGGTCCCTGCAGCCAGCACAATTCAGAAAGTAACATGTGCCAAGAGACCTGAAGATGACACTTATCAGGTCGAAATTCTCCCGAGTTCTGACGAGCAGATGAGAAAATCATCCCTTGCAATCAAGACCTAGATCGTTGTGTAGCTTTAGTCCCGCCATGTGATTAATTTCAGCGTTTCGAAATTCACAACAAATTCTCTTCTATAAACTGCTATTTACAAAACCAAAATTGTTGTCGGCCTATTTATGTGGGGCCATTCACAGGTTGCCTAGCCAACATGACACGTGCCATTCGTGTTGGTTCACGACAATGAAACCAACTGGGCAAACAAAAAAGTAAGAGATGCAGGAGAAATAAAGAAAATTAAAGAAGGATTTACGAAACGAAAGATAAATACAAATAACAACATTGTTTGAAGCAAAATTACCCATGTAAGTCCCACACAACAACCATCCTCATGTTGCCGGGCGCCACTACTAGAAGACAACTCTCAAAACACCCCTAAAAAGACTCCCATACTCAACTGTCTGCAATATCCATGGAGACAGTATTTATACACAAAAAACAACAAGCTCTCTTCACTTCTGTACGTCTTTCTTTATTCGTTTCTTTCCATTTTCCCCAGTTTTCTTTCATGAACGTCTTTACGACTATTATTTCAATCTTGAGACTGGTTCCCGCCCAAGTCCGAAGTCTCATTTCATGGGTTTATGGTAACTACGAGCGAGTAAGCCAGTAAAGCCATTCCTTGTTGCTGGTTCATCCCCTCAGTCAGTCTGTTATTCAGAAGATCACACCAACCGACTGTTACAAAACCGAATCTTCTAACATGCTCTTAAACCTAATTATCTAACTCTCAAACAATATACAGGTGCAGTAGCTCCTGGCGTCCATTTGTTATCAACCTTACGGTCAATAGATGTCCAGCTGAAAATCACAGTTAATGTCCTGGGACATGGTCTTTAAACTGTGGTCCCCTAAACATGGAGTTCTGGCTCCCTCCATACGTCGCTACAAAGTATGATTCTGAACTGGACACAGTCCACTGTCTGTGAAAAAATACATGCAAAGTATCGAACACTGATTACCCCCTAGTGTTCAGTTGGAAGAAAAGTGCGAGTACTCTTGTAGGGAAGTATGTAAAAATTTATAACTGTCATTTTTCATGTTTAATCTAGTGGCGTGTGGGATGTGATCCCTCCAAAAAATATTTCAAGAGGTCACTACGTACCATACAGATCCAAGACGCAAACTCTACCTAATCTTAATGTCAATTACCCAGTGAAGGAGCTGAGAGAAGGGAATGTTTAGAAACGAGGGTATACAGGAGAAAAAGAATAAGGTGTAGGATTGCTAGCCATTTCCTAAACAGTGGAGTACATTTACAAACTGCCCTTCTTTTATATACACGCCACTGAAGTGATTCTTTCGGAATTATTTTTGTACTTTGTTTCACCCTGAATTGTCTCCCACTCAGTTCAGGTTGGGGCACTGAGATCGATACCACCGCACATCGAATTAAAAGTCTCTTATCTGCGTTAAGATGGGATAAGACTGAATGCCGATGGAAATTGGGTCGCTAATAGGCTGCTCCCTGCCCAGACCAAGACAGCGCGATCCGTCCTCCTGTTCGTAACCTGGGTTACATCTATTATCTTTACTTTCAAACTTCTCCAAAGTTTTCTAGCTTCCGCAATCTTATACTTAATTTATTACACGTAAAAAATATATTTGGAAGACTGCAAACAAAGTCACTGAATGTAAACAGGGTATCCATTCTAGAATAACATTTTTTTTCTGGAAAACTAAATCTAGCGAAGTTCATAAAAAAAAAACTTCCGGCATATTTCCATAAATCCAATTCCAGGAACAAAAAAGTTACATATCTCTTCAGTACTAACTACATAAGTTACATTTTATGTAGCCTGTATGTGCCAACTTATGCGACGAAGCCTTTCAGAAAATACGTGAAGAATTAAGCTGCATGTATTATTAACCTCGACACCGGATGGAACCACCGCATGTTATGCAGGAAAAATATCTCTTTGTACATATCATACAACCCAAAACCGTTATGAACACGGCAGGGAGTAAAAGATCCAACATTTCTGTCTGGATTAGAGCCCAGTCGTCCAGTTAGTCATCTGTCATTGTGCAGGATGAGCTTGCAAACAATTAATTTAAAGATGTGGAAGATCTTAATCTGATTGGAGACTCCTCAGAACAAATTAAAAGCGACACAAAGTTAAAATCTGTCTCACCTACGTGAGACGCAGTATCAAAAACATAAGCAAAAGTGGTTCAAATCGCTTTCGCTCCGGGGAAAAATTAAAATACGTGTGCTTCTTAATCCTCGAACTTCTTGCGTCGTTTCATATGAGTTTAAAACCTCGTCTCTCACGTTAAGGGAAGCGAATAGATTAAGGGTGTTTGAGAACACAGAGCTTGAGACAACATTTGGATCTAAGAAGGGCAAAGCGACAGGAGATTAGAAAAAAATTCATAATGAGTAGCTGAATAAACTGTACTCTTCAATAGATGCTATTATGATGATAGAACTAAGGAAAATTAGATGAGTGGGATGTGTACAGAACGCGTGGATGAGATGAGAAAAGCTTACAAAATTTTGATTCGACAGCCTGAAGGGAAGGGGCAACTCGGAAAGCTAAGTCGCAGATTGAAGTAACATTTAATCTCACATAAATAAGAGTTGAGGGTATGGACTCGTGAACAAGGCAATGCACCTTTGGGTTCAATAAAATTCGGCGAGTTTCTTGACTCCCTACGCGTATTATCAACTCGTTAAGAAAGTCAGTCCACAAAGACAGTTCATTCTTGAACCAGCGATAGACAACTCGGTGTCGCTAACATTCTGAGGATCCCCGGCCAGGGTGCGTTAGTCCCGGACAGCATCGCATCGCGCGGTGACCACTTCCTGTCCCGTGGCGTAACACCGTGTGTAACCTGTTTATTGGGAAACTTCCTATCGGTGTAGGAAACCCGTGACAATGCGTCCAATTATCACACGGAAATACTTTGACGATGACTAAATTGCTGTTCGTAAAATTTCAACTTAATAGGTCACGTGTTTACTGCTTTCCTCATTTTCATAATCTCAAACCTCTTCACCTTCTTTATTGTCATCATCATCATCATCATCATCAGAGTCACAATATTCATATACTTATTCTTCAATTTCCTTGTCGTCATCATCTTAGCGTTCTTCTTAATCTTCACTAACTGGTGCAACGAAAACCTTCGGTTGTAGTTATTCGGATGTCACTGTTTCTCCACACTAGGGATCGTTCCTTCTACGCTTGTTACAACTCCCTTTAGCATATGTTTTAAGTGCACGGAATATGTTCTGTCAGTTCATTACAAAAAATGCAAAACTTTCGATTCTGTGCAGCCTTCATTTCTATTTAATTTCAGCATCTCGAGTTCGTCTTGTAATTTACCGCGATGTACCCATATTTCATTCAGATAACAGAGTACAGACGTGGTAAAAGACTTAGAGACCATTCTTTCTGTAATTATTTTACAAGTATCCCCAAATATGTGATAACGTCCTCTAGGGCGACCAGTCGCTTCAGAGAGACACCCTGTCTCCATCCTCCGCCTTCAGGAAATGATAACATGGCCTCTGAACGAGGTATCTACTTCGATTTCTTGTTATGAGGATAAACGAAGATGTATTACAATTAGATTCATGGTATTTTGTGCTGTGAGATTGATTATTTATATGAGTCTGTGAAAAACAATTTGTGTTAACAAGCGACGAAGTTGCGAGGACCTCAAATGTCACCCTGTGGTTACAGTCCTAGACGAAATGGGAACAGGGAAACAGCAGGACCAATCAGGTACTTCCATATTCTGACAGCGTGGCTCTCTTCTGGACAAGGCCGGAACTTGTCGATAAGTGACCTATATCCTTCGCTGCTTGATGATGGCAACACGCTTAAAAAATGTGAGTGACTTATGGAATTTTTGGCGCCCTGTTTGCAATAATATGAAATTTGTCCGTTTTGTATTGTAGCCAACTGTGAGGAACACTTCCCCATTTATCCGTAGTTTATATCCCTGGTCTTTAGAGTAAAATATTACAATGAATCTTCAGATTTCCCCCTTTTTTCTGTTGGGGATAATGAAAGAAATTTCAGAGAGTGAGAAATCGTTTATATTTTGTTTCCACTGTTGTGTCTGTAACGATCCTGTGCTACGTACATAAAAGTATCTAGAGAAATATTGCATCCACGCGATTCGTAACTCTCTGCCATTAATGGAATATTTCTTCGTACTTACTAATGTAGTTTGCGACAAGTAAATGAAGCAATCCAAACGAGGTGCAATATAAAGAAATGTAAAACAAGATATATAATCACGAATAGTTAATGCAGGACAAAACGTCCAAAATTTTCAAAAAAAAAAACAAGGTCTTAAATGAAAGTTACGTCGGGCTCATCTTGAATGTTTAACCCTTACGAAAAACTGACTACATGGTGTGGGATACTGCTTAAAACGCTGACAGTCACTCAGCCCGTAAAGAAATACCAGGCTTGTAATCTGCATTACAATTTCCAAAAACCACACCATTGGAACGTAGCTATTTCTATCCAGACGATATAACCCTTGGATCCATTTTAATGTTATCATTCTTAATTGTAAGCATGGTGTCAGGGTGGTATGAATCTGAGAACGCAGAAACAACAGATTCACAATGTGTGCGGGCCCCAAAAATGGGAGAAATGTATTAACTATCTGAGCCACTATCAGCTTCTCAATAACGAGTCTGTTCCATGGTTTCTAATTTCTTAAATAGTTAGTAAGAAAACTGACCGATTGGTTCAAAATTTATAGTGGGGCAAAGGCACAATAGGACAGAATCCCACTGCAAACTTGCCTGTCTCTATACACTAACAAAAGTAGGATATAGGCCTTATACTGACCGGCCAGTACCAAAAGTTGCCACGTGTGGGGGGGAGGCAGGTGTGACATCACAGACACACACACTCTCGGATATGGTTACACCATAGACCTCACTTTGTTACAGAAAAATGAAAACAGACAAAGCGGTGTTACAATATCCTTGAATGGGAAGAGGTTAAAACTTCCGAAAGATAAGGAAGGCGTCCTCGCCAGGCAAGGCTGCTACACACACGTACTCCCCTCTCTCCATTCAGCCAATGCATAGCAGTCTCCTCAACGAGTTCTCTGCGCCTGGTATGAAATTCAAGCACCGTTCCATGGAAAATTCAGATTTCAATTTCAAATCGCAGCATTCATCCACTCACGCTGTTGTGAGGCTCCAAAAACATAGTTCTGTAAATACTTACAGCGTCACACCCTCATGCAAAATGCATTGGATGGCCGTTCTTTAGGCGGCAAACCGGTCAATGGGCACACAGTGATTCACTGACTTTCTCTACACGGACATAACATGTACCCATCCCTTTCCTAAAATTCTACCGGACCACCGAACACTTAGAATCCATCAATGAAGCCAAACTAAGCCGAAATTCATATTTACATGTTTTAACCCCGTTGGGTTATGAATTTTGGTTATACTGATCGATTTACGAGTGATACTGTCTATTATTTAAGTTGGGTTTTGAATTTTGGTTATTCTGATCAATTTACGAGTGATACTGTCTATTATTTATTCTCTGTTCATTTAACAAAGCTTTGTAAAGTGCACAAATTAGAAAACATGGGATGGTTACAAATGATAGGCCCGGAAGGACGTGGAAAAAGTGGTCGTGGTAAATTTTAATATGAGAGCACTTAAACATTTTAACTTACACTTATCTGATCGCTCTAAGGAGGACGGGAGAGAAAACTGTTGCAAATACAGTGCCAACACATCAACACCAACTGAACAGAGAGTGAAACAACTTTAATGAAGTCTGACAATAAAAATAACTACTGTGAATTTCCGTTAGCAATCTCGCAGAATCCATTCGTCTAAGGAGAGCAGAGAACGATATTTTTTCAACCTCTGATAATATCTGTG
>NW_019060210.1:365847-380993 GCF_000696155.1 Zootermopsis nevadensis
TATCCATCTCACCCTTTTCAATTTAATCAGAGGATATCCTAACGACTATATATAATGCGTATGAATATAACATGAGCGAAAATAAAAATAAATGCGTAGCAAATCCACGACTTTGTTGCTGTGAATATTATTGTCTCTGTATTTTTGTAGTTCTTCGCTCCAGTTTTATACATGAGTTCCGGATCTGTCGGATATTTGCATACGGTTACTTTACTATTGTAGTCATTGTGCATTTCATATGATGTGACACCCTGTTAAAAGGGAATTCATAAATTTGGTGTAGTTTCGTTGGTTTTAACCAGATTCGTGTTCCAGGAAAGCACTCAGCACTCAGCACAGACCTTACAGGCACGATGAAGGGGGAATCGACTGCCATGACAATGTGCGAGCAAAAACGTCAGAAGAAGGACGGATTTCTAGTCTCGTTCTGGACCAGGGATCAACCTCATGCGACCCACGAAGTGTGCAAGACAACTACTACATGTTAATTTGAACTTCTAGTGAAGGGGTGTAGGACATGCAGCCCGTTTAATTTATGAGATGTGGACAAATCTCCCTTTTTCTAATTTACAGTTATTTATTCTGATGATATTGATAATAATGATTTAATCTGAACCTTGAAAAACAAAACCTTCTAAGACGATGGACTGCAGACGTACAACGGAGCAGACGGAGCAGACGTACAACGTTTCAGAGACCCTCTCAGCCTCCATCACCAGGGAATAAAGACGGAGCTAAAGCAGGTCTCTGAAGCGTTAAACTTTGGCTCGAACTGATCAGGAATCATAGAAGCTTTAAATTCTATGAGTGTTTAATCTTGATCTGCAAAAGTCAACAGGTAGACACTGGAACGGAGTGGTATAAGTTAGATATATTTCTATACCGCCACGGTGGTCTAGCGGTTAGAACGCTGGCCTTGTAATCCTGGGGTCTCGGGTTCGATTCCCGGCGGTGCCCGAATTTATAACTTGTGCTGGGCAAGGCCGTGGTCTAGGCAACACGGAGTTTTCCTCCGGGGGCTTCCCCGGTTTCTCCGTGGCATCCCAACAATTACTCCATTCACACACAGAAGAAGGCAGTGGCAAACCACTTCTGGATCATCTGCCAAGAACGTATATGAACAGGTCCCAGTCCGAGAAAAGGATGGAAGGATCCTGTTCATATGGACCTGTCGTCAGACAGAACACTAAAAAAAAAGGGTCACGTTCTAAAATGAATGGTTAAGTACATAATTCAGTTATCGTAATTAATGCACAGATTATTTTAAAATTCAGTAAAGAAGTCGAGTATAAACCAACTGTAAATTAAATCATGTTTATAAACGCGTTACGCCATCAAACTCTGCAGGTACTAATTGACTTCAGAATAAAATAATCAAGAACTGGGCAACACAACTGCAATACGCAGTAGTAAGTCTATAACTAACTAGATGGCTTACCGAACCCGAAGGTTCATCACCGAATTAACCAAAGCCCTCCACCGGACCCTGTCCTGGGCCAACAAAATCCAGTCTCCTTCAACTCCTATCTCCCATAGATCCCGCCTGAGATTATCCTCCCATCTACGTCTAGGTCTCCCCAGAGGTCTCTTCCCCTCAGGCATACCCGGTGCACACCTCTTGTCCTATTCATGCGCGCTACATGCCCCGTCCATCTCATTCTTCTCGACTTAATCGCCCTGACAATACTCTATACAAAGATAAATGCATCATTAAACTAAATTAACCAAAATGCCGTAAATAATCATGTAGGAGTCATGCACTTGCTTCTTACATCTGCCTACCATCGAGCAATTTTTCCTAATGGGATCAACACCGTCACGGAGACAACAAAACAAACCGAATAGACCTAAGTACGTTTCAAATCATCCTGTTACAAGGATTACCATTCATATCTGGAGCATTAATATTGTTCATGTGAGTGAAGAACATAATCAAAAATGAAGATGAAGATTTCTGTCTTCTGGGTTGTTGCGCTGTGTAGTCTGGTAGATGTTTACCAACGTTTCAGAGGTCATATTGCCTCCGTCATCAGGGCGATTCATCGTTGGTAAACATCGACCATACTACACAGCGCAACAACCCAGAAGACAGAAATCTTCTTACTCACCGCTGTGAAAACCTCAAATCTTACATAATTAAAAATATTTGTAGATGATGAGAACAAGTGACATTTAAAAACTGCACTTCACATATCAGGTCTCAGAGTCTAAGCACATGTCCCCGCTGTACTTGTTCTGCAAACCTCTGCCCTTGCTACAAACGTAGAAACCAGTTCTTCACTGATACAAACCCAAGATGGCTTTGAAGATACAAACAAGTCCTTTACACGGTCAATACTCTTAAACAGCATTGTCTCCATGTTTATTTAATAAAGAAATATAATGTAATTTGCATAGCGAGTGAAGGTCTTAACAATTTAAGGGAATACTGTTTCGCTTAACTTAAATTAAACTATTTATCGCGGGGTGCTACCCTCTCGTCCTGAACTTGATAAAACATTCCCTCTCTCAAGGCTATGCATGGCCGTGTGCCAAACGACATAGACTGCCTCTCTCATGCAGGCGTCACTAACCTTATCTGTTCCACTAACTGGTACAAAAGGCTTACAGTTCTACCTTGCATACACAAGTTTTAGTTCAAACGTACACTGGCAATTTAACAAAGCGCAATCCTTGCGTGTGTTAACAGCATCCAACAGAATCAAATAAGATCTTGTGTGAATTATGATTAGCGGAAGTATCGTGTGTTCGTCACATTTTCTTTATTAAATGTGCCACTTTGTATCCCTTCTGCGAACACTATATAGCTTCTGAAACTGACACAACGTTCTACAATAAACTGAGAACCAAACAGGTAATACTGTACTGGGCTAAATACAGCAGCTCAGCCATTCAAGCCACAATGCAGTAGTTCGGAAATTTCATCTCAGTGTTAAATTCCATACTAAGTAATTCGAAATATCCATCATCAGTAACAAATTATCAAAAGGTTGTTTCAGAATTACATCTGAATCAGAAACCAGAGAACCTACTTCGTGAAATATTTTTTTTTTCTGTCAGTGGCGTTATGTTTAGAACTTTAACAGTGCAAAGAAGTGGACCGATTGGGTGAAATGATAGCATGGGACTAAAAGTTAAAGAGAAAGAATTAATCTACAGCCCCCAAACATCGGACAGTTTACAGCAGAAACATCACAGGTATTCTCGCTGATTTTGGTGATGTATGGGGAAGTGGAGGTAAGGCGACACACTCCGGTAGTCTTACTCTAGGGAAAAGACCCTCCCGCTGACCATTGGAAAGGCGTCTGGGTGGGTCCCAGAGCCGATCTGGACGCAGGAGTAATACCATAGCGGACACAAAGTGTTGAGAGTAACATTAAGTTGAGTACTTACAGAACAGCCTGTAAGATACACGACCCACTGGTCATGAGCGGAATTTCAAATCTCTCTCGATTTCAGCCCCTCTCCAGGCATCTCTGGAAAGTCCAGCCATTAAACCTGAAAGTTACCAGAAACAGATTAGTGGTGCCAAAATTAATTTTGCATAGCAAGAAACAGAGATGAACTTCTTTCTTGCGACAAATATGATTCGACACGAACGACATCCTGAAAAAAATAACTTAAGATGAATGAAACAAATGATTGAAGATGCGGGTGCTTCAACATCCTTCATAATATCGTAAGTCGGCTACAGTTCTACTTAGGATTGCACTGACTAGCTCTTTCAGTTGATTTATCCGTCATTTTCGTTTTAACCTACTCACATTCCACTTACATGTTCGTATTTACAAATTCCAACGAGTCCATAGGAAGTTTCTGCGATCCGCCACTGGCCGGTTCAACACGCTAAAAGATTTTTTTTTAATGACATATTTCTACTAGAATTTATATGTTATGAAAAAGTACACACTGAAAATTATGGCAAGCAAGATATGGTTTATAAAAAGAAATGGATTATATTTATGGTAATTGCTATATAATGCTAACATATTCATCAAACTTGTCTCCCGTTTAAATGATCACCTGCGAAGAGACACTTATAAATCACTGTCTTCTTACACGCGATGCTCTCAGGTTGGGCACCTCACACAGTAATACGACTAATAGCCCCGTGAGTGTGGGCGTGAATTATCCAGAGTTCGCTTGCGTGCTCGCATCCGTGAAGAATGGACCTGATGCGATACCGACATTATCGCACGCGTGGGTCTCTTCAGCAACCTTCCCACACTCGGACAAATACGACCAAGGGGCACGAACAGGAGGAAGTGGGACTGAATAAAATACGTAAAGACGGATATTGCAAGACTAGGGACAGAATGCGTCTCTTGAAGCCTATATTACATAAATATCATCCTCACATTCCAGTTTCATTTTTAAGAAATGCGATTTTGAACATGATAAGTTGGTCCCCTGTCATCCAGTATGGTGCGACCTCAGCTTGGGGGGTAAAGGAAACGGCCTCCAGATGTGGAAAGCAGCTGCAGATATGTTTAATACGCAGTCACATACCGCCGAAAAGGGGTGGTTCTGAAGCGTGAGGATTAAGCGTGGTGCTAATAACGTCGTTGTGTAGGTGTTAACCGGAGGGATACTGGGAACGACCCGTTCTTCAAGTGCCTGAGCACTGCGGGTCCCAACTTTTCGTTGGTTTGATCTATAGACATTCGGTAGGACTCCTTGGACGAGGGATCGGCCCGTCGCAAGGCACAGGACAGCACAACACAGAAAAACGCGGACAAACATCCATGGCTTGAGTGGGATTCGAACCCACGGTCCCAGGGACCAAGCGGCACAAGGCCCCACGCCTCAGACCACGCGGTCACTGCGGACCCCTGTTAACCGGAGGGAGCTAATTATAAAGTAAGATGGCGGAGTTGCCTTCCATGCCATAACCTCCGTAAGAACATCAGTTTAAACCTGTGAATTCGTTCAGAAATTGTAAAGGAGAATAAAGACACGGATATAATTTATTATATGCTTTATAAAATAAGAATATTTTTCTAGGAAGAACATGAGTTGGGTCTTGGAAAATCCTTCTGCCCCTTAGGGTCTCACTGCAGCACACGAATGTTCAAGTTTGGCAATAAGCCAATCATTGTCCCGCGTGATATGAATGTCATTGAAAATGTCAAACGACATGCGTGTTTTTCATGTGACACATTGCATCACAGGAAATTACGCGGTTTTACTATGAAAACGGCTGTGTCAGACATGCAGACGCCAGCGGAACGAATGATAACCGTATCATTACAGGTCGCTCGCAAAACATACTCCTGCTTGAAACCGTCAAATCCACTCATTGACAGTTGAGCTACATGTGAATAATAAAGCAGATAAAACTCAGGGTTTTTTTTCCAACTTATAAGAATTACCTAGCGATAAGCATACAATAGACTTTCCTGCTGTTGGGATTCGTCTGATAAGGCCCGATCACTTAGGCCAGTCCGTTTTAATCTGATATTAATGATACGTGTTCCATGTCACTGACCTATTCCTATCATAAACGTTTCTGTTCGCGTGGTATTTGAATCTTTCGCCTTGTTAGAAGTGGGAACATGAACGCTTCTGAAAGCAGACGGGCTTAACTTTTCTTACTATACATTTTTTTTAAAAAAAAAAAGCCACAAAGATATTTCTTATCAGTGTACACTAGTGATTAACAAAATATCACGTAAAAATGCATTGCTCTAGGTCGTTGTTTGCCCCATCAGTGACATACACGAAAATAAATAACAGGAGTCTGTTATTAATTTGTGAACAATCTGTTGTTTAAAGTAGATTAAATGCGTTTTGAAACATGTGGTCCACTATAAAAGCACTCGTAATTCGATATCGCAGCCACAATGGCATATAAACTCGTAGTCTGAGCTTCTGTACCGTTCGCTTCACCACTGAAAAGGAATTTCGTAGCCATTGCTTGAAAGCTGAGGTCCTGATGTCGGTAGAAGCATCGAATTTGATGATCGTCGTGATGTCTCGTCTCCATATCAGGGTGAAAACTGAAGGAATACGTTCGATCTTCAGGTAAAGATGGAAAGGAATGTACCTCTGAAATGTTGCTAGCTGCCAGCAAGACCAAATGGCGTCAGAACACAGAATACCACAGTCAATATCATCATATGCGGTAGTTCTGCATAATATTCATAAGTCTAAATCACACTCACACGCACGACCTATGCAATTAAACTTTGACCTTACTATCAAGTTCGTGAAATACTTTTTATTCGTTTTTTAACAACGCCTTCTCAACTGCATGAATTACAAAGCACAGAATGGAAGAAACACTGTAAACGATAAATTGCGGGAACCCCCACAAAAATTTGTCAGAACAGCCAACTTCCTAGCAAACAATCGAACCCGGAACACTCCGAATACAAAGCAGGTGTGCCAACAACTCAAAGCGAGTACGCCAACAACTCAAAGCGAGTACAGTGGCCTTTTATTCCCCGCGGAGAACGTCTGAGACAAGGCAGTTTTGCTCTGCGACAAATTATTGGTACTCAGCCTGGATCTTGACCGGATGATCGGAAAAAAACTACTGTCGTTTATGAGGTGCTTTCCTTCAGTACATTTTGGCGAATTAGATACGCCACCGTAGCTTCTTCAATGAAATTATTTCGATTTAGGATCACATATTCATTTATTAAACCCTCGCAGAACAAATGCATGTAAATGTTTTCGCAGAATCAGCAGTGCAAAAAGAGAATTTTAAAAAGAGACAATATTAATACCTGCTGTATAATCCACAGATAACATGACCACTGATGGTGCCGTAAGCTACTGAGGCGAGGACTTGCTCTCAAAACTTCAGGCACTTTAATTAATTTTCAAACGCATAAAATCCCTACTTTTTCAATCTTGTTAAATGTTCGAAGTTCTTTTCCGAAGTGGTGAACTTTTATCTTCTGACTACAACCCATCGCTTCCTTTCCTTCCAAAACAATAATTATATAAGAAAGGAAGAAGTAAAACACTCCAGCGAGTAATTAATTATCTCCAGTTCTTTTGACGCTGTGCCACGTTATAGAACGGTAAGTCGCCACTACTATCGGCCGTGTTATTTAACCCTAGAAGCGAAATATTGCGAAAGGAGACAGAACTTTAAAAGCGAATTTAAAGTGTTGTGTGTTCAAGTCTCAATGATTTCACACTGAATAATGACTATAAATTCAACAAAAAATTCTACGAACAACTAATTATTTCTTATTTGCATTAAACATACGTTCTCTGAACAAGAAAACTAACTCAACTGACAAATTAGCTATAAAATGTAATTAATTTAATTACCTGAAAGTTGTAAAATATAATCTCAAAAGTGTAAACCTAATTTGGCTGTCTGTAATACACGCACATACTTAATACACAATTAGTGCAGACTTCAATTATCTATCGCCTTACTAATTCGAAGACCTAGCTAAAACTACAGCGCGTCGCTGTCGTATAATTGCATGGAAATTATTCTTTCTTTACATTAAAATAATATCTGAATTTATTAAATGTTTATAACTTATGTATCCGCAAATTAACTTGTTAAAATAAGTAAATAATGTTTTCTTAAATTAATGATAAAGTCATTGTGATGATCCTTATTCTGATGCTCATATTGTTGCACTGAAAATATTTAGCCAATGCTAAACAGTTTATTGTCATTATTAACAACAACTCGACTAGTTTCAACCACTCGGGTCATATTAAGGGGTTCATCATAGTAGCTGTAAGCCATCTTGTCTTAAAATTTAAAATGAACATATAGTTATGTACAGCAGTTACAACAGAATTCAGCATAACAGTAAAATTCAGCAATAGATTTAATTATTGGCAGAGTTCATGCCTATTTGATTAAAATTCCGGTAAATAATATAATTCTATGGTCTATATTTTAAGTCTAATTTGAATCTTTACTATGATCATATATTTTTTAAATCGATTTTTTGAAAAGATGGTCCGGTACATTTTCCAGTTCGAGAGCAAAGACGGGTGGCTATTGTTAACGACATCTTCAAAGTAGGTCTATTCTGGTTAAAATGACAACAGTAATGTTGATTACATGGGTTCTGTGGTAATACTGAACCCAAATTTGGCATTTTCACTTACAAAATAAATCGAAAAACGCCTTGCGTCTCAACAGAGTAACAGGAGGGCTTTCCTTCTATCTTAAAGTTCGAACCTTTATGACGCCGGGTTCCTTGTGACGTAGGTAATTCGTGGAAAACCAAAGAAAGTTGGTGGAAGAAATCCAGGATGGCGCTGGAGAATAGAAAACAAAAAGAAACTTAAGAAAATGAAAACATCAGGAAAGGAAAATAAAAGCAAACACACAAAAGGAACAAAGTGTAAACGAAGAAAAACAATGATAAATAAATGACAACACTGCGGGGACAAAAGTAAATTGGATAGAGTAAATAAAACCTTAGGAAATACAAACACAACACTCGAAATAATAGGCGCCCTTGTGTGGAGAAAACGTAGTTTACAACGAAGGTAATAGGAAAGTGACGTACTGAAGAGGAATATGCGGGCAGCGAAACAGAATAAAATCGCATAACGACAAAACCAACAGACAAATACCGTGAATGTCATTTATTTATGACAATGCGCAATGAAAATATAAGATTTTTCTTGTTTTGTGAATCTACTTTTAAAAATAATCACAATAACACGATGTATAATAAGGGACTAGCATTAAAATAAAAATAGGGGAAGATGGTAAACAAATCTCTTAAATCATCCCTGTATGGATCGTTCTGTAACCACACTTCATTAACAAAGTATTTTAATTGTCACACTGGATATATTTACAGTAAATGTATAGCAACAATTTCAACTTTCAGATGCACATTCCTTACATCAACAGAAACATGTGGACGACGAAGAATGATTAGGAACAAGAAGGATGTGAAGAGGGGGTGGGGGTGGGGGTTAAAGGGCGGGATTCCGTGATTGATGTGACGGGAAGACTGTTCGATATTTGCTGGTTGCTGTTTCCCTTATGCTGCTAAATGACCCGAGACGAAAATGTCTTCTTGGTGTGAAGTTAAGAAATGGGAAGTAGGATAAAAGAGAGACAGAGATACTGTTCGTGTCACATAAGGAAAACTTGAAAATTATACGCGAAAGAAAAGAGTGTGCTAAAAGTTTTCAAAAGATGTGGAGAAGGATGGGTAAGAGGGATGATAATCATTATTCATCCCTAAAACTTTTCTGCCACTGATTACACTTATTACCGACAAATCTCTTTCTCACTCAGATATTCCTATACTGTGTAAGGAATATATTTAATACTGCTAAAGCATCCATTTATCATCACATACCACCGAACAACAGAGAATTTGCTTCATTCAGTGGCCATAAATAATGAAATAATAACCACTTTCTTCCACTATCGGACAATGTAGTGTTTAATTAAAACTATCCAACATAGACGACACAATATCCACTCACCATCACTGTTTGCGATTAATTTATTTGCAGTATCTAAATTTTTATGTTACCAAATGCAAAATGTGTGTCAAGTTTGCCGAAGCCGCAAGTTCTTAATTTGCTACCCACTCTACAACATTTGACAAATAAAGTGTACCACCCCTCCCTTAATTACTTAATGACGACGTTTTCTATTTAAGAACCTGGGAAATATTTGTTTATGGCGTGATTTTTAAGCAAGCACAGAGACAATATTGTCATAATGAAATGGTACTTAATTAAGCACTGAGAAGTAACATTTTATGGCGTGGTATATTTAACTGAGCACAGGGATAACTTTTTCTTAATTAAGCACAGGAACAATGTTATGTTTTGTAACGTGACACCTAACTAAGCATATGATCAACTGCCTTCTATAGCGTGGCGCTCATGTACTCGTTCGTTACGGTGTAGTAGCTAAGTAAACATTTTGAAATTTATACTTAAGTAATGAAATAAGTACAGAGGAAACTTTGCCGTTTATTGAGTGGTGCTTAATGAAGCATTCGAACCCTCTTAGCGTGTTGCTTAACTAAGAGCAGGGACAAAGTTGTCTTTATGGATTGATGTAGCACTTACCTAGGGACAGGGACATCACGTTTATGGAGCGATGATTCATTAAGCACTGGGACAAATTTACATTATCACGCAGCCGAATGAAGTGGCATGTTTTCGGCACAAATCCAAAAAAAAGTACACGGAGCTGGAGTATTGGTTCCGGGTTTTAAACATTTTACGAGAAACAGACACTCTTTTACTCGAGGAATACAGTAAATTAAAAGACTGCTTTACGAGGTTATGTATCGAAATAAATGCAAGGGGAAGCGGTTGTTGACTTTTTCAAGGAAATTTCTTCAAGGGACTGAGGGAAATACGAGGCGCGTCCTCAAAGTAAGTTTCCCTGGGGGTGTTTACAGAAACAAAACACAATTTCATGGAAATATTTATTGCAACAGATACAGCAAGTGTCCAGCTATTTTTCAACATATTCGCCACCGGAATTGAGACATTGGTCATACCGTGGGACCAACGTTTGAATACCTGTGTCGTAGAAGTCTGCCGCCTGGGATTGGAACCACTGTGTGACAACCATCTCCGCCTCTCTGTCATTCTCAAAACGCTGACGCTGACCGGACAGAAATTTCTTGAGGTGTAGGAAAAGATGGAAATCACTGGGAACGAGGTCCGGGCTGTAGGGTGAATGATCAAACACCTCCCAGCTGAACTCCTGCAGGAGACTCGCTGTCCGTCGAGCCGTGTGCGGCCGAGCGTTATCACTGACCGCACTTCACAGTCGGCGGGAGCTGGAATAAGAACCTCCATCTTCAACAGCTGCAACGATGCTACGGTGAGAACGCGGGAGGTGCCGTTAGTGCATGCGCCATGCTACGTCATTGCTCTATCACGTACGCACAGTCGCTTCGCGCAATATAAGGTTTGCTAGCTGTGGGACAAGTGGGAAACTTACTTTGAGGACGCGCCTCGTAAATCTTTACCAGAACAGTTGTTACAGAAATTCGAAAATAGCAATTTGATGTATGCTCCAAATTTCAGCAGCCTACGCGAAATTTACAAATAAATTACTAGCTATTCTGCAATACTGCCCTCAGAACAATAGGTTCCCGTTCTAACTTCGATCCCCGAACACAAATTCGATGCAGTACTTTAAAGATAAACTTAACTTCGTACAAATGAGGGAAGTAGGAAAACAGCATACGTTTAGTGTTTGTTAGTCGCTCTGTCGACAACTAAGCAAGTTATTACGAAACATTATGAACAACTTACTCTACCCACTTGTGATAACTGTTCATGAAGCTATAAATAAGAGGTAAATGAAAGATGTTAGTCTGCAAACTACGCTTCGCAAGCAGGCGCCTGGAGCATTGTGCATCCTTAAACATCAGCCTAAATCATAATCTCAGGGTTCCGTTTCCGGCACACCACTGGCGTATAAATTATCCCTAGGTTTCGCCTAAACATTCAAAATATAATCCCTTATTCCAACGGTAATTATAGCTTCATAACGACAGTAGGAGAGGGCTTCCATTCTCTCCTGGGGATAAACATGATTAATGACGGTACGCATTGATGTTTCTTTGTGTTCAGAATCGAAAACAACTCTACCTGTAATTTCAGTGTTGTGCATTGACAATGACAAACTATGATTTGATTCTCTACACGGTACAAACAGTATTTTCAGAAACCAGTCAAGGAGCTGTGCTTACAGACTCTCAGACTATTCCGAAATCTCGATCAAGATACGGACGGATATGTGTTTTCACAAATGTGAATCAATTTAAAGTAAGAATTTTGAGTAAACAATCTGAAATAGTATTCCAGTGAATTAAGACGTACGCGCGTACATTCAGCGAATACTTAAACTGCAGTGCCGGCAACATTAATAAAATTATTTAATGCATAATCGTTTTATTTCTTATGTATCCCTAACTTGCTGTAATACTATATAAAAAATAAGTTATTTATCTAATTCGAAAATTACTGGCGTTGATTAAAATCTCTGGGACTGTCTTTTGATAAGCCATAAGACTAACTCGCTCGTGGCACAACTCGAAGTTTCAACACGGTAACTTCACATCCCCTATTGGACATGATCCTGAACAAATTCAATCCATTTCCGACCCTCACAACATGCACTCTGTCTTTAAGGATTTTCCGACAAAAATTCTGTGTGCATCATTGGTCTCCCACAACCTCTTCAATATAATGATTAGGAGTTTAAATACGACAGAGGAAAAAGTGTGATTTTTGTATCAGAGTGGTTGGTCTTGTTGGCATCAATTTGGGAAGCGCAGGACAGAATATACTGAATCGGTAGTAAATGGATTAGATCTAGGCGGAAAAATACAGGGGTGGAGAGGAGATAATTGATACTTTATTAAAACAACATATAAGCAGCCCCTGATTAGATTACGTGGGCTTTAAATTTGACGTTGGTTATTTTTAAGACCAGAGTATATTTAAGAACGTTCATTTACTGGGTGAAATGAATATGCTTCAAACACCCCTAATGTCTGTTAATCTTCTCTAACCGCTTGTTTGGCTCGTCTATGTCGTCATTTGTCGGTTTTCCTCAGCGTCTGGTAGTTGATGCCAAACACACGTCCTTATTTCAAGAGGCGCGTATAAATCTGGCCATGTGAAGCCCATAAACAGGGAGAAGCTGATTTATAAAGGTTTTAAATACATGGGAGAAGGGGGAAATAAGTGGTGTAGCTAACAAAGACAACGTTTGTTTTAGAAACATGTTACATTCCATAAGAGCGGAATTTCAGCGTCCTGTTATCTGACTAGTTAATTCTCGCCCTTTTCCGATGTTAGGCCTATGATGATATGAGCAAAGCAATGCCCGCAACCTTCTTCCACCCGCAGCACACCCTGATTTGTCACACACATGACGGCAGACCACAAAATGTCGCCTCACGAAAAGGGGATATGAAAATATACACAACAAAAAATACGTATATACAAACAAATGATTTTCCTATAAGAATGCACGCATATGAAAACGGAGATAATACATTATTTTTCTAACAAAAATATGCGAATTTGCGATTTCTTTTAAAAAATTCGCGGCGCGCCAGAAACATTTTTGCGGCACACCGGTTGCTTAACACCGGAGTACAAAAAGCAGTCAGCGTGAAATATAAACAGGACGAGTTTTGTAGAAATAAAATTTCTGTTATGGGGAGTTAGGGAATTATGTAAAATAGTATTTCTGAATATCTGTCCCTGAATCTTCAAAAACGTTAATTGCATAAATCTAAAACAGCCACCAATAAGATGTGCCTATGCAAATTCAAACAGTGCAGTGTACTCGACATTGCAAGGTTAGGACCTGATTTTACACTCTTGTGCAACCTACGAGTACTATCTGAAATCCATAATATCAGAGGGAGTAAAACGTGCAACTAAATTTCAAGTCTTAAAGGTCAAAATACTCGTTAGATACATTTATTTTTAAATTTACATAATCTGAAGAAAAATGTGGTTTGACCTTCAAATTTGTGCTGTCCAATTTAGGATAAAAACGTGTTTCGCCAGTAAACTTTAGCAACACCAAACAAAAACACGATAACATAATTCCAGATGGAAACAATAATAAATGCTTACGAAATTTTATCAAATCCTCCTAAAATTGCTCTTCGAATTCTCAATTTCTTGTAAACAAAGTACAAGTAACAGAAATAAGAGTCGATCCGAGATTTACACCTAGTGTTCGCAGAAATCACGAGGTTAGAGTTTGTTCTCCAAGAATTTGTCATCGGCTGCAATGTCAGCAACTGCGTCTGATTATCAGTGCCTGTGGAAAACCTTGGAATCTGAGGGTTAATCTGAGCGGTATTTATGAACCCACAGTCCCGGACGTTGACTTGTATTCCATTAAAAACCCACAGAAAATTTCGCCAATTACCTGACTCATAGAATAACACGCTAAGCACAAAACATTTTGTAATCCGTTCTTGGAAAACTTCTATCTTCCAGTCTATATTAATACAATAAAAACAGATCAACAATATACACATCTGTGACCACATTAGCAATAGTTTCGAGTCGTGAAGAATAGAAGTAGCTATTTATACACTGGCCTCTCTGTCACGATCGAAATTTACCGCTGGAGTAAAACAGAATGTCTCCGCGTTCCAGGAAGCCATTACATTTTATGCTTATTGCTTCAATGTCTGGTAATAAAGTATCCCCTAATAGCTATAATTGTATATGGTACCCATCCATGTTCCATCCAAATATTTGTATACTACACCTAAAGTTATTCTTAGAAAATATAATTATTTCTAAAGCCTTAATGTTTTCGAAATGTTGGCAAACCGACTTATGGGGAAGCAAAGGAAATACTAGATGTGGTACAGAGACCAAGGCTTTTTACGCGACAAGTAAAATATACGAGTGACATCGAATGCAGTGAACTTTCACCTTCTCGGAGTGCGACAGTCTGCGTCACAGGACCTGAAGGCCAAATAAAACTGAGATCCTTACTGAACGGCCAGAGTTCATATCTGGGAACGGTAATGATGTTCCCTTCACTCTCATGTTATAAACTGTACATCTGTATCAAATTTAAGTTTCTGTATTTATGTTAAGCAATCTAGAATGGAGGGCCGATTCTTGCGTTAATGTGAACCGAGGAAAAATATCCCTTCTAACGTAGAGTTTAGTCAGATTCATTAACAAAATTACTTATTCCTATACATATCAATGTATTGAACACATAGTAATTCTAATGTGTCAAGTCACTGAATTGTGTATTTATTTCGCTCGTTACATTTTATTCTTTACATATCAGTTATTTATTATGTATATTTTTGTAATTATTCATTTACCTCTGTTACTTTTGTTTGTTTGTTTGTTTTGTTTATGTATTCATCCCAGTTAACAGTAGTGTGTATTTATCAAGGTTACCATTATTTCTTTATTTAGCGATGACAACACACGAAGTTCTGAAAATTCCATGCCACTTTCAAAGTCGACACCACGTGATAACGATTTCCTCCACTGACACTCAAGAAATTGTTTTTGAAGACCGTTGAAGACGCAAGGGCGAAAATGACAGTTATTTTGTGAGATAATACACAGCAGTTTTATATTGAACTTCTACGAACACCTGTCATTGGTTCGTGCCAATTAAACGCGGACGGCCTCAAGGGCTACTT
>NW_019060210.1:381020-467980 GCF_000696155.1 Zootermopsis nevadensis
TCCGCCCAAGTGACTGACAAGTAATAGTGACGTTCTAATGAGTCAGTAGTGGTCCTGGCTGCTACTGCTGCTAGGGGGGATGTGTATAAAACGGGCCTGGAAGACTTCTTCACGACTTCACAACATATATTACTACTATTATAATTATTATTTTTTGTTATTATTATTCACAAAGTTCTTACTGATCAGTAATGATAAGTAAGCACCTTCCTACTTTGTCTCGTAGAGCAATATTAAGTCTGGCTGGTCTGAATTAATACGAGGCGCGTCCACAAAGTAAGTTTCCCACTCGTCGCACAGCTAGCAAACCTTATATTGCGCGAAGCGACTGTGCGTACGTGATAGAGCAATGACGTAGCATGGCGCATGCACTAACGGCACCTCCCGCGTTCTCACATTAGCATCGTTGCAGCTGTTGAAGATGGAGGTTCTTATTCCAGCTCCCGCCGACTGTGAAGTGCGGTCAGTGATAACGCTAGGCCGCACACGGCTCGACGGACAGCAAGTCTCCTGCAGGAGTTCAGCTGGGAGGTGTTTAATCATTCACCCTACAGCCCGGACCTCGCTCCCAGTGATTTCCATCTTTTCCTACACCTCAAGAAATTCCTGTCCGGTCAGCGTCAGCGTTTTGAGAATGAAAGAGAGGCGGAGATGGTTGTCACACAGTGGTTCCAATCCCAGGCGGCAGACTTCTACGACACAGGTATTCAAAAGTTGGTCCCACGGTATGACAAATGTCTCAAATCCGGTGGCGAATATGTTGAAAAATAGCTAGACACTTGCTGTATCTGTTGCAATAAATATTTACATGAAATTGTGTTTTGTTTCTGTAAACGGCCCCAGGGAAACTTACTTTAAGGACGAGCCTCGTACTTCAGAGTTCCTGTCAGAATAATACAGGCCTACTAACCTTTCCAGTTTGAGTTTTGAGCACAACAGCATGTCCATCCACACTACTAGAGATCCACCGCCTGGAACATATGGATCGTGTAGGACGCAACAGGAGAGATAAGAACTCATACAAAGTTACGGACCACATGAATTACCTGTTCGTAGACGAAACGACAATATTAACATGGATCTCAAAAACAAATAGTCACAGAGTAGTCCTATAGAAAATTCTGTACTTTGGGGGACTGGAGGTCAGATATAGGGACATGGTGCTCCAAGAGTTACACAGCGAGTCTGCAGGTACGGGGCTAAGTATTGAACGGCGAAAATACCGACTCCAGCGGAACAGGCAACCCTCCATTTGCGGTTGGTAGGAATGGTAGGCTTGACTAGGCCAAAAGACGGCAACCCCTTCATCAGCGTCACTTTGCAAGACGTTGTGAAACTTTTCAGAGTAAAATATATGTGAATTACATAGTGGGAGTTCTGCTTAATTTTAAAATAACGCAATTTTCTGCGAAGGCAAAAGCAACAGCAGGTATATACAGTTTTAAAATTTTGTCTTTCTTTCAAGAACATGAAAACGCTTTAAAATATGGGTAAACTTTCGTACGTTCACAGTCTCGTCTCTTCCACGATTTTTAAGTTTATCATACAGATGTATAATAAGTTTGGGATGTGGTCTTCTGGGTTAAGACATCGTGTAGTTTTACAGATAACTCTGCAGGTGGTGGCGATGCGTTCCTCCAAAACCTTGGTAGCCATGTATAAGACTGCACATCATCACGTCATACCGTAATCCACAATCCAGAGTTTCGCCGCCATGACAACTCAGATCTCGCATTTGTAAAGAAATTTATTTGTTTGTAACGACATAAAGCAGAACACAGACGGCATAAAATTTATATTTGCTCACTTTTGTGACAAAACTGGTAAACTAAGTATGGTAAACACAAATGAGATACGCTGAAAGAGCATAAATAAGCCTCCAGATTTTGTGTGAAATAATCAGCCTAAAGGGAGACCGCGTTCTGCGAATGGCTGTACCCGCAGGAGACGTCAGCTTCTCTGTGTAGTAATTCCTTCAAGTGTGAATCTCCTCGCGACTAGAGGACGTACAGAGAAGCGTCAACAAACAGAGCTGAAACAGATACAAGTGACAGTAACAGCAGCATTACTTTCTCATTTCTGTTTGTTCACGTTTCAATGCAGTCGCGTAACCGATGCGCAATATTATCTTGCAATTTTACATGCAAAAATAAGGCGTAATTGAAAACGTACGCAATAAACTCATTATTTTCCGAATCAGGTAATCACAGTCCATGCTGAGCTGACTCGGACTGTGCGGCGGTGAAGATCAGAAGGTGATGACGGTTCAACGTGAGCCTAATCTGCTCTTCACGATGGGTCAACGAATGTGGCTTGCGAGTAGAAAATAATTGTGAGCGTCTGCATATAAATTTTGCATCTAACCTGCTGCTGATATTTGTGAATGTTAATTTGTGGTTTACATTTCTTTCACAGAAGGAACAAAAATATTTACACACGCATATTATTATTATTTGTTTCTCATCAGTTTTGGATACTGTTATAATACGCGTACTCACTAGGTCAATCAGACTTCTCTAATTTTACTGTGCGTCATAATTTTATGGTAGGTCCTTCAGCCAGATCTGTTTCTGCTACTATTACAGTTTGTAAAAGCATTGCCATCTTTAACAGAGATGCTTTCAATTTTCTTCACCCTGAATCCCTGATGACGTGTTTGAAACTCGTGAATATGTCCAAACGCAAAAGTGTACATATTTTTATTCGTCAGAAAGTTCCAACTGGAAACTATCGTCAGCACGAAATAAACAACAACAAATCCGTAAAACAAATTTATATTAAAATTGTTTACCAAACAAACTCAACTGACTAGAGTCCTTCTCGGCAGGGGAACAGTACGTTCAATTCATCAAGAAATTCTCCTCCTTTTACGGAAATTTAAGGTTCTTTACCGTGCTCACAAGAGCCCACCACCGGTCCCTGTCTTGAGCCAAATGAATTAAATCCACACCCTCCAAAAATGCTTCCCTAAGTTAGATTATATTATCCTCTCATCTACACCAAGGTCTTCCGAGTGGTCCTTCACTTCAGGTTCTCCAACCAAAACTGTATACGTATCTATGATCTCCCCATGCAAGTCACATGCTCCACCCATCTCGTACGCCTTGATTTGATCATCCTAATAATAAAAAATTGAATTATGTAGCTCCTCATTGTGTAGTTTCTCCGGTCACTTATTTCATTAATTTAATTTATTCTAATAAAAAATCTACATTATTTCGCTTCAAATCTACATTGCTGAAATTATCGCCAAATTTGCATGGTTGTTGGTAAATTCTGAAATGGATAAAAATGAACGTCACTAAGTCCTTCTCGTATATTCTGACTAATAAATAAATTAACCATACTGATTAATTCTGACAGTCCATTCTGATAGATAAAACTAATGTGACATATTTTTGTGTTGGGTATTTTAGACAGTCTATTTAGTATATTATGTTCAGTATTCTAGTAAAGCGACCTTGACACGACAAATCCGTCCAGAGAAAATGCAATAAATAAAGGTACATTAACAAGGAGCGTGGGAACAGTAGCACAGTGCTCAAGTAATCTGGCACGTCTACTTACAATTAACTATTGTATGCAGAGAAGTCGATATTTCTCAATCAGAAATAACACGTTTATGTAACTAATAAATTTAATTATCACTACAGGAATTCTTTAAAAAGTGTCACCTCCTTCTTCAGTGTGGTTCTTCTGGGCTGTCATCTTCAGCCTAACGATGAAGACGGTATGTTTCGCCGAAACGTTGGTGTTTACATAGAGCGCTTGCGAATTGAATTAGCTACGTAGTAGGTAGACCGTTTGAATGTGCAGAACTCTGCCGGCACACAAAACATTTCTGTTCTCATGCTAACTAGTTTGAGGACACCAGTCAGTAAAAGTGTCACACATACAAACACGTGTCGTCTGTGTATAACCTTGCCTCTCACTAGCTATTGAATATTACAATGAAGTCAACTTAAGTAACCCCTGATATAGCTATTGAGTGATAGTGATTAACTATGTAGTGTAGTATGAATTTTGACTTGGGCCGTTAAGTTAACGGCGTTAACGTCCACAAAAATACTGTGACATTGTGATATAGCCAGTCGGAAAATAATATGCCGCCAACATTATAAAACAACAAGGGAAGATACACTCATAAACAAGAGAAATTCTGTCGATAGAGGACCCAGTGACAACCAAAACTTATTATTGCACTCTGATATAAGGAACGGACACATGTGAACCGCGCTCACTGCATCTTCTACGATTGCCGACAGACAGGATTCAAGCGTCTGTCTCTACCTATCCGATATGTTTCACTCTACAGACGAAGTTAAAGAAGTAAAACATAGTTTAAAACAGGATTTTGATATTTTGGGCACAAGGTGGCACTTGAAAACCTCAAACTATGGTTTCCCAATTAAATTAAAATGTAAACCGTATATCCAAACTTACACAACAAAAATACACCGGTTAATTTCTTTACACCAGTTCATTTGGCATGAGTTTCTAGTGCCCGAAACTCGTGTTTATGCCGTAGTCAATTTGGTGTTTTTGAGTAAACAAAAGATAGGAAATACTAAAACTGCTGACAAGTTTACAACCTGTCACAATAGGAAATTCATGTTCGCTACTGCAATTCTGTATCGTTTATAGCCGACAGGAAGCAAGCATGTCCATTACACCTATTGCAGTGTTTGTATCGTTGCCTTCCATTTTGTGAGAAATTTCTTTAACATTATCGCAATTATCTTTATGGCTATTACAATTTCATATCTAAAATGTAGAGATTAAAATGTATGAAAGTATAATTTGAGACCAAAAACGGAAGAACTTGCAACAGGATGGGAAACAATGCAGATTCAGAAGCCTCACAATTTTTCGTTTTCTTTTACTAACAGGGTGGAAAATCAAACAAGGATGGTCCGAGGGGGACATGTAGCATGAATGAGAGGTGCATACAAAATTTAGGCCATAAAACTGAAATAAAGAGATTACGTATGACAGACGTAGATAAGATAATATTAAAATATCTCTTGTGGAAACGATAATAAACATTCGGTTTTGAAAACCGGCAGCAAATTTCATTACTAATACGGTAACTATTGACTTGTCAAGAAGGTGGTCTCGAGTCAGCTTAGTTAACCATCATAGCGAATTTCAGGGTTCGGCATTGAATAATGACGTGGTTGCCTGCACTGCACCGAATGATTCTTCGGTTATGTGAAGTCGCTGATTCAACTGCAGTCGTTATGTAGCGCTGGATGAAATGAGAATATTCGTATATACGGATCTGGAATAGAGGATCGGTAGCCTATTTGATGGGACCGTTCTGGAAGCTATTGGAGTGGGCAAATAGAACCATGTACATCTTCAGTAAATATAGCAGACAAAAGAACGATAATTTTGTCATGAATAAGAGTAAAGTTTTTGCCTGTGTCCAAGCACCACAACATGACAGCGTAAGGAAGACGTGGAGGTAAATCTCTGCACATTCCTACATCTCGTTGATGTATGGACACATCGACACGCTCCGACTGATACATCTCCAGGAAAAATACAGGTACCCAATGGACAGCTGAATGGGTCCACTGTCGTTTTGGACGTGGTAGCAAAAGAAAGGGTTGCCTGTGCCGGGAACTGCACCTCGGTCCTGCTACCCGTAACTCGTCAGTTAAGGATGTTTTGCAGTTTTGGTGTCCTTCGCATCAAATGTTACAGTGACATAGTGATACTACACCTTCCTCTAATAAGTAAAGTAGGCTTAAAATAAGTTTACGAAGGAATATGAGCGTTATGGGCTGCTTACAGTTTGAGGACAGACTGGATAAAACTATAATGGCGGTTTCTCATCTAGGAATAGTAACACACGTGGCATCATCATGCCCGCAAGCAACGGAGTTCAATTCTCTCCACACAGCGAACAACTTCCTATGTAACATGTCTTCTTATTTCTTCTATGTATGTATTTTTTCATGTATCTCAAGATTAATATCTGTAGCTGTATGTTCTGAAACATCCGGTCTGTATAAGAAAAAAAATTTGTTAAGATACAATCATACTTAGCCGTGATGAAGTCGGACAACACCACACTAAGTCACTGGCAAATTACTATACCGCACTGCACAGAGACCGGAACCAGCACTACCAACTGTGTGAAAATTAGTGCCATTTACACAGTGACGAAGGAAATTGGAAGTTTTTCGTGATATATGACTAGGAAAATCTCCAAACAGCATCTGAATGACTTGCCATTGCATTCTATCCCCAATAAATTTAATTCACTCCACATTCTGACAAACGACTTGCGTAATGCCCGTTCTAATATTTTCCTCACAGATACGAGCGGGTCTCATATGTTACTTTTATGTCAGCTTCGCCAATCACAATTTCGAAATTATTTCTCATTCCATGATCAGCATGTTATACAGAAAATGTCCCCATGTATTATAACTGACAACAATTTTTACACGTTTTCATGACGTAGAAGAACCTAGCCTAAAATATGTTTATTCTTTCTAGCATTTCTGATAACTCAGGATAACTAAGAATAACCTAACTGTATTATTTCGTTACTTCTTGGTAATAATTCATTAGTAAATTACCACCTGTGTTAATTCATAGAAAACTTTTACAAAATATGTCTTGGTATAAATGGTTAACAGAACACTCTAGTCTAAAATATTTAAGCCTTAATTCTTCAAATCCACGATTTAAGTTACCCCATTCATTCGGAAAAAAGACCCACAGGCCTACTAGAGCAGACTCGTAATTTTTAACTCCGAAATGCAGATACAGAAACAAACACTAGAGACTGAAATGTTAGGCACAGTTCAGTTGTTAAGATCCTTTGTTTTATCCACAGCTCAACTTGAAAGTACATAATTTACTAAAGGATGGAGCGGAGCGTTCTTGTTAACCGTGCTAGCCCGGCTAACACTCTGAAAAACTTACAATAAAATGTCTTCAGTGTTACTTTTGTAGTTCAGTGGTGCTCCAAACCATGGAACACAGCAGAACCGATCACAAAAAATGCATCGTTGGCAAACTCCAGTCAGCCAGGCGCTCGCAGCGTAAGCCTCAACGATCTGGCTAACGTGTAAAGTGTGAAATTCAAAGCACTAACCTAAATTTTACTAAAAATCAAAATTTCCTCCTACAATATATATATGCCTTCCTTCGGCCATTATCAAAATAAGTTACAAGTTATATGTTCATACGTTTAATGACGCCATATCAAGCGGAAAGCAGTCCCTGTCATCTTAAGAAGTTACGTGGAAATTATCCAACAGAAACTAAGTAAAGTGTAAATAGTAGAGGTCCATCCTGCAATAAATACGTACTTACAGATGACAAAAAAAGTCTAACGTCGCCTTACCACGTGTCCGTACGATTACACGTAATATGAAGTAAATAACGAAATTAAATTTGTACACAGCCAGTCGGCCTCGTTCCGAATCCCTGACCACTGTAGCCAACGAACGTAGTTATTAACTAGCCATACGTTTGCAGTGTTACCTCAGACTAAGATGGTGTTTCCAGAAGGAATAAAAAAGGAATATGTCGACAGTTACGCTCTTCACACTACCACTAGAAAGGTCAATATTCCGGCGCCTTTGTATACAGAACTCCTTACGTACAGCTGGCGGTCAAAGGACGAAGAAACGTCTCTCTTCTGAGGCGTCTGTTCCCAATAATTCTTCATTAAACGTATGTCATAAATTTACAAGGCAGGAAACTTAAAGTAGTATCAGGTAACCAATTATGAACTGTCACGGTTGCCACCATAGCTTACCGTACAGTCTTCAAGTACTTGGTGGATTTGTTTGTCTAAGTCGAGATCCTGAAAGTTCTGCGACCGTGTCGCGAACAGAGAAGGATAAAAGTAGCGAATGTTTAAAAATTTAATTATTTTAAAATGGCTGTAATTTTTTTTTTTTTTTTGAGAAGTGTCAATATATATTTTTATAATTTTGTCTTATTACAGACCTGAAAATGGGATCATCATTCACCATCGGACGAAAAAGAAATAAAAAGTAAAAATTATTTCACGTTTGTATCACTGATGTGATTCTGTTAAATGCAGTGACTCCGATTGAATTGAAACGATAAATGCACTGTTTGAAATTAACCCTTAATTATAACTACGCATATTTTAAGCTGACAAAGAGGAAGCAGCAGGAACACGAAGAAAATTTTGTAATGAAGAGCTTCATAATTTACTCTCTCTACGAGGTATCATTACAGTGATTAAATAAAGAAAGATGGAATAAGCCGAGAAATGTAGTATCTACTGTGAATTTTAAGAGGTCGTACAAAATTTAATGTAATGGGAATGGTCTATTTTTTGGAACTAGGAGATGGAAGAATAATCATAATAACAAAAGGTTTCTTAAACGGGTGGAAAAGAATTTGTGTAGATTGAACTGAATTTAGGATAGGGTCCAATGGTGGTTTCTTTTTAAACAAAGACATAAAATTTCGGGTTCCACAAAAGCGTGCATGTGTGTTATAAACCCATCCTTGATTTATTCACTCAAATATTACGTGATGAAAAGTAAAACTCTCATTGCCACCAGCGAGATATATCGTACCTAACTCTTCCCTCCTGATTGGCTTTCGTGTTTGATGCTTCTCCAACCGTCTCTCTGCATTTGAGGTCACCAACTTGCATTTTTCAAGCAATGACAATTATTCATTACCATGGAAACGTAAATACAAAAGAAATAATTCGAAAAAAATAATCGAAATACAAAGGTTTAGGATACGTAATGGATCCATCCCTCCAGAAGTCCTATATTTGTGATTAATGGTGTCCCTTTTGATCAAGGACTGAGTGTAGATAACTAGAAATGCGGACTGTACCTCCACATGCAGCTGTCTGCCACAGTAAGGTTTTATTATAGCGATACATATAGGACAGTGTCATAAAAACAGAAACGTGCCTGAAATCTATCATCTAAAACTCACAGCTCTTTTACTTCAAACTAAAAAAGAGAAAAGTTAAGAAAAACACTTGGGTTCAAGGCTGGGAGCTGGTACAATGACCCCTCCTTGAAAGCAAGGTGCTTTATTAGGGATGAAACAACAGTTCATTAACTACAAACACAGGAAAAGTAACGACTGATACTCAGGACTTATTCGTAAGTAACCAAGTATCAGAATTCTACTTTGCAACAGGGACGCGAATATATGGAGAACCGTAAGCCTGGGATAGGCCAGTATAATGTCAAGGTTCCCCCGGAGTCAACGGACCCCCGGTTGAGAAACACTGGTGTAAGAGTACAGACTCTTGTCTGAAATAAACACGTGTTTCAGTTCGGCAAATATGTTCTTTGAGGACCGATTTGTGCACGCTGTAGAAGAACTCACGCTTCGCTTCCTCCTGGGTCGTCATCGCGGTATGGGGGCGAGATCTGAGTCAGTCTGATCTGCACATCAGACTGAGTGGTCGCTAACCTTAACATTCCATCTACGGAATTTCGCATTCCGGTTTTGGCCAGATAATGGAAAGCCTACATCAAGACAGGCCGGTCAGCCTTGACCAAGACCTGGCTCCAGATTAGAGACCGCTGGACCATGTCAGCTGACAAGACCGGAGTAGCCACACAAGTTTGAAAGTATCAAATTCTAGCCGCCATGCAGTTTTTTATAAACAGCGTTCTTTTTATGTTTTATTGGCATCTGGGTGTAATTAGTTTTATAACATGTCAACAATATCGTAAATTAAATTTAACTTCACAGTACACTGTCTTGCTTTAGAAGTTATGCACATTCAATTGGTTATAAGAATATTAATAATCCCTGCCCCCGCTGGAAATCAAACTCAGGCCTCCAAAACGTAGCCAGTAACTTTACTACGTAATCTTTCCTGGTTTTCAATAACAATTATAGAGCAGTCACAAACAGAACACAACCTATTTTACTTAAATAATCGTGCTATTGAACAGCAACTTGAAACAAGTTTCCGAATACATGTCCTTGAAAAGCCAGTGTAAAACTGAGAAAATAACAAATAATATCTGCTTAATTCTTAAAGGGATCTGAAGATAGAATCAGTGTGATTTTCACTCTTAATTTTTGAAAATAATAATCTTGCTGAGATTCGCATGTGATATCACGCCATAGAAATTAATTATTTGATGAATGTTTGAGTCATGAAATCTTTAATTCTGTGCAGAAACGCTTACGTTTGCATGCTTCGCGAGTGTAGTGCATCAAAGCTTCTGAAAACTGTGTCCTATGACTCACAGTCACAGCGTGCATTTTCTTTCTTCTGAATCAAATATTACCCCGTATCAAAAATATGATTAAAAAATTGTCACCATGATTTAAAAATTACTCTGAGAATCGTTCCGACTTGCACGGTGTCATGCCAGACAAGTTGTTGAAAGGAGTTAGAAAAGAAAACCAAAAATATAACGCGCACAACGAATTTGTAAGGCGACAGAAGAACGGAATTGAATGGAAGAAAAATTTGTACCGGTATGAGATTGGAGGACAAGAGAAATGTAGCACTTCATAAAAGAAGTAGCGGACGTTCACCTCCCTAATTATTTCTTCCAGGGCACAAAACTTTTCAATCAAGAGACGTCTGTTCATATCTCTTCATCAGGAAAATGGATTAGGCCTACTCAGAAATTAATGCTTGTGTTGCCCAGTGACTATCCCCGTCTCATTCTTGCTTAATCAGGTTAGATTCGTCGCGAAGCTATTTTCTTCAAATATTTGTCACTGTCATGAAACACTGTATTACTCAGTTTGCCTGACGCAAGGCGACGTAAGCCATGATAGGAGCTATCCTGCAGGTGTCGGATGGAGCAAAGCAGTACGTAACATCATAGAGTTCTTGCGCCACACCACGGAAAAGGTGAAATGTGATTCAGTGTGTTCTAATTTAAACGAAGGAACAGCAGATGACATATATATATATATAATTCGTGTGTCGGATTCAATTTCATTTTAGAATTTTGTTTTAAAACGCTCAAGAGTCACACCCTTCCTCCAGAGTAAGAGACCGCATTTCACAATTTTTTAAAACGGCGGACAAAATACTAATGTTGTCAAAATAATCTTTAGCTGAGATTGGGGTGAGAGTTTAAGATTAGATTGTTGCATTCTGCTGTTAGGTTTCATGCTCTCATTATATGACACAGAAAGATTAACAAAACGTCACACAAGGCGAAACAACACGAAACTCTTCAATACAAAAGTTCTTGATAACACTTCCATTGGTTGACAAATCGGTACAGAGCTCTTAAACAATACTGACCACATGTTCGTTATTAACACTGTCATTGTAACATCTGGAACATCTGTGCCTGCACGCGGCAGACTGGTGACAAAACAAGACTCTGTGCCTACGCACGATCTCCAAGGGCAATCTTACACTTTCTCGAATCTCAATGAAGGAAATGTTAACAAGGCTCTGGCGTATACTGCGGTGCACCTCGCACTGAAGGGGACTGTACTGAGAGATAGATACGGGCAGGAATAAGAGCCAAGAGAGAAGAAATACGACAGGGCAGAAGAAAAATAGAAGGAAAGAGATTTTAAAAAAAGATGAGAAAAGAGTTGTCACAGAAGCAACTACGTTAGACCAAGGCCAGTTGCTCTGTCGTTCCTCATATCGAGAGTCGTGGTCACAACCGTCGTCTGCCAACATCCACAGCTGATGCAGGGTAGTCAACTAACTTAACGAATCATTTAATCCACCGAGTCCCGGCAGATGCTTTTGGTGGCTTACCTCCAGAATGCATTTTAACTTCCATACAAAGCGATTCATGTCGAAGGACCAAGTTGTAAATCGATCATGCCAAGTTAGGAAGTCTAGTGGACAGGAAGATTTTCTGGTAAATTGGATTAATATTCATGTTCAGGTCTGACGGAACGCGTAGTGAAAACAAAGCAACATGTAATCAAATACGGGGGAAAAAAACCAGTTTTTAACTATAAAAAGTATACACAAAGGAGAAGGTAAATTATATGAGTAAGAAATAACAAACTGAGTAGACACGGTAGAAGAGGCTCGAAAAGTATGTAGAAGAAAGTCAAATGCCACCCCTTTTGGACAAAAGACGCTACGCACACAAGGCCTCAACAAATATCCTTGAAATTGCACATAGATACATCTTGATTTTCCAAATAAAAAAAAACTTGGGTGTCCTCACAACGCACAGGTCGCGACCCACACTCACCCAACCACCACTGGTACACAGGGAATAAAGATAAGATGAAAATTATTTTCCTAAAACAGTTATTAAAACATTAGAGCAGTGTTTTGTACAATCCGACGCAAAATTGAAGTTTAAGTACACAGTTAAGGAACTCGTCACTTTGCCACCCTTTAATCTTTCTTGCTACTGGAATAAATAGAAAAGACCGCGTTGAAGTTTAAGCATAGTGCCTCAAAATTTGGGGGCCTCAAAATAGTGACAATTGTTGTCAACTACGTTCATTTGAGGAGATCCGTAAATACAGACTCCATTCACGCTAAAAAGGAATTAGGATAAAATCAATTGCAGAAGATGACTTACGGTCCTTTTTATAATGAGGCCGCCGTAATAGCCTGAAATTTCACCAAATGAAAATTTTCTTCGCTAACAAAATAAAGTACTTTGGAAGTAACCTGTTTGTCTTTTTTGCTGCTAAATTATTTCCTGTCATAAAAAAGTCAGCCCGTGTAATCATTTAAATAAATATATTTAACGTTTATTAATAATTATTTCTACAATTTTTTTTAAATTCTTATGTCTGCCTCATCTTTACCATGTCTTAGGACCTCGCAAAGTCTAAATCCGGCACTGCGTTTGGAAGATGACTAATCTCATGAACATTCACTGTACCTGCAAAAAAATTAACGGAAATACCAGCGCCATGCAACGCGCACCAGAACGTATTAGAACACGAAGTCGTCTTCCTCTTCAGCGAGCAAATGGAATCACAAAAACAGTGAGTCATCCATTTACATTTGCGTTAGTTTTAAGCATGGGATATCTTTAAGTGTCGTGTAGTTACTGACACACTATAAAACCGCCATACGACACAAACCCACGTTTGATTTGAACTAGAAGCAAACATATCTCAACGCTGGAAACCTTGCTCTTGTGACCACTTCATGCAGAAGCATGGTGGGCGAAGATGCGAGACCGGTGGCATCACACCCTGCGAGAAAGGCCTGTTATCGGATAGAAGTAACAACGGACTGCATAAGGTGACGAAGAGAAAATGCACGAATCCAAAACCTCTCATTTTCCAGACGTGTTTACAGTAAACTAGTTTCTAACGATATCGTCAATAGAATCGAGACATGGACTGCCTGTGATTAGCGCGGAGAATACGATTTTATAAATTCGAGCATTATATCCTTAAATGATAGACTACTTCTCAAATTTTCGAAATTCTCAGAAGCAGGAAGTAACATAAGAGCTAGGAATGCAGCTTTTACGGAGGCCAATAATTGAACTCTCAAACAAACAAACAAAAAAAGTTTATAGGTCAGATTTCAGGTTCTCAAGGCGACAGTATGAAGATGACTGTCATCTTCTGGGAAATTGCACCGTGTAGTTTGTTGGTTTCAGGGGTGATTGCTATATCTATCACCAGGGCGATTGTGATTCGTATTGGGGGTCTGTGACTTATCGTCTGTACGACATAAAACAGGTAAGGTCTTCCTGGTTTATAAGCATCGCATCAGGAAGGCGTATGGAAGTCTCCAGGGTGAAACTCAGCACGTGTTTAACCTTAGTACTAACTAGATGGAGGCGATTAATTAGAATGACGCTGCGGCTGCCTTTTCCTCGGATAAAGAGGTTCGATACCTGTTAAATGGGGCATTCTGTGGACCCAAAGACAGTCTGGATGTGGTGTGGCTGATTTACAACCCTCTCCAGTTTTATTGTACTGAAAAGTAAATCTCTAAATACTTTTCCTCGTTTCTTCGACTCTCCTTCCAGATTAAAATTCAACTTCCACTGCTGATATGAATTTATGATGTACTTAGTCGAAATTTCAGTGACTCAAAATTTCAATGAATGAAAATATCCAGAAATAACCACAAATTATAGGTAAAACAGGGGATTAGAATCCAATGTATGATTCAAACGGGTACCTCTCCAGAATAGTATCGAGCCTTACACAACCTCTTTACCTCGACTCCGTCATACGTTACACACATAAAATGGGTAAACTTTAATCTTTAAATCCATACCAAACTTCATTAAAAGCTGTCGTACATAAGGTAGTTAACAGCGAATGCCGCGTGTAAAAATGCTAAATTAACTCAAACTATTTCAATATATTTACTGAAATACTCAAATCTCTTTATGAAGCATATTTTTATGCAGTATGTTGTTTAACCTGACACCAACTGCATTCATTATTTTATCTGTCACTACGGGTAACAGCCACATGCACACAATGAATATATCAATCATTCAGTATGCATTTTACACCAGCTGACCGTTCGTACTAGGATATAAAATTAACTACTCGGCATAAAATAAGGCGTGACAGCGAGACGCAGACTTAAAATCTTGGCATTTCCTTATGACAGCAGACAATTGCAAAAGTAAATTTATAGCTACTGGCGCCAAACTTAGAAGCGATTATATATCATACCGCTTCACTGACCCTGTAATCCACTTCTCTTTATGTTAATTAGTGTAATGTGAACATGATTTCAATTCTCTGTGTCAAACAACTGTGAGTGCTGTTTAGAAATTCAGAGGCCAACTAAAAGATGCAATTTAAACAGTATATGAACACTGTCCTACACCTACCCAACGAACAATATATAAGTTACTAATCAGCTAGTAACTACTAAACCAGTTACTAGATAATCAACCAAATGGATAATTAATGAGCCAACCATATGGATTTCTAACCAATCAACTGCGTAAGTAACCACCTAACCAACTGGTATTGATTGTGCTTCTGATCTAAGTGAATTCTTCTGCAACAGTCTCCGATTCAAAGGTTGCCACAGCACCTGGTAGCTGATGCCTCTGGTTCTCAGACTTGGCAAATCTGCGACAAGAACGATTCAAATAGTCTCAACAGAAAGCAATAATTCCGCCCATGCTGAGTATCGAACCCCAGTTTACCAGGCCGTAGCTAGTAACTTTACTGTCTGATCTGTCTCAGATCATTAATAATTTTGTTCCATGAATAGCTGCAGGAAAAAGCATGTATTTTCATGTGTAACATCTAGATAAAGTTAAAACTTATCATCGCATGTTAACAACAAGTTACAATTAGTATTGAAGACACGTGGCAATGGAGATAACCGAATTTTGTGTTGAAAATTGGACGCGCTTGAGAAGAAAATAAATTAACTCACAACATTTCAGAAACATAATGGAAAGGGACCACTTTGGTTACCTGGGTGTAGATGAGAGAAGAATATTACAATTTATTTGAAGAAATAGTGTGTGATACCGTGAACTGGATTCATCCAGTATAATGTCTGAGGGCGGACTTTTTTAAACACGATCATAGCCTCTGGGCTCCAGAGAAGGCACAGAACTTCTTGACAACCGGAGCGACTATCATTTTTCAACGAGCGTTCTGCACCACGTGGAAGAGCAAACGTGTACAAGTTACTTAGTTGAGAATTATAAAGGCGCAACAGTTCATGTTTTGGTAGCCTACCAAGTGAGTATACAAGTTTTATTAATTAATTAATTAATTAATTCGTTGCTGAATAACAATCGAGTTCTATTACCAGCTTTAGCAACAAGTTCGCACGACCAAACCTTCCTTTAAAATGTTATTACAAGAGATAAAATCCAGGTTAGCTGACGGGATTCGACTCCAAACATGAAGTCCTCACAATAGAAATGTTGAGAAAGTCAGGGTCACTCAGAAGCATGTTGGTAATGGTCTTTTCAATAACTGGATAATACATCAAGAACTCTCCGCTCCGGATCAAACTGTTTGTTCTGGGTATCAAGGGGCGACAGTGGCTTGAGAAGTGTTCCACTCGCACATCAGTCGTCATCTCTAACAACTGCACGTTTAGTGACGTATCTCTGTGCGAATCCACATTTCATCTTCCAAGATCGAAGGTGATACGTCTTTGTATGACCTCAAAATTCAACACTATTTCGAATACCTCTAAACAGGTAATCATATTCTGACTAAAGTCACTGCCAAGGTGTGGGATGTGAAAATAAATATTAAAAAAAAGAGGCGAGACTCTCTTAACTTATATTCCACTGCTCAATATGACGGGGACAACATTTTATAACCATCATAAGTAACAAACTAGCCAGTGTGTTCGAAGCGCATCTACATCACTATGCTTGATTTACAGCTTAGTGAGGCATAATAATATTTAGTGGACAGGCTAGGTCACGAGAAATGAAACACTCTCTCTTATTGCACAGGCTGCATGCACACCTTCCTCACTACCGCAAGAACAAACGGGGGTTTCTCAAATATTACTCATTTTACAGTCATCTGATCATGTTTACATTCCGTTTCTTCATTTCGTTCCAGGGAGTTTCGAAACAATATCTCACACCATATTCTGAGCATTTCCTTGTCAATCAATCGATAACAAGTCCTACATTCCTTTCGCCTCCATACAGCAAGCGCATCACAAATTCAGTAACAGAGAAACTCACATTTACATTTTTAAAATACAGACCGAAAAGTTATGAAGCCATTTATCACGTCCACACAGATAATAAATTATTAGTCGATAAAAGTATAGAATTTACGTCATTTGGATTAGACATAGTTAAAATTGTCAGGTTTAAAATAACTTGCTACCTTCAGTCGGTGCCCATAGTTCCAGATTTCATTTTGCATTGAAACCAGCCAAAAAATTTAAAATTCTCTGGAATATGGCCAATATCGGGTTGGCGTTTCACGCATCAGAGCCAATACTTCAATACGAGCAGAACGAGTCAGTGTGCAGAATCAAAACGCACTTGGAACACAGTCATGTAATGAGTGCAGGAATTGCTGACATGTCATCAGAAAGATCAAGTTTATCTGTGTCACGCACAGCCACAAATGCTGCTCTGCGAAACTCAGTTCTTAAATAGTTAAAATCAACGTCAAAACAATTTAAGATCAAAGTCTTCAAAATTCAATCGGGCTTCACCAGTTTTCTAGTACCACAATGGTTCAATACCACATTCCATCTGAACGTAAAACAACGTATATCACCACAGCCCTAACAAATTACGTGTTTTGTTTCACCACGTTGATGGCGGGCATTTTCCGTTGTCCGAGTTTGAAATAAACTTGACGTGAAGTCATTTCAGGAGCTGGTTCTGTTGGTGCAATGTTTACGTCAAAAAACCATATCCTGGATTTCTATCTACAGACTGATGATGACCCAGTTACAAAATCAAGCAGTGTGATATTATCCTTTGTTACGAAGATGCCGTACACATCTTATATTTTTTATGGAGTGTTTACAAAACTAAACGTCCTACACGGTATTAAGACTGGTAAAGTGTGTGGCTTACAGAAAGAAAACAAAAAAGAAACTAGAGGCTGTGAAAAGTTAGTACTCGAGATGATCAGCGAGAATATAAAGAAAAGACAAAATCTCAAATCGTAATTACAGGAAAAAAAATAGGTTTATAAAACTCTATTTTGATCATTTATACAAACCAATTAATATGGCACGGACAAGCCCAAAAGAATGGCAGACAACAGATGGCGACCCAAGCAAGTGTTGGAGTGGACGTTACGAGAATGAGAAAGAGAGGAAGGCCGAGATTTAGACGGATGAAAGGAATCCAGGACGAAACAGTAGAGAGACGAATGGAAACATTGCAGCGGATGGATAAGAATGGCGACCGGGAACACCAAGATAAAGCGACACATATTAAGACTGTGTCTTCACTGGTTTTAGGAGACTCTCAAGCGCCAGTGACGTGGAGGAATCACTATCCTCACGCATACCGTACAATATAATTCCAGTGTAGCAGCAAATCTGGGATTTAATTTCACATACATATGTATTTTGTAAAATTAATTTACGCGTTTATAAATGCTATTAAAAGATTAAGAACTTTGGTGTCTTTGTTGTTGACTGGCTTTAATTGCGGTATGCTCATCACCAAATCTGTTTATATCTTAATGTTATCATAAATATAATTTTCTTTCCTCTCCTTACATTTCAAGGAAGATAAGTGACTGAGAACGTAAATTTAGATTTGTGATACTGTGACTTCAGATGAGACGGTCTAGATGGGGGGGGGGGAGGCGTGTTGTCCTAAATTCTTAATCTTAGAAACCCAATTTCCTTCGTCAAAAAAAGCACCATGGTCAACTATAAAATTAATCTATTATTTACTATTGCGGAGTAGATTTTTCTTGGCTGAGGGTAAGGCTGAAAGTTTTAGAGCTAAAAAACAGAAATATCGCGGCGGAGTGCTGGCACATTGCCGTGAATTGCAGTTCTGCGACCCGCGCGCGCGAGGCCAAGACTAAGAATAGAGGGCTGCCTGGTGGCCGTCAAACACAGACCAACGCTGCGATGCAACGCATATCTGTCAAATAATTATTACGTTTACAGCCAATAGAAATATTTTTCTTCCACTCTCTGAAAGACACGATATGAAGAGTGTAGCAGTCAAAGATGTGTGGTTGTTCTTCCAGCATTACGCTGTTCTTAAGACAATTTCCTTCAAACTTCTGTCGTAATCCTCCCCACTACTCAATCCTAGTACACTCTTCAGTTACTGGTGGTGAAGGCCTAGTTCATTTAGTACATATTCTGTAGAACTCTTGTGTGGGTTAGTGCAGTGGTATTCAACCTGGGGTACGCGTACCCCCGGGGGTACGGGAAGACATCTTAGGGGTTACGTGAAATTAAAAAAAAAATATTTTATGATAAACACTGAATAATCAGTAATGTAATTTATTCAATTTATTTTAGATGTAGATTATATACTATGTATAACTTGAATTATACACCAACAACTTTGGGGGTACAAAGTTGAAGAGAAATTATATCTGGGGGTACGCGAACAAAAAAGAGTTGAATACCACTGGGTTAGTGGACCAACGTAGGAACTCTACTAACACAGGACAAAATAAGACGATCCGAATGGGATTCAAAACTGCAACCTCGGTGCTCAACTGCAGCCCGTTGAAGCACAAGTAGTGCATTCGACTTGCATTAACGTTCTGCACGGTTCGAACCTAGGTCCAAAATTGGTTATAATAACCTATTTTTCTTACTTTTCCACAGTACGGAGCATAGACGGACAACACAAGTCACAAGTGCCCAAGTGAACGTAATTTTTCCCGAATGCCGCAACATTCTTTCAGTGTAGTGTCTTGCACATCAGATTTATATCCTTGTTTCCTGACAAACATTAACATGTGCATTAATTATGCCCACATATGCAAAGTAGACACGTAGTGTAAGTCAATTCTTGAACATGGGCCGTGTCTTATTTTGAATTAGCAAATGTAACTCGGAAATATCCTTCTTTTAAAGTAACTTCTTTTGAACTAGTAGCGGCTAGGCCATTAATAAAATCTAATAATACGGTTAATGAAAGACATCGAAGACAGCACAGCCCAACTGTACGCAGAAGGAATGTTATGATTTGTATAATGTCATCGGACTGGCTTCCCACTGAGCTCCGTAAAGCCATCATGAACCTACATACGTAGTTTATGATAATACCATTCACATTTGGCACAGCAGCTACTGACAGTAAACACAGTGATAAGTCACTCAGAAATGTACTCGTTTATGCAAGCTGCGTACGTGACAAATGGCTGAAGCAACCCAGAAGTGCACAATATATACGGACACAAATTTATATCACTTAACGACTTAAGAGCACGCCGAATGATGCATCTCTTGGAAGTTTGTAAGAACAAGCCAAGCGTAAATACGAAGTGCGTTGAATTGTAAATTATTAAAACACAAAGCCACAAGACTTGGTCGATGTCCTGCTCCTGGATTGTGATCTCGTTTGTTTCTGGCGCCTTACAAATGGTTACCGACGTTTTGGAAGAACTCAACGCCAACATTTTCTGCATTAGAATTCCAAGAACAAAATTCATAACAGGAAGACCATTTAAAAGCGATCAATTCACATGGCCTTCAACACTGAGACTGAGCGTCAGTAACAGACGAAATCCAGACGTTCGTTGTGGTACAACTGCTAGTTTCTAGTGAAAATAAAATCCCATAAATAAATTAATCTTATCAAGTTTAAAACTATAAACGTAGGCCTACAGGAATGCAATGCAAGATCTCCACCACGAAGTCAAACCTAAATAGCTTAAAACCTCCTGTAGGGCGTAGGATGCGTTACTACTGTGCCGTTCTGCTAGGTAGTTAGTCTCTCCTCAGACTTAATGGGCAATTACTTTCGGTGTTTCATGTCAATAAGTCTGATGATTCCTTTGGGTGGCAATAATTTGTGGAATTGTACACAGCGATCATTTCTATTGAAATGTTATGATGCAATCCAGTATCTTGAAACGCACGAGTGACAGCTGTTTATATCATACAGTAAATCTGTCAAGTAATTATGTTTACATGGTTTATACAGATTTATTTTCAAATTAATAGAAATGTAAGTAGGCCATGCTACCATAACGAATGGAGAATCGGTTTTTCACTGTAGGATAAAACAGACATATCTCACAATAACAACTACATCCTAAGAACGGAAATATAGAATCAACATTTTTACTTCGTGGACAGCGAATATGCCACGAACATATCTCTGGTCTGTGACGTGAAGCAGGCAAACTGATTCATTGGTAATTTAATAACAGTCTGTCAGGTATGGAAGCTATTTATAATAAATGGCAAAGGTAAATTTGGTGATAATATGAAGAAAATAAAGGACTAAGTGGCAAATGGAAACGGGAGGAAATGAAGAAAACAGAAAATGTCTGTGTAATTTCCCGAACAAAAACCTGGATTTTAATTCTGAGCTAAATTGTGGCACGTTTCTCCACTAGCCACAACACTATCTGAAAGGTAAATAAAGTATCTGTATGTTGCAAATAGAGCTGGTGAGCTGATGATAGGAATGTGTTAATGAAAGAATGGGGTCTACTCAAAATTTTCGAATCGTTTCTAAGTCCAAATCAATAATTACTTTATACTATGTAAATGTAAATGTTAACGTACTTTGACGTCACAGAATAATGCTACAAGTTCTGCTGAACACCGAGCTACTCAGGAGACTATGTATCACGCTTCCCTCCGAGTTCAGGTACCAAATTAAGGACTTTTTTAATGTAAACAAGGAACAATGTCCAAAGAAATACTCGTATGATAGTACTAAACCTACGCCACAGATCTTCAGAATCACCTTGTAGTTACGCATTGTTAATTCAGCTGTTTAATGCTAACATATCTAGTACACTTTAGGCCGGGCGCAAACGGAGCCACTAGTGGCTAAACACGACCACTAGTGGCCGCCACTTGTGGCTAAACACGACCACTAGCGGAATAAACAGTGGTCGGAGGCAGCCACAAGTAGCGAGACTTCTCACAGCTCCACACTGGGTTCAAAACCTGATCCAGCACCGTGTTAACTTTTCAACACTCAGATAAACTCCTTATAATCTCACACGATACTAACATCCGTATCAGCAATAAATTATTCAACAGATATCGTTATGACATGAGAAGCTAAAATATTATAGGCTTAGTGTGAATGTCGTGTTATTTTGCAGTTTCAATAAACTGACCCCAACAAAACCTTCACACATTAAAAAAAACGCCAATTATATATTAACATCCTACACTGAGTTGCGCTAATCTTCCACCCATTTCATAAATTAGCACAGCTGCTACACTGCAAATGACACAGTACACTGAAAGGTTGAAGTCGACTGGATCCCTTTGGATCGAGACTATTGGGGTCGAACACGGGGACAGAATTCCTGATCGCTTCACCACGTCTTCATTTTAAAAGACTACAAAAAAGTAGGCTACAAGCAGAACATAATATTCCATTTATTTACAATTCAATTTTTAACCTCAATATGCCCTGTATTACCTCTAAATTATAAATACTAACCTAAATTCGTGAAGAAATAATACCGACAATAAAGAATAACATAAGCACATCTTACACTGAATTCCTAACTCACAACGTTCAGCAAATGTTACGTCACGCCAGTCAGATAAGGTGGCTGGTGTTAATTTACATGCCACTTGGTCTTGCGGCCATATCTAATGATTGCGGGATGAATATGGCAGATCCTCAAGGCAAAGTTGTCATTAATGTATTATTTACAAGGATTTCTCTAACGTCGTTCGAAATGCAGATATTTTGGGCCTGATCCGGGCGTCACGTTACAGCTGACAGCCTGTTAAGTGGAACACCACGCAGACCAAGTATTATTAATTCAGTTCTACACAAAATTAAATTTCGTGTGTATGCATGACGGATAATACACCTGAGATGTAATCTGTCTCTCAACAGCCGTAATATACAGAAAGTAGGCCTATTACAACGTTCTTGAAGGGCGAGAAAACATTAAGTCTACGAATTTATCTATTGACCAATCATGTTGATGACGCAAGCGGTAAGCAACTCTGAAACATCTGCCAGTATCCAACAGACTACATGGTGCTACTCCCAGAAGGCAAAGTTAAGAGTTGCTGAATCTTAAAGCAGGCGGTACACACAGTTACCAGCGTCCTTTAAACTGAAAAAAAAGCAGCTGGAAGACGACGAGCTGCCTTTTTCAGGAGCATACTGCACAAAATAGTGGAAAAAAAATTGTCACTCTGTCCATCTATAAACGTTCTAGATAAAAATAATTTGGCAAGACTTGATGTCTAGAAAAGTCACTCAAACATATTTTGGTCGAAATTGCATGAAAGTCTACATGAGACCTAAATAAGCCTACTTTTAGATTTTAAATATCTATTTGTTTTATGTTTCAGAGGCTTACACTACGAAATATTTTAGGTAGTACCATAACCCAGGAGAACAAACGTCGACTGTTCGCCACGCAGAATCGGGTTCAATCCCTGGTGATATCACGTGACATTCGTGGTAAAGGAAGCAGCATTGGTGCAGGTTTTTCTTCGAGGGCCCCCCCCATCATCGGCTACATTCTATATCATTGCATCCAACATCGCCCCTCGAGATGCGAAATTGCCATGACCAAATGCACAATATCTTCATCTCTGAACGACAGTTAAGCATGGGAACGAGAAAATGAAGGTATGCACGTAATTTCCCATAAATGTCACGTGAGACAGAAAATCATTTGCGTATAGCAAAATTACAAGCGAATGAAGTTAATAAGAACAGCGGAGTGGAGCTCTTAGTTGTTACTTTAAGTACTCTAAATGTCCGCTTTGCATTTCGTGGAAAAAGCATCTGCACGAAACACTAGCACATTTCGCACGCAATTTTGTTCCATTTTTTTCGTGAAACTAAAATCTTTCTAGCCTCCTTTTCGTACCTGATTCTGCAACTTCTTTCCTCGATGTTACCTGTTAGAATATTAAAATTTGCTGCCTTGTGCTTCAGGGAAATTTTTCCCAAAATAAATTCTGTCCCTATATTTCTTATGATAAACTGAAATACGTTGCGTGCACTGAGCAGTCAGTTCTACACTCTGGATAGCCTTGAGAAATTTCGTGTCCACCTGTACTTCTCAGGAAACAGATACAATTCTTTATTAATCCTGTTTCTCCTTTAATAATACATGAAATACTAATGCCTACATGCGATCTCTCCGACAATCCTGATGGGGATTGAAGGTGTCCAACCATTTCTATAAAACAGACCATTTTTAAGACTTTTGTGGATTCCAGTGCATTTATCCGCACAATCACATTGCAACCAAAAGCAGACCGTAATCTCGGTATTGTCCTTCACGATCCAGAGTTCGAGGGTTTGTAGCAGCTGGATCGGTTAGTTGGATGACTAGCTCAGCAGTCAGTTATTCTGAATGTTGTAAAGATGTTGAAAAGGAAAGGGTCGTGACCAATTTTTGAAAAGTAGTGGGCTGTCTGGCGGTAAGTTAGGCCAACCTTTCAGTACTAGTGGACAAAAACTAATCCCACAATGTCGATGTTGGTGTTCTGGACTCTAATGACTTTTGGACTCGTAGGTAGATACCAACGTTTTGGAGGAACATACTGTCTCCATCTTCAGGGCTATCTAAATCTTCAGTCCTGTAGATGGAGACAATATGCATGGCATTACAACCTTTCGACCAACATAGACATCTTCATCGCCGTTAGAACGTCAAATCTCACGTTGAAAGTCTAACAGCGCTCAGTTTATCAAGAAATTTCCCGTCTTTTATGTCACTGCGCCCACAGGAACCGCTGCTGCCGAAGCACTGTGTTAAATTTCGTAGTACGTTGTTACTAAAGGCGACGACTTGATTGCCCCAGCCAAGCCCTCTGCTTTGGGGGACCACCCACGTCGGCCGCTTGTGACTCCTTATTCAATATTTATTCAATACATACAGCTACCCTTCATATCTGGAGGAGGCCTAAAACATCACCACGAGGCATTGCGTGATAGCAAGGGGCTCATTTAACAGCGACTGGCGAGCCCAAGTCATAAAAAATACTGCAGTTGAAACCGAATCAGCGGTGTCAGAAAAAGAAAATTGTTAGTCTCGGTATGGCACTGGAATATTGGCATAAAATGCAGAGGGCCTTATTTCGTGTTTCGTAGTATAGCAGCATCTGACGTTGAAGGTTTTAATTTTCAGATCAACACTGCCGTTCCCATCTACACAGAAAGATTTATCACTGTTTCGGAAAATATTTCAGTTGCCACCTTCCGGTCGAAATTTTCTAATGTGGCCGAAACGTTGGAAAACCTTCAATATTCGACAAGTCATTCAACACTTTACCTTGCCCCCGATGTACACAGTGCAGCAGCTGTTTCTGAAATACATTTTGTTTTTAATACGTTACATTATTAATTATTATTATTATTAAGATTCATATTATGCACAGACATTACCAATTCTTGGCGAGTTATTACACAGCAGAAGGAAATGACGTCATATCCGTTTTGGCACCAGGATTGATCTCGCCAAGACCCTATGCAATTTTTTACTGCTCGTATCTCCTCAGTCTGTACCTCAGCGCACAGTGGTCACCGATGCAACACGCGTGCCACAAGCACTCCACTCGCACAGAATCCATTTCAATAGAAGCTTCCAATCATAGTTATCCCGTAATCGTTTCCTTCCTCAGAAGGCTTTTCCAAATGTCCAACATTAGCAGAAATTACTTGTTATATCAGCGTTCGTACTATAATCCACCATTACTAAAATTTATCCTCGGAAACAATCAAAGTCACTGATCTGTTAAATTAATGGATATACTAACGTTATCACTCACATTTCAAAACGACTTCAAACGGAAGAAACTTATTAAATCAATCATTATTGATTATTCAATTTGGCTTCAGGTGCATAGGAAAGTTCCAATGCTTTGCGCGGGCTAATGCTCTGAACACCAGGCTTTCATTGATCGCCTTCAAAACTTCCGTTTGTCGTTATAAATAACAGACTGATGTGCAAATGGTCTTCAAATTATATCAAAGCAGCGGAAGAAACCGGATCTCACACAATCAATTCATAAACAACGCAAACACCAACTGATAATAAAACTGAAAAGGTGTACTCTTCAGAGAACCCCAACATTCCAAAGGGTTTCTCTACGCCACATGACGTCGGCACGGCAACCAAGGGAACAACAAATGCAACATTGGTACCAAAGGCAATGCCAACCGCCACATCGAAAGACAACTTGGGGCATGTCATAAAACATATATATATATATATATATGTGTGTGTGTGTGTGTGTGTGTTCATCAAGCGAGATAACTTAGATTCAAAACATTTTTCGATATAAACATGGCTATCTTCTGGGTTGTTGCGCCGTGAAGTCTGGTAGAAGTTGACTGTAGTTTCAGAGGCATCTTTAGACACGCCGCCCTGCAAATTTCAAATTCTACATTTTTCGACTTTTGAAAATTTTAACGAAATACAAAAAAAAATTAATTGCTCGAGCAGTATGTATGCCTAATCGCAGGATCGAGGACATAAAAATACATGCAAGATCTGGGTTGGGAAATCTGAAGGAAAAGCCGACTCGGAAGACCTAGAAATAAATGGCAAGATAGGACCCAAGAAAAAGTTGCAAAAGTTTGGAATGGATTGGTCTCGTGGGGACCGAAGCCGGGCTCTTATACACAATTTTATTACTAGCTTAGCAACTGTCAGATTATCACGAAGGACTCTGCATCAAGAGACGGTTTAGTCGTTGGTTAATTAGCGGTGGGTTATTTGTTTCAATTGCTTTGCACAGATTGATATCTGCAATCAGTGAACATCAAGACTAATGGAGTACGTGACCTCGCAAAGAATACATTTGGGAACCGGGCAGCGTATATTCCAGGTCCGACTACACCTTCCTACTTTTGTTCTGTTTTGCAACGAAGTTTATCTCCGTCTTGCTGGTTTGATCTCAATTTGTTTGACGACGCTATCTAAACTGCAGAGCATTCATCTTGTTGCAATTCATGTCACGCAATTGTGAGATTTTACTGCTGCTCGTTGTGCACTTTGTGCGCGATATGTGCATGAATAAATGCCCTTTGAGCGGCTGATTCCACTGGAGTGGGAGGAACAGTATTGTCAATGTCATTCCACACTTTAGTATGTGCACAAAACAGACGCCTCGCCCTTACGTAACATCGATACTCAGCATGTTGACGTCTTGATACCAAACTGACCTCAGGATGGCTGTTCTGGTACGTGGTATGAACGCTGGCTAGTTCTGTCTATTTATGTTAAGAAATTATTTCAAACTGTTAGTCGGAATTTCCCATATTCTCTAAAACTAATAAAACGCTTAATATTCTTTTATTACCTTTATTAACCACTGCTTTTTGTTTAAATCTGTATCGAAATATTATATTATTTGTTATTCATTTAACGCTGTATAGTCTGTGGACGTTTTTTAGCGCAGAAAAAGGCAGCAGTGAACAGTTTATTTTTGAGAGTACTGTCTGCAACGGACGGGAGTCTATGTAGGTATCTAACGCGGACATTAGAAGATTAAAGGACAATTACTCCATGGTAGACTCTGGAATACTATATGGGTAAACATCCATGGCTTTAGTGGGATTCAACCCCACGGTCCCAGCGACCACTGCGGACCCTCTCATTGTCACACACATTAAGAGAATCATTAATTCGTGTCGTTTGCTGCATTCAGGGCGGAAATAGGACTGGCAAGGTGACGTCGGGGGGGGAGACAAACAGACCAAGGTGTGGACCGAGACCTACATTTACGCTACTTGTGAGTCCTTGTCACATCTGCACGTCATAAATACCACGGGCACGTCCCGATTTGCGGGCGGTGACGTGGAAAATAAGTTCCATGAAGCACCTACAATCACTGCTGCCTGAAGCCACGTGTCCTCTCCGAATCTCCGTGTTTTCGTCTTCCTCTACTCCACTCCTTCACCACCCACTTCTTCTTTTCGCCTTCTTATCCTTTCGGCGGTCCCTATTTCTTCGTTTTAGCGCATTTCTTTTCTTAATTCTACTTCCCCTCTTCTTTAATTCCTCTCTCCTTTCTGTTTGACTCCACTTTTCTTCATTTCATTTCGTTCCTCCAGAGTTTGTTTGTTTTTATGTGGTTTATTCAACGAAATTATCAATAGCTAATATCATACAGCATCAAACATTATGATTAATACCAAATCTAAAACTTCTTGACGATGGTGAAGAGTCAATTGAATAAAATTTTTCTTGGATATTATCCATCGTCTAGTAAATATAAAACGTAAAACGACGTTTCGGAGATGGGATTAGCTCTATCTAGTGGGCCCAACTGTGTAGGAACCTGAAGACGGAGATAGAGTCCCATCTCCGAAACGTCGTTTCACGTTTTATCTTTACTAGACGATGGATAATATCCAAGAAAATGTTTATTCAATTATGATTAATATTGAACAATAAGCTAGAAAACAGTGAAACAAAGTGGCGTGGCCTGATCGCAGTCAAAATTTCCGATTTCCAATCCCAGATTTTAACCCCTGACCTGCCGAGTAGGAAGCAGGAACTCTAATCACTCTGCGGCGACGTGTGTTACAGACTAATATTTCTTTATAAAATGTTAAGAAACACAGTTCATTAATCGAACCCTGATAAGCGGGAATTAGTGTTAATTCCTCACCACATTAAATAACTTAACGGGTTACACTTTACTGGTACCGATACGATTCGCATTTCTAAATTTTTTTGTAATAAATATTGGAATCGATAAATCGGAAGCGCAGAATCATAGTTCCCCTGAGAAACAACGCAAAACTCCAATATCGCTCTTAAACTGGCTATTAGTTTGCCGGAAAATTTCGCTGAAATTAACTCCTTTTTTATCAAAGCAAAATGTAATTGCGTCGGACCAAATTGTCTGTAATGGCGCCTAATAATCGGCTAACTACATTTGATTATGACTAATGGGAATATAGCTAAAATATTGGCCAGATGTAGAAACTCTTGTTCTGCAACACCCGACTAATTCCCATGGTGATCGTTCACGTGGCCTTGAAAATACACTCCTAGAATGCGTCTAAATTACGTTTCAAAATTTGAACTTGAATCAGTAAGGAGACTAGGAACGGGCTCATGCCACCATCCTATTGGTTGGTTGTCCTCGAAATAATAATGGCGGTTCCGAATGGTTAACTGACGAAACGCCAACTGTTTTGAGGCGACTTATACAACGGACTGTCACAGATGTACGCTGTCTTCAATGACCATGTGTGTAACTCTGTACGGAAAGAGAACACGCGCGAAGTTAAAATATATATACATATATTTACTTATTTATTTTAGTATTCACTACACTGTCACAATACAAACATACACGCCCCATAAAAAGGCATTCTTCACTTCAGCACTAGGTTGAAGTGAGGGTCTGCTTCACGCTCCACTTTACCCTAAAGGTAATATCCTCCTGTACCCACCTGCTAGGAGGCTGGATGGTGGCGCCAGAGAGACAGTGGTGGCGAAAGAGGAATCCCCGACCCTCTTCGGACTCGAATTCAGGTCGTCAAACACTTGCCCAATCACTTTACTGACTGAGCTATCTAGGCTCAATAAATTTAATTAATTTCCGCAGACTTTTTAAAAAAAATTGTAGAAAACGTCGTGCAGTGCAGGACATCCATAATCCATAAAAAAGAACGAATATTGAATTGAACTACCGGTAAAACATGACATCTTACACAACATTTCATATTTATCCGGATACATTTAAAATTTTAGTAATACCTATATCGTTCGTTATTTAACAAAACGGGCGAAAAATTTGTGTCGGCCAATGAAATGTTAACAGTGTCTGGTAATAATATACCTGAATTTGTTTCCCCAAAGCATAACTTCTAGGCACCATACAAACGTACCGACGGTGAAATAGCAAAACTAATAGACTCCTCCCCCCCTTTCAAAATGTGTTACAAACAAAGATGTCTGTGTTACTACCCTCGAAAGTAAAAGGGCATTCTGTATTATGCACCATTTCACTCGCTATCACTGTAAGTACTTCTTTTTTCCAGTTTCCATGAACTTCTGATGACTTTATGCTCCGGTACATAGAATTGTTATGGGGTCGTTGTTAGATTTCACAGGCTGCTTGCTCTATACCTCATCCTCTTTGTACCACAGTACCAAGAAAAGCACGAGATTAGCCTCAAGATCGTACAAAGAACGAATGGAAATGACAAAAACAAAAAGAATATAATTCATCATAATTGCTTCATAACATGTTCCGCCGGCAATTAATCTGTCGACGTCCTTTGTGCGCTGTTGAGGCGCACAAATTTCTATTGAAGGAGCATTTCCAGAGGAAGAATTTGTTACCAGATACTCTTAATTACCACAAGGACTGTTCCGACAGACACCGGGCCGAGCTGTATCCTCTGTGGTTTGTGGTACCAGGAATAGCGCGGAGCGTAAGATCACAGCATGCATCCTGCAAACCGGCAGAAGAAACACGACTTAAACGGCAGTGATAAGCCGTGAGGGTGTCCAAAGTATCCGATCGAGTGAAGTGGAATTTAGGTTGCACGGTCTTCCGGGTTGACTGATTTGAATTGCATGTAACAACACTGTATCATCTTCAGATACATTTAAAGCTGAATGAGACGTTAGGATAATATGAACTGCTGGAGATTTCAGACTAATATTCCGGCATTCACCTAGAGTGCCTGAAGAAAATCAAGCATACATTATACGGCAAAGAAGGTGGCCGGTCGATACTCGAATACAACGCCACCAGAATACGAGTCAGCTGTTACACCACGCAATCTGTTTTTGGCGCTTGAGCGAGGGTTAAGGGAGGTTTATAAGTGTCGTGGCACAAGACTTGGCCACACCTCTCCGAAAACATTTATTTTAGGTTTCAGTTCTGGACAGCACTTTAAATCGAGTCCGTAATCGAATGCGTTTTGAATGACTAGTAGAATCCCCATCAATATACTCGGATTGTGACGTCACCCACACGTCAAGTTGTTTGCCTATTATAGTACACAAATATGATTTCCCTGATCCCGACATTCCGCACTGAGTTAATATGAATCTGAAAGGTGAAATAGGACCACTCAATGTGCATAAGCCCCGACGGCGTATAAACATATGGAGTTAAAGCTTCATGCATTCATAATCTCTGTTCTAGTTGAAGATAAGTAATCAGCGTAACGCTCCGGCCGATTTGTGCACGGGGAAAGAATCGGCCGTACTCACTGGATCGGAGGTTGGACTAACCCTAGAGAGCGAACAACGCCTGCCGCTGTCACTCATACACTTTATCGGTTGGGCCATTAGGCTCATGAAACTAAAACATACATAAGAACGAGTGTGGGTTTACGAGACGCGCTAGCTGGGAGTGCGCGGTGTCCCGTTAGAATCAAGCAGCAACGTATATGGCTGCAGTCATTCGGCCAAGTCGTATTCCCGACACGTACCGGTTTAAATACGACCGAAAGATTACGAAACAAGAACAGAGAGCATCGGAAGTACGAGTCAGCCCAGTGGATGCCACCGAGTGCATTACGAGGTACTGCAAGAGTTACGGGAGGCAAGTGGAATGAGCCCAACACGAAATAAGTAAATCACTTCGAAACGCTGGCTCCTTAGAACGTTTTTCGTTGTGTGCTCATCCTCCCATGCCAATTTTAAAACAGAAAAAAAGGGAAGACAAAAGTAATTAAATAAATACATACATAAATAATTACTGACTCAGGCTATGTGAATAGGTGTCGGATTGTGTGTATAGCAAACGACATGCATGACTAAACTATGCAGGCTGAGTCGCTCTGATGACGGAGGCAGTATGACCTCTGAAACGTTGGTTAGCATCGACCAGACTACACGGCGCAACAACCCAGAAGATAGAAATCTTCATACTCACCGCTGTGAAAACCTCAAATCTTACATTTCCTCACTTACTTTCCCTGCTTCAAAACTGAACAATCTTGATAAGCAAACTTATAGCTGTTTAATTATTTACATACTTCAGAAGCAAGCGTATCCGAGATGTAAACTGTAAATACGCATTTAATTTACAAGACGAGTGTTCTTATTGTCGGGCACCCCTGGAGTGCAAGTACTCTCTGATATCTGCTCTACTTCCTATGAAAACATCGACTCGCCTTTTGCCTATCCGGTCGGGGCACGAGTATCCGCGGACTTATGTGTCGGGATGTCCCGCTGACAGACTTACTCGAGAGATCGGAAATGACGTCATGTGAACGGGAAGTTAACATAATTCGAACCAGCGAGCGGTTCGTCCATAGAGAATGGCGGTGGACAGCAGATCTTATAAAATAATTAGCTTACAAAGGTAATTATTTTTTAACATGTAAAAATACAAGTCTGAAACTTTTAATTCCTTTCAATTTGCCGTGGCAGATTTCAGGCTCTGCCACGTCGTAACTCCGATTTCTCTACATCAGGTTGGCAGCGACACCTGCCTCAAGAGAGCACTCGAATCTTTTCAGATGTCACTCCGATCAAAACTGTCTAATAACACAACTTTTTGACCTTTTCATCGGTCAAAAATAAAAATAAAAATAATACGCGATATCTCCTCAAAAGAAAAGTAGCACTCACCCACCTCGCTTTTAATTACTCCGCAACTGCCTGCTTGCCATCAAATAGCGTAGAAGACATAAAATACTGCCCCTTTATGTAGGCAAATGACATATACAACGGACCTGCAAAGTGGAAAGAGAGACACGACTCTCCCTTCGTGGCGAAATGGTCGAAATGAAACAAAGCGACGGGCTCATTTACACAGTGATGAATAAATCAACCACTGAATTGTATTTCTTTCTAACCTCTTCCCTACATTCCGGCATTCAAACACGTCAGTTTCGCGTTAACAAAGGCCCTCTTACGCACACCAGTTACAAATTTACTATTCGACATGTGCAGAGAACTAAAAAAAAAGACATCGGGACAGAATATTAAAAAAAAATCAAAGATTCATTCACTCCTAGACTTTGACTTTTATTTCTGACGGAAAAGCAGACGAGTGGGTTTAATATACTCTGTACATGTGTCGCTTTTTTGTGACAATTTACATCTAGTCTACCGTGGGTGTCTGATCGTAATATACAATGGATTCGTTTTAAACTACTCATATAAATGTTTCATTTTCAGCAACGTGTCTCCGTACATCGATACAAATGTTTTATAAATTACAGCAAAAAAAGAAAATATATTTTGTATAAAAAATAATATTATCGCAATATTTTTACACTTAAATAGAACTTAAATTAAATCTGGTATCAAACAATGGTTTCACACAAGTGTACTAACGTGTGCATATTATATACGAAACAAAATAAAAATTCAAAAATAAGTTGGCACATTAGGAAAATGAATTTTTGTAATTCCTTTCATAGAAGTGACACACTGACGAGATGACACTAAGAAACAGACCAAAAACGCTAGTTCGGCAGTTTAAACGGTGCTAAATAACCCAGTATTCACTACTGGGGTTCAAAAACCCGCTGCTAAGCGTGCACAGCCTCTGTATATAGATATCAACTAAACAAATAAACAAAAAAAAGTATCAGACCATCCTGGTTATTTGCTGGAGTAAACCACAGGACTCTTCAACAAAGACGAGACACGCACTGCTCCAGAACTGTCGGAGACAGCGTTATCCTTGTCCTTATGGCCACGCAATTTCCTGCGCAGGTCACTGCGATGAGTGGACCACGGAAGAAAGTCTTCTTCAATTACGGGGATGCAGTGTTTTCGAATAAAATCCGCTCTGTAAATCATTCTAAATTGCAATGCTGACCACGAAAGTAAGACGTAAGAAACCAGATCTTCCGGAAACCCTCTATTTCCGGATTTGTATGAATCTGAAGCGACGTGATGCAAAATTAGACGCAAGTCAGACACTACCCACGATGGTGGCGCCAAATGGTACAACCAGATGGGTTCTTACAAAGCCAAGTTAAGTATCTTACCTAAATTTTTATTCCCCATACAATGTACCTGGCCAGCCCATTGTAACCTCGCTCTTTTAAACACCTTTTCGATATCATCACTCATCATCTGATGATCTACATATATGATCACAGAGACCTCGCTCATTCCGATACCTTAACGATGTTAAGTATTATTCGTTATCTGAGGTAAAAAACAAAATGGTCTTTACCTCGTTCATCAGATACTTTGGCAGTATTAGAAAAGTAAAATCATGAGATGTTCGAAACTGTGAAATAACTCAAAAATGGGTTTTACAAAGGATGAGACTAAAGCAGCTAAGGAGTTATTCAGAGTCTACAAGCTACGTTTCGTAAGGCACGTTTTAGATTAAAGACAGGAAGTTAAAAATGTGAGTCATACTCATGGTTATCTATGAAACTGTAACAAAATGAAGCATAAACCTGTATGAACACGCAGGGTCTAGCACCAACTTCTAAAAACCGTTCGCTTGCTTTCCTTGCTAGAAAATAAAGAAACTTATCGTACCACCTCCAGGCCTTTGGATTTCATAGTACAGACAGGCGTGTTAAAGAGGTGTGTCGTAGGCCTGTGTGTGGTAAAATGACAAAAAAAATATTACTATTTCTTAAGGCTGAGTCATCCAGTTTCATTTCAGGTATTCGATCAGCTACTACCGGGTTCCTGCCCACTAGTTCTGTTGATGTGAATCAACAGAAACCCCCTCCCACGCTGAAAACTCTGACTGATTCCTCTGCAGAAAGCGAGTGGCAATTTCATATTGCCGTCTGTTTGACTATTCTAGCCATACTTAAGCTGATGAGTAGTTTCGCATGTTTGAAATACCCAATTATTGCAGACATTAAATAACTTCATGCCAAAGATTCGTTTCTGAGGAAACGTTAATAAGTCAAGAAATTGCTCGTCTTTTACGGAGATCAATAAAATTCATCGTAACTAATTCGATACCACAGAGACTCGGAAATTGACAAATGTCGTAAAACATCATCCCTGTAAAAGATCACGAAGTGCAACTGGCTATACGGACATGCAAACATGCACGCGTACACAGACCACGTAGCACGAAACAGACATTCGTTCCTCCGGTTTAATACAGACGCAGACCTGATAAACCCTAACATTTCCAAACCTGTTCTAATGAATTCCAGACGTAACGCAGGTAGCACACAGCCTGAAATACGTGCGCTTCGTTTCCTCTCATTTTCAACTCTGTATCAGTGCCGAGTCGTGAAGTCTACGATAATATGCAAATGATGTCGTGCTGACGTCCACTTGTCACGACAGACGTTCCGTGTGACTGTGTATCAAAGCTCGCCGATTTCATTACATTCTTTCAAAAATATATATACACAATGATACTATACGTCCTTTGGCACATAATTTGTATTATGTGACAAATAAAACATCCATAATACTGGATCACATGTAAAGTTTGTTGTAACGACATATAAGTAACCAAAAAATTGATGTTGATAAAACCTGGTTTCGCTGTAACTGACACTAAGTAACCAAAAAATTGATGTTGATGAAACCTGGTTTCGCTGTAACTGACACTAATAAAATAAGGGTTCTAATAAAGCCGCGAATAAGCCTACATTTGTACAACCAGGCTATATCTCACGGAAAGCAAATCTAACAGTAACTAAACCAACTGTAGGTGCGATCCTGGTTCACGGACAAATAACATGTACGTAAATGTAATAATAATTTGGTTTGTATTAGTCGATTAATTCCTCTTTGGCTTCATGTCAGTCTGCCGATCGTTTTGAGTGGTTGCACAACACTTGTCACACGAAAATTACGTAACTGTTCTGGTGTTACTCAAGAACAAAGTTTGTTCTGGTTTCCGGAATTATAAACAGCGATGTCCTGCGAGGCGATGCGCGGTGTTTAAGTTCCAAACGACGTGCAGTTTAACGTATGTCATGGGAATCAAACTGGTGGGCAGTGTTTCAGCTTGCTCTGACTTCATGTAAGTCTGTTTGAACGCTGTCTGTCTATGTCGTCAAGAAATATCACACGACGTTTCGTAACATGTCTGTATTACAGGGACGGCACGACTTCACCGTTATGTGTTCATCTTAAGTGCTTTGTGAAAATAATTACAAAATAAGAGGGAGAGGTCGAAGCCAGATGAGAAGACAAAAATATTTTGAGATTGGTGCTAGGACCATGTCCGTATTGCTGGTTACAACTCCCAGTGCGTGAAGACAAGAATAATAGTCAGGAACTCGTCGACTGACGCTTAATTAAGCACAATGTAATTCATGCGTAAGGTGACTTAATTCCAAAATATCGTACTGTTTCTGCAGAAGCTGTGGCCCCTGGACATTCTGTTCCTCAGTATTTATCGCAACGCCTCTGTCAGTAATAGGAGGTACACCAGCAGCGAGTTCGTTGCCCGGGAAAATTGCTGAAGTTTATTTGCTTAATTCTTTCACACCCAACTAGCACCTAATGACGCCAGTATAAACACAGAGCCGTGCGCTTCTGACGCACTTCGCTGGCATTAAATTGGGTCACCACGGTTAACGAAACGCTTAGACCAAGTTCAACGTTACTTTAATGAAATTTACTGCAGGACGGCAGGGAGAGATTTGAAGTAACTTTTTGAACACAACTGTAAACTAAACTTTGGTTTTCTATTAGTCAAAGCTTTCTTTCTTTGGTACCGGTATTTGGAAAATCTCCGGTTCGAATCTAGGTTTTGAAACCGGCAGCCAGCATGTAGATAATTTTTTTTACTAGACTTAACACTTTGAAGCAGAAGCTCGTCTAAAAAATACTTAAACATTCCGTGCGATCTTCACAGAAAACGCAATACATCATCATCACAGATCAAACAGTAAATACTTTTTAGGGAAGCAGTCGCTGTTTTTACTGAGAATAAGAAGAAACCCAAATGTGGTCAAAATGCAATTTGATTTTAGAGCAGATAATACATACAGTTACCACTGGGTTGTACAGAATTCAACACAACTCCATTAAGTAGTGCTGGGGACATGCGACTTCCAGCCCTACGTAATCAGGGTCTCAGTAGGAAGCGGTAGGTTAGAATGACCTTCCAGCTGATGTACTTCCACGGCAGATATCCAGCGGTTAGGAAGCTGAGGACAATAAGAGTCGATCTGAATGAACTACCTGCACCCGCTCAGAATCAGCCCTTTAGTACGTAAGGAAACTCAACTCGATTTGCAGAAATAAAAAGCAGCTGTAAGTACTTTTTTCTTTGTGAGTGGCAGGAAATCTTCCCTTGCTATTAAGTCTGTACTACTCAGGGGGTTTCAAAGCCCCCTATTCGAAATTTCGATGCCTCGATCCTTTCTGCCTTGTATAAAACGGTGTGAGAATGAGGCAGGCAGTCTACCTTCAACTCGTACCTAGGTTTAGTTAGGTTATGTTATGTTAGCTTCGCTTGGGTTAGGTTGGTTAGAATAGATTAGGAATGCGTAAAAAATGTGGGTTTACCTCTACACTTCGCATTAGTTGCATTTAAGACGTCCTATTATACTGCCCATTCCTCATCCCTGTCACTTAAAATAAGCCCATTTGAGAACAAATTCTTTATCAAGAAATCGGAATATACGCATATTTTTAGAGAACATAATAGAATATTTACTGTATAACTGATAATTTCCCTGATCTTACTGGTTCCAATCGCAGACGACCCTAGTAGTAATGTACTTGTATTTCGGACACGCTGGAAAATGTCAGACAGTCGTTGGTCCGAGTTTGTTACGGTAGACACATGCGATTTCTCCACATGCTCTTTACGTCAGTTCAACGTCCTGATGTTTTATCTCCCAGTTAAATCGAACACGATAATACCTTGTGGAACGGGATTCGAACCCACAGTGGTAGCAGAAATGAAAGACAGTAATAGTGGACTGCCAGCACGGATATCCAACAGACTACGGATTACAGACACTCAACTAACTACTGAAAAACGCAAAATAATTATTTTTTGTCAGCGTCGGGACGGTATTCCCCATTACGCTGGGCGTCGCCTTGCAACGTCATGTGATACTATTATCTGTCTCAGTAAACTCCTGTATGAAGTGGTGGTTCACATTTTTCGATTTAAATTAAAAGTGTATTGACAGTTTTTATTAAAATGCTCCTATGTTATATATTTTAATTTTGTTTGTGATCTTATGTTTTATGCTTGAGGCCACCTTCATATTCAAGGCCATCTCATCCTTGTACTCTTCAGACTTCCTGCCGTCAATACCAGTGTTAATGGCACTATTGGAACTTATGAGGCTGGACAGACATTAGCACCAAGCAAAGTCCAAATTTAGCTTTCGTACGAATTGAGGTCTTCACGGTGATGCGAGTATGGATTGTGGTCTCCTGGGCTGTTGCGCCGTGTAATACTTCGAATGCATGCCATCGTTTCTAACTAACATACTGCCACCGTCTTCAGGGCTGTAGTGCGAGTGTCACGACATGAATGTCGTATGTAGTATTAGGAGAAAGATCAATGCCAAGGCATGAATGACTGTCATAGGATAAAGAGTGTTATCAACAGGAAGCGATCCGTAGACGTGCTGTTTTCGGCCACGGCCGACTTATCCGAACGGTAAAGCCGGATAATCTTCAATTATGGGGGTGGTATGTTCGTCCGAAACACTTACGTTAACCAAATTGTTTTACGGTGATATAATCCAGAAGAGCAACTTCCTTTTAATTTGTTGGCAGGTGATAACTAGCGAGCCATTGAAATTAGGGGTGATACATGGCATAATTTATTTTCCAAATATCTTCACATGTTAACAATTACAAAAATGGTGACGATGAGAAACTGTGCGTATATTTATGGGCATTACGTACAAATGGATCAGGCCTTGGTAGCCCAACCCATATACTGAAGGCAAATAGGCGTCAGAAGTTCTCAGAACCTGGGTCTCTTCGCTATCACGTCCCGACTCATCCAGCCCCAGGTGGGAATAAGGCAAAGGCAAAGGCAAAGGAACCGAAACGTTAAGATGACCACTCTGCTGCAGCTAGCTAAGCTAGCACTTAGACCTAAGGGTTACTTTACTTTTTATGAAGCGTACTGGCCAAGGGCTGCGTGCTACCTTCTTTCTCGGTTCTCATACATAATTACTGAACTTGTCAGAAGTAAGGCTCTTTTAATTATGTAAGACTGGTCTTCTAAGCACGTCAGAGCCCACCCTCCGAGCAGTGAGGGTCTACAGCTAATGGAATCCTTGCAAAGACAGAAATCTCAAATCCAAATAAAAACCTTAAATACAAGTTAAGGTTTTTGTACGAAAGCCCTTTCTGCTGCATGTCTTGATTTATGGACATTCACATATGGACGTGATTTCTCCTCGTGTTAATACCCCGCCCCGCCCCCCAGTAAAACGCGTTCTAGTATAAAAAAAATGTCCATCCGTATTAGAGGAAGCCGAGGACAAAAAATAATAAATCTAAGGAAAGGAAAACGAGTTCTGGTCGTCGTAGGCAGAATGGTCGAGAAATGTACGACAAAATTTGGGATGGGAGGAGAGAAATAGTGGAAACCGATCCACTGGGGTGACCAAGAATATTTTTTTGTCCGAAAAATGTTGACAGGCCGCATACCTCAATCGTGAATCAGTGTATGCGACAGGCATCTTTATGGCACTCGCATGCATGGCACAGAGAAACCATAATAAGCTGCTGACAGTGTAGAACGTAGGACCTACGTATTGAATTCGAACCTTCTGGTCACTATTATCTTTGACGGGATTTCATTTATTAATTCTTGAATTACTTAATGTTCACGCTCCAGCGTTGTCCAAGTCTGCGGTCTACCACGTTTTTAACAATGGTCCCAGAAGCCGCATTGTTGGAACCTATTTTTGCGCAACAGTTGATCCATTTATACAAATTGTTGCCCAATAATGGGACCCCGTATCGTATCACACGACCTGAAGTAATTGTTGTATGACATTGTTGCATAACAATGGCCTGGGAGCTCATTAGTGCGACAATAGTCGAATACCCAACAATGACGGCCGTAATTTGAGCTGTTCTGTTGTTCGATAAGCACTTGTCAGAAACAAACAAATAGTTCAACGTGTACGTGTATTGTTATCTTGTTTGGTACTTCCCTGACAGGAAATGCTTCACAAACAGCAGCAGACAATTTCGATATGAAGTAATATTCAAGAATGAACACTCGCATTTTTATCTGTTTTACTTTTCCTCAATTCTGTTAAAATTTCAGATTAGCACCGAAATGAGACTCGCTGAATTTTTAGATGTGTGGATGCAAGAATGTCACAACTTAGTAAATTCACCCATTAGAACGTGATACAAAAAATAAGATTCTGGACACTGTCAACTTCAAATCTCTGAAACTGTGGAGCCTGAGGGTGGCGTCAGCCTCTGGTCGTTCCGAATTTCCTATTCCCTCTTTATAATTATTTATTTCTTCCCTTCTAGAATCCAAAGACAAAACAAAACATGATGTGCTGCATACAAATTGCGTTTAAACATTGATCAGCACTCGATGCGTTAACAATCTGAATGCAGAAGCTATTTAAGAAGGAGAACGAAGCAGTAGGACAGAGAACTTCTGTAACTCCTGGTATTTCTAGGAATCCCCGCGGAGGAAGTGCTGGGTGTTTGAACCCAAGACCTTGGGCCGCTGCACGACGGTCGTGGTTTCCCCCTTCCCGGCGCCTCGCCTAGCCACAGCGGTGACCACCACGTCATTCAATGGCAAGTCAGCCGTTCCGACAAAGTGACAGTGAAATTCCGGCTAAGAGTAGGGGCACAGCTGAAAAATCGCGTGCATACTAAAAGGATGTCGCTGGCACACAGCGGCAGCGGTATAAACTCAACAAGCTTCCTTCGTGCTGTTGTTACATGTAATAATTACGCACGGCAGATGCGTCAGCCTTAGACATCATTTGCGACAACTTTCAGACTGTGCTGCTGGAGAGTGAAACCGGCAGAAATTTTTTGTTGGAGGTCCAACACAATGGATGCGCGGTCTAAAAGTGGATCTTGGCCGCTCAAACACTGGGATTGTGATTTCGGTAAATCAAAAATGTTTCAAATAAAAACGTAGTATGTTTACGAGTTTTACATTCTAAGTCATGACCATTTTCGAAAAGGCTGATAAAGTTTAAGTACGGCTACATAAGTTATGTCATTACACACTTTTCTTACTATTTCAATATTTCTTACTGTTACTTTTATATATGGCTTCCTAGTAACAAAATGACAGGAAGATTAGAAGGTAACTGGCAACTTCTATAACAGAAAAAGAAATTAGAGGTGTAAAAAGTTTTGAAAGAAAAGCCTGCCCCAACACCATAATGTCTACCACATATTCTACATGAAATGCCATGGGATTGAACCCAATCTTCCGCACTGAGAAACGGATGTCAAATCATCGAAGCCATAATGTAGAAATTTGTACGAGAATTTGTTTTGAAACATAGTTTAGTGATTATCGCATTCAGAAACCAGAAGTAGGCCTACTGAACTATGATTTGTGCGTTCACGCTCTTGTTTAAAACATTTCTCAAGCCAAGAAATTATAGCTTTTCCCTGCGGACACGCAGTGAGCTTACGTTAGTATCGTTTAATTTAGTTCAGTTTACTCAGATGCTTAAGTTAGTTTAGTTAAATTCAGTTTACTCATATGGTTATTTCCGTCAGTCACATCTCGCCAAACTCTTGGTTGAAACGCCACTGATGCATGATGGCCTATTGAACGTCTCGCCCGGGGGTGGGCAATTATTTGTATCATTTCAATGACAACTTCATTGACGTTATGCATGGTCAGAATATGATTAAAGACGATGTTATGGAGACTGGCCCATCCTCAGGTACAAACCTACGCCGTTGGGCCCAATCAATAGAACTAGTCCCCGTCTCTCATGGAGACTTTAACGTGTTCTAGACATTTATGACTACAGTTTTATATATCATGTTTGCCCGTGATAGATCTAAATACAAGGACCCATGAGCTTACATTGTTTATACATTTCTTACGTTAATAAACACTATTAGAACAACAAGTTAGGAAAATATATCACACACATGATAAATATTTCAAAATGTTACAATAACAAACTTATTGAATATTATCCATCGTCTTAATTTTAATTAAAAACGACGTTTCGGAGACTGGGATCTATATCAGTCCTCAGGTAAAAAGAAAACCTGCCATGCACAATGAATACTTGCTGAGCACCAGAATTTAAATTTGCGCGGTTGAAATGGAGCGGTCACCATAAAATAATAAGGCAATATACGGCTATTCAACCAACAGCATTGTGCCAACTGGATTCCGGGAACCGATGTTATGCTGGTGGCTCTGCAAATAAACCTCTGTTATGAAATGGATTATGAGCAAAAACATGTGGTCAATGAAAGCATTAGGAACTGTATAAGATGAGGTCATCCTGTCTCCTTTGCATGTGGTGACCCCGTGAACTATTGTTCTGCTTATAGGATTAGCAGCAAAACTGCGAAAAGCGAGAGTCTAGTTCACATGGCTACGTAGACTTGTACACGACTGTACGTAGGTACGTACTCTCCCAATGTTTTTCATAAACTTTCACTGCATGTACGAGCTTCATACCCACAATGCAGCAACGCTGCTGACTTTTATTCCTGAGGTATCCGGTTCAAATCTCGGTAGGCGTCATGCTTTCATGCTTTTCCTCTGATCCTACAGACCAAATGTCAGGAGAGCGTTGTAACACAACAGGAGCATACGCAAAAAGATCCCACAGACCAAATGTCAGGAGAGCATTGTAACACAACAGGAGCATACGCAAAAATTAACAATTTCATAATAAAACTATTAGTTCAATTTTAAGAGTGTTTTCTACTTCAAGATTATGAAATGTTTCTGACTTTTAAAGCTAATGTTAAAACATGTCCACCGACGCTTTCACAATGGCTCGTATTGAATTTCTTATAGAAAGACTCCCAAGCTTGTACAGTAGGTGGAAAGATAATGTCAATTTGAAATTTACTGTAATCAGTTACGTACTGTGGAAACAAAACGTATATAAAGCATAACGATTTCACTTTTACGGTTAATAAGAGATGAACGTTCCGTCGATTTAATTACATAAAATAAAAATTCATAACTTTTGGATCATTAGACCCGAGCAGTTTAATTCAGTTTCATTAATTAGTTGAAGAGATGGTTCTACGCAACAGCCCTTCCACCGACCCTTTGCAATTCCGATACGGCTTTCAGAACTTTCCTGAACAAGTATTAAACTAGAAGGAAAATGCCAGAAAGCGAAGAAAAAAGAAATACGAAGACCGACAATTTTCAAACAAGCTTCGTATTACAATGTAAGTGAAGTCTCCAAACTTCACAAGATGTTGTTTCGGTGTATTAATTAAACTCAAAGTTGCGAGTAGCTCGAAGTATATGGCTTGGTATTGTCTTACTGAAGGAGCTTTCGTCTATTGAGTAGGCTACATTGAAAATGCAGCGTTAAACACCAAGTTTATTTCCTTGTCCCAGCCAAAGCGGTGGGAGCCTTTCTCTATCGATTCACGTCACAGTGACATCGATTCTGTATGCAATTTCCATTTTCCTGTAGTTTATAGGTAAAATTTACTTACTGTTTAAATAAGTAACGGGATATTATTTCAAAGGTGTGACGGTTTATAACTGTAACGCAAACTGACCTCCACATTTAGACCTAACACTAACGGCGTTATTCTTAAATAGAAAGATACAGCGAAACATCTCATTAACCTACAAAATTTATAATTTTATTTCACATACACAAATTTCATTTGAAAATTGCGCCTGCGATGTGGATGGCCCGGCGTGATCCCTATCGCGGTCAGCTATGACCTTGAGCACTTCCTTTCTTCTACAGTCAGTCGTCGTCTAACGGAACGAAAGAAATCTAATCAGAAACAAACATTTTCATGTAAATATGTAAATTGTTTACATTCAAAGATTAAAAATTTGAGGCCACTTCAATCGAATAGGCCTAGCTATAAAATCAATAAACAATAACTGAATTTTAAAGCAGTGGGTAGTATCTCAAAAAGAGAAATATACTGAAAGATCTGTTGTCGTGCAAATGCGTCCAAATTAATTGATATTTTTAATTACTCAACGCATCAAAAAGGTTTTAAATAAAAGCTGAAGTAACTCGCTAATGTAATCAGTCTTTCTTTGTGTCCTGAAAGTCCATTTTAGTATTACAAAATCAATAAATACTTGATTAAAAACTACGCAGGATAAGTAAATAACGATCATGCATCCAAATTATATGTAATTGTATTTTCTATATTAGATCCAAAATGCGCCTGTCGAAGAGCTAAACGCATAAATTCAACTTCTGCTGAAACAGGAAGCAGCCTGCGCAATCTAAAGAACTTTGAGTAGTGTTTCGTTAGTTTATCTTCTCTTCAGTAGAAAATTAAATTTTCAACTTTCGAAATGGCGTATGAGATACCCAACAAACTGCTTAATACGACACTAATCGAAACATAACATACGAAAGAAACGCCAGTGGGTGTTGTGGAGTGTACACCCAACTGATGACTGCAGCATTGTGTGTAGTTTCACAACAGATCAATGTTTAGTTTGGCAAACCACCAATAAAATTGACAAAATAGCCGAGGTCGATACCTTTGATTAATTAATCAAACTAATCAGAGAAAAATTTATTCTTATCGGCCAGAAGTCGTGTTCTCGAAAACGGCACCTCCCGAGTACGAAGCAAGAGAGCTGTCCACTCGACCACAACGTCCAATTTCTTACCATTATCATCTGTTTGGCCCTATCATTATTACTAATCATTATTCTATCTATTCACCACTTTATGGGGTATTTACTTCTATGTACCTGAGACAAAATTTGCCCCTTGAGTTACATAGTGCAGCAACTATTCCTTAAATACATTTTTTTAACACGTGTTCTTCTTCTTCTTGAAGTGCCTCTCCGTTCCGGATGTTGGCGATCAGCATAGCAATCTGAGCTTTGCTGGCTGCTACTGATTTCGCGTGAGGCATTATATATTTTACACGAGCGTCCTTCGACTGATGTATGACGTTCCTAGAATGGCGGTTTTCTGAAGTTCCCTAATGTCGTGATCGCCCGGGATGTTGGCCAAATATTTTTTGAGTGACTTGGAGACAGTTCCAGTTGCTCATATAATTATTGAAATTACTTTCGCTTTTACTTTCCACATTCGTTGTATTTCAAGATCTCCGCTTCCATTTAATTACATTTCTATCGGTTGGTATTGCTATATTAATCAAGAGACAAGTTTCATTATAATTATTACAGTATTTCTTGTCGATTACTACAAATTCTTATTCTAACTGCCTGATAGTTTTGGCAATAACACCCATTTCACCTGTCGGTGCCCCCAAATACACGAACTACTTCTCAAGAAGCACCGGCTAATAGTCAGCATAGGAGCTTGATCGATGCAAATGGAACATAGTTCTTGTAGCCCTTAATGTGCATATCGCTGTAATCGTGCTCCACTATAAAACAGATTTACCGGGTGTAAAACGACGTCGAGACAGATAACGGACTTGTTTACAGTGCCTGTCATCCACAGAACGTTGAACCTGAGAGCTGCAGCAGTTCGTTCCCACGCAGAGAATAAAATACAGTGTGATAATGTCCACGCTATCCAAGCAAAAGGCCATCGTCCATCAAATAAGCAAGATATGCAAGTAGAGACGGAAATGGAAGCAAGCGACCTTTATTTAAAGCATTTTATCTACGTTTCTTGTCCCTTTCATTAACTAAATGAATGACATTCAAATTGGGTTTAACAGTTCATCTAACCGGGTCACAATGGTCCTTTGAACTTCGGCATGACCCCAAATTACGAAAATTGGATCGCGAAACAAATCCTTCGCGATTATCTACGCCCCTGATTCTCAAACCGTGTTCCGTGGAACTTGCAGCGTGCGGTATCCAGGATTACAGCTGTAACAATTTGCCTCTGGATTGTGATTGGACTTGTGAGAGATAATAACGTTCTGGAGACCCCAGCACAAACAAGAACCAGATTACCCGTTGTCGTTTCTCATCAAAATCCTTTTCCGTAGAACATGTCTTGTTTGTCTAACGGTCGCAAAATACGAAACTGGCATGCCCTTTCGTGTTTATCAAACGAGGTTTAACACCGACAGCGGAAAGTCCCGCCTCGATAACCGAATTTCGGGGATTTGATCCCACTAAAACCTCTCGAACTTCTCTTGTGCCGCATCATGCAGAGGCTAGTCGGTCCTATTGCAGAAACACAGTTTACTTCTGCAATGCGTGAACGTGGGTGTACGGCTTGATGGAACTTTCGGGACTTGAACTCCAAGAAAGCAGGACGGACCGGAGTCACTTACATAGGAAGGTTAAACGTTAGGAACACTCAACACTTTCACGAATTGGTTTGCCCCCATTAGTTCACCGAACTTCACATTACTGATGTAATTCAATAGGTTAGCACAATTTACGATCTGAAAAAGCACGCAGTGTCAGAGAAGAAAATAATCTGCCTTCCGTCTTCAAACGCTTGATCAAAACCAATTTATATTAATATTCAGTACGCATATGCCAATTGCTACTTCTCGTAAGTCGATGAGTCAGTAAATTAGTCCTTTCATAGACATCCGATGTAAAACAAGTCTTTCAGAAAAACGTAGGAATTAAAACTTGATCCATCAGGTTACATCCCACATTAAATATCTATTAACCTAGCCAAGCGCCTGCTTAGCTAAGTAGTTCACCACTTAGCTACACAACTAATTAACTACCTGGCTAATTATTAACTCTGTGGTACACATCTTCGGGGAATTTTGCATAGACATTAAACAGTTCTTGGCATTCTTCGCTGTTACAGGCTCCTGAAGTTAACTACTTTCATCATAAAACCCAGATATTGGACCATACTATAAATCAGATCAGTTAAGTTTACATCTTCACAGATTACTGCCCTTGAGATCCATTTCAAAATTAACCTCCTACCTCGGGCTTTGTTTCAGGCCTGGCCTTTTCAACCAGTTGAGCTTCTTAGACGCACTCGCAACTCTGTGAATCGACTATTAAATTTGCTCCGTCCGTCAAACGGTCTGTACCCTTGAAATCTCACCCACTACCTTGAATCTTTACTATTTGCCAAAAACTATTCATTTTTAACTTGGGTTTTATGACGTCTGAATATAAAAAGTGTCACGAGCCACTTCAAGCCTAAGTGTTCCTAACTGAATTTATATACTCAGTCACCTCAGTGGTTAAATACAAGGTGCAAAGTGAACATTTTATTTTTATTCTTGTAAGAAAGGCAAGACATTAAAACTTGCAAGTCATGGCACCACAGAGCAACAAATAATTCACATTTACAAGTTTTTAGTTCCTCTTATGTTGGACAAGGCTACTTCCCTTCACAATCAGGTAACTGTACATCATAGTAGGCAATTCCCAGAGCATCTGCGATTTCCAGTACGCTAGTACTTGGAGCGACACCAATAGCATAATTATAGGAATAAAACGACTTTCAATGCCGTAACTGGAATGGCTACGTTTCTGCATGTACACTGTATCATTTCTTGCTTTTCTTAATGACTGTGTGGCTTATAGCACCAAATGAGAAATGACAGGTGATTAAGAATGCAGATTTGTAAGGGATGTGGGAAGAAGTTGTCGTGACCTGTTTTAAGTGGGTATATGCTTGGAGTCGATAAGAATTCCCACACACTTTTGGGTTGATGTGTGATCAGGCCTATTGGCAAGGAGCTTTCGTACTGGTCTAAGGATGACATTGACAATGGCAGCGATGGTGGTTGGCAAAGTATTTCTCTTCTGCAGATCTAGCGGAGGTGATAACATATGTGACTTTAGTTATACGTGACGGTTGAGCTCCTGAGAATCCAGTTCTTCGATTCTAATGTAACAACAGGTTTTGAAATTTCGCCACGAACAGGAGACTGATGCCCCTCATGACACTGAAATAAACCGCGAATAACGATAGACGCCTGTATGTACCTCACACATTTCAGGCCAGTCGTCTCAGTGATGAAGAGAGTGGTTAGAACTGCTCCTTCGTATCTGAAGGATCAGGTTCAAATCTCAGCCGTCACACCATCTAACCTGGCTGATGTTTACCGCGATTTACCTCAGTACCTCAAACCAAATTCTGACATAGTAGCTTTACATAAGCCACGATCGCTTCCTTCCACGTGACTACCAATACATTATTCGTGTATCATTCTATCATTCGACGCTACATAATCTCATCTACTAACGGCGTCGTTAAATAAACAACACAATACTATATAAAAGCCTCATATTTATATGAAACAGCGTGCCCGTTCAGAACATAACTTAAGAAGTCGGAACAGATTTGAGTCAGGAAGTCGGAAGATGAAAAGTGTTCCTTCGTCCGAGCTACATACATATACGCGCACCCCATCGTAATATGTCTTATTGCCGTATTGCTTTGAGAATGGCACGAGACTAAATACCTCAGTCATCAATACGTGTCTTGTTTTTCCATTTTATCATGCAGTACAATTTGAATAAACTTATATTATCCTATATAACAGACAGAGCATTAAATAACATAAATTTAAAATTTCAACTGCTCACTCTGAACTACAACGAGAAATATGGACGTGAAAATGAAAGGAATCATAAAGCCACAACCCAGAGTTTGTGTGTTGTAGATGGAAATCTCCTCACGTCCAGCCAATGCTACCAACTGTAATCTAACTGGCATAAGCTGCGTCAACAGAAAGTGTTAAGTCACATCGTGGGTTCTCAGTTTCTGCTGTTCTGTACACTAAGCGAAACACAGACACCACCTGTGGATACGACACAACACGATGTGAATTTTATGACTACCTAAAACAATATTTTCTATTTATCTCACGATAAAAGTGTCTGTTAAAATTTATGCTAAACTCTTTTGTCCCATAACAACATTATATATATATATATATATATCACATGGATATTATTTGACGATGAGATATTTAAGAACGGTAATTTCAAAATTCAGTTTCAGAGTGGTAAATGTGTCGCGAAAGGAAAAAAGGGACCGAAAATGCATTGCTTTAGAAACCAAATGGGTAACAAATCTTTAATACGCACATGAGATCTAAGAGAAAATCCCGTCACCAACAAAACGTTAACCAGACTTGAAGAAATTCAGCATGTACGTTTTTTCCAGAAAATATTAAAGAATCGGTACAAGACTTTCGAAATTTGCTGATTGTTATTGTTAGAAATAATACGAGGGTGTGTAATGGATACATCTGCTTCAAGACGAAGTCCGGTTTCAGGCTCCTGTGAACACGGTAATGAAGCCTGGAGTAAAATTCTTGACTGCCTGAGTGATTATCATCCACTCAAGAAAGTTTGTGTGCCATGGAGGGAGTTTCTAATTTGGCAGCTTTTTGTCTGAAGCATTTTCTCCTGAACGGGCTAGCTTATCTTCATCTGCTGGTGGGAGCTTCGAGAGGTATCTCATGGCAGGCGCAGATCAAATTGTGGGCGTATTGCACAAGTTGCAGAAATCTTGAGGATTAACACTTATCTGGCTGGATTGCACCGTGCTTGCGTTATAGGCTCATTAACCGCAAATGTGAAATGTAACGTATTGTACACACTGTAAGCTAAACCGTCGGTTGAGTTCAATTAATATTCACTGACGTTAAATCCAACGAGGAACTTACTATCACGTTAAACGATTTCAACATCACAGGAGACGCGTTCAGGAAACCCAGGTTCGATTTCGACTTGTTCAGAGAGAAACACATTCAGCTGTTCCTTACTCTGAGGTCGTGTCTCAAATGGAAACAAGATTTACGAGAACTTCTAATACATTACGAACACGTGTTTTACCTTCGTCTTCAAAATTCTCTGTCCTTCTGTCTGACCTATTAATTCCTTGGTATGTAAATGGTTCTTCATGGTCGTCGGTACGAAGGTCATGCAGCCACAGGTCAGGTCGATTAGAAATTAAAACATGAATGTAGGCAACGGATCGGAACATTACCGAAATCCTGATAATTTTCGGGGCATTCCCCAGTTTTTCTGGGTAAACACCAAAATTTTCCCCTAAAACTGACCATAATAGCATGTTCCAACACAATCCCGCACCTCATTAGAAGCTACACTAACACCGAGAATCTAAGCAGTTGATCCAGCGTCCGAAAACAAGAACAATCATTCATATTTACTCGCTTTGTTTCCCATCCATTCCAACGGACTGTTCTGGGGTGCAATGGATCAGTTTGCAGTCAGCTGCAAACGACGTACGTAGAGTTTTGAGATTTTAACATGTGAAATAGAAAGCTCCATCTCCATCGCTCTTTAGCTTTGTCTTAAAATACGCCATTAATAAAGTCAAAAATAGGCAGGAGGATTTGCAATTGAATAGGACAAATTAGCTAATGGCATATGCTGCTGATGTTAATTTATTTGGTGATGATATAAATACAATAAAGAGGAATAGAGAAGTTTTACTAGAAGCTTGTAGAAAGGTGAGGCTAGAAGTAAATTCAGAAAACAACTAAGTACATGTTAGTATCCCGTCAGCAGACAGGCAGCTAATAAATCCTTTGAAAGTGTGACAATGTTGAAATATTTGGGAACAACAATAATAAATCAGAATGATATTCATGAGGAAATTGTGAGGAGACTAAACTCAAAAAATGCTTGCTACTTCTCAGTTCAAACTATTTTGTCTTCTCATATGATTTCTGAGAACCTAAAGATTAAAACATACGAAACTATAACTTTGCCTGTTCTTTTGTATGGGTGCGAAACATGGTCTCTCACTCTGAGGGAGGAACACAGATTGCAGGTGTTTGAGAACAGGGTGTTGAGGAGGATATTTGGGCCTAAGAGGGAAGACGATGCGGCGTGGAGAAAACTGCATAATGATGAGCTTAAAAATCTGTACTCCTCCCCCAGTGTTGTCAGGGTGATTAAGTCGAGAAGAATGAGATGGGCTGGGCATGTAGCGCGCATGGATGGGACAAGAGGTGTGTACCGGGTATTGGTTGGGAAGCCTGAGGGGAAGAGACCGCTGGGGAGACCTAGACATAGATGGTAGGATAATCTCAGGCTGAATCTATGGAAGACAGGAGTTGAAGTCGATTGGATTTTTTCTAACCCAGAACACGGACCGGAGTAGGGTTGCGGTTAATTCGGTGATGTACCTCAATTCTGCTCCTCTGCTAAAACCTCTCCTCTTCTGACTGATATTCTCCACTATTCTCATTTGCATTTCCTTTCTTCTCCCTCTTGCACTGACCAACGACGAACAGAAAATAACAAAAGGAATATTATCACTCACCATTAAAGGATGGACGTCGTGTACCGTGGAGTGGAGTTGGCGATGGATGTCGTGTGGCCAGACTCCTCTCAGAACAAGGGAACACACACTGTAAAACCAACGTGTGAACATGTTAACAGGGTTCAAGTAGATGGGAACACTTTTTATCCTGAGAACCATACTAAATCCACAACTACACTCTGTGCGCATAATGTAAAAGCATTATTATGAAATCAGGTGGTAAATATAATTACCATTGGGCTTCACAGGGTTAATGAAACGATAAGTAGGTGTAATAGGTTGCATAATTTTCGAAACAGAGCCGGTTAGCTCAAGCGGTAAAGAGACCAACATAGAGAGAGAGATATCCGATTCTCACACGTCATAATGCCTTTTTAAGTGAAAAACTGTTTAGGCTTCGACCTGTTTCGAATCATAGTTAATAAAAACAGCGATTTATTTAGGCATTTTGAAAGCGTTGTTCTTAAACGGTACAAATCGACGATCACAATGCCCGGCCGAACCTGGCAATCAAAGTGATCAACTATTTAATTAATCCTTGCCTCGGATTCTTGGGATCTGAAACGTCCAAAATATTACACGTAACAAGGACAAATGTTTGGAAACCAACTGTACAACACTCCTCACAAAGGCACGTGTCAATTGGTAAGTTTATTTACAGTAAAGTACTTCGATTCCAGATGCATATATTCAGGGCAGATAAAATCTGATACCATGTCGTATTGCTACTGAACTGGATGCGCTGACATGGCCCTGATAGCATCTCGACACGTACGGGTGTGGCTGCTAAAGTTGCGCAAACCCTCACACCCACCAACCTCACGTGCTCCAGACAGGTCCCACTTCCTTTTCTTTCCTTAAGCTATCTTCAACTTCTTTGTTCAGAAATTAAACCTTGTTATGTGACACTAATTACGTTTATCTTTCGGCTAATATTAATCGTGGTTCTGTACTGAAACCAGGAAAATCTTAACTGTAATAAATGGTTCAATTGTTCCAAAGAGAATAACAGACTCCATGAGAAAACAAGTCATACAGTTAGCCAAGAAAAACTCCAAAAATCCAAGCAAGTTCATTACCACGCTCCAAACAACCAGACACTGGATCCTACAATCTGATAGAGCTGGAACAAGCACACACCTTTATACTCCCCTATTTTAGAATACAATACCTTCCAATTCAAAGTATGCATTTTCCTTCAACACAATACGTGCTGCATATGTCACCCATCGAAGTCTCCTTGCTTCGCTAACACTAATAACATCTGATCATGAGTACAATTCTGATGTCCCACGTTATGCAATTTCAAAATGGAATCATTGTCATAGTATTCTGATCGTATTCGATGGGTCAGAGGTACGAATCTGAACTCGCAGATCAGATCTGTCGGCTTCTGGGAACTAACATCTTATAAACTGGTAGGTGGATACCAGCGTTTCAGAGAAACATACCGCATCCTTCTTCAGCCATGAAGCTGGAGGGTGGAAAACTTCCGAAACGTCGATATCCACCTGCCAGTCCACACGACGTTACTACCCAAAAGCCAACATCAAAATACTTTGTGCATTTTTAGGCTCATAGCATCATCAAATCAGCTACATTAAGTTCTATGTAGCTAATCTACGACTCTGATTGAGCAGGATCTTGTAACAGCCAATTTATAAGTACCCCATTCGAATCTCCGCAGCGAATGGCACAATACAAGAACTTGCTCTATTTCGAAATATACAAATGCCAACTGTTTCCAAAAAACTTCTGGTTCATAATCATATATCATTACATTATACGCCTCCTGTAGTTAATATCAGCGTCGTTAAATAACCTCACATTCCACAAATCAATCCACGGTTCCTACACAGTGAGAGTTCTTGCCGTCCTTGCTAAAATGCATTCACAAACTTCGTATTTTGTACAAATGTTACCACTGAAAGGTTTGAGGAGTGTAAAGCTGTACGTTATTATGCAGATAAATGTCGCAAACAAGCAACCTACAGCTATCACGTAAGATCTATTATCGTCCAAGGCACTAGATTATAAAAAGCAGATGCTTTAAATATACTCTAAGCATCCATACACCTAGATCTAAATTGTTTTATGCTACGAACACATTACTCCAGTAATAGAAGTTACACACAGCCGTGATCTAGACAGCAGGCGTACAAGAGGCCGTCAACTGGAAACCTAAGGCTGTCGATAAAAGAACGCTGTCATATCCACTGCGACGCAACAGTGCATCAATTCTTGCATAGCCCACACCGCTAAAATAAGAGTATTAAGTTTCATAGACGGGCTCTGATCGACGAGTCCTGGAGTACGAGAGCGATATAGCAGGTTGAATGACCGAACTCGCTCTGCGTATTCCCCAAAAATCGGAGTGATATCAAATTACAGACGTTACTTAATATCTGTCCGTCTGCATGTTCCAACCCCGAATTACTCAAAGGACTTCGATGAAATTGATATTGAAGGGTCCTACACTAAGGTTCGCCGGGCAAATTTAATTTTATAATCTTTCCTCAAAAACGCATCGTTCAAAAATGTAACCAACTACATGAAGCAGAGTACTTAAAAAGCAAGAATATCCTGTGAAGGTCAACAAACAATAATTCCAGGAAGTTACAGACTGGCGTAGACCACAACTTAATCAGTAGTACCAACACAAACAGATCGGAATAACAAATTAACTGTTCGCTCCTTCGGCAGGTTCATTTTGTTCCAAATAGACAAAAAAAAACCGAACATGAATCAGTAATAACTATTTTGTACCCACATCTGTCCTGAACTGCTCACTTTTCTTCTAGGGACAGAGCAGAAACAAGCTCAGTCAAAAAAATAAAGACTGTCTACGCACTGAACGGCCGGGCTTCGGTTCCCGTCCAGGCCTACTGACACACGTACGGGGCTCATTCCACTGGAGTGAAGTAGCCGAAGTGTAAAGCTACCACTCATCTCCACCTACAGTCCTCAAAGGTGTAGGAGTTTTACCTCCACGCTTACTATTCACCTTCATATCACGACGCTGAGTTACAGGGGAAACTTTTAAATGTTATCGTTTTCTCACAGCGACTTCCCCATAGATTACAATATTCCATGCGACACTGTAATGAATATAAGGTCACAGTAATAAGGTTCTATGATCGTCAGTTGAACACAGTACGTTAAAATGGGTCACGATCACTTCCTCTCTGACCCTCCCCGCTGCACATTTCGTAAGAAGTACTTGGTGAGTTGCAACAGGTGCCGAGATTAATATTAATATGAGTGAGTAACGATTAGTTATAGGGCGTGCCACTACGTGTTGTGAATATTGTTGTTGTTGCTGTTGTTAGGCACAACAAGTGTCAATCTCATGTAATGCCTGCAGCAGACGTATGAAGGTTATGAAGGCTTTTGAAGGTTACGTGTAGACATAATGCAAAACCAGAATATGTAATTATAATTTTCATAATCTTCTTCACTAGTTCTGAAGCACCAGTGCGGAACGTAGTAAGTGGAACAAACGAAACAGAAAGCAGGAGACAAGACCTGAGTAAGGTCGCGACACCCTGCAGCCTTCAGACGGAGCTCATGTTGCCGAGGGACGCATGTCCAGACATGCAAAGGAAATGCTTTTATAAGCCCGGATGTCAGAAGAGCTTCTTATGCAGACCAGGCCTGTGATAGCGCCTTCGTCGTTAAAAAAACAGCCCTAAGTCTGCAGATCTTATACCTCGACTGTAGAAGGAAGCTTCTCATACTGTGAATACATCCCTGGGAGACCCAAGAATACCGTGCGCTCCGAGTACTATTTCACATAATTTATCTCAGTCTTTCGCACAGTCTGCGAAGTTTGGAAAAATACCCATCCATGGATAAAACACGATTTAGACGGCTATCTTTATAGTGAAGCCGCGTAGTTTTGTGGGTGGTTTAAGAGGTTCGTCACTCCAACCTTAAAAATAGTAAGTGCGACATGTTCCTCCAGCACCCTGGTAACCCACCTACAACACTATACGGCGTCACAACCCAAAAGACATGGATCGACATTACCGTAATGTGAATCTCAGATCTCAAAATGTGATGATGTGAATTGGAGCTCTTACTTTGTGCAAAGACGTTTTTAATTATTTTCGTACATCGATAATCAGAACGATTTTCCTGTGTGTCCCATTTTCGATCCGTTATGGGTATCATTTTTCGCGGTCTAGACCCAGGCAGGGCAGAAATTTTCTCTTTCCCAACTTTCAGACCGTCAGTGGGACCCACTCAACTTCCTAAACTCACCTCCAACTACTTCTGGGGTTACGAGTGAGTACGTCCGCCATACATATAGCCTGTATAAAACGGAGCCTCTCTTAAACGGAAGACTGCCTTTAACGTAAAATCTCTCTAGAACTGATAATAAAACTTAAAAATCAATATAATAAATGACAAATATTTAAAGCAGAAATGAAAATAAGACACGGCAACTTAACGGAAGAAACACCGCTTATCATTTTCTCTTCTCTGTTGCCTGATTTTTTCTGAGGAAGAAGACACCTTTCAAAGATAGGAAACAAGTCTGATAATAGGCTGAATGTGTGCTAATACTCTGACTGGGCGTGAAGCAAAGAGAACAACAGATAAACGTACAGGCCTACCGCTCAGTACGTGTATCGCACATAGGCCTGTATTTCTGACTTGTGGTTCATGCAGTATGGTTTTACCCAGAAGTAATTACCTGCAATAAACGGAAAATCGGTACGGGACGAAAAGATGTTTACGTCCCTGGATATTGCATTAAAATAGGCCGGAGTAGAAAATTGGTAGAGAACAAAGCAATTTTATATTGGACATATTTGCTGAAAACAATGCTACGAAGCTAGGCTGTAATAGTTGATGACCGACCGACCAACCTACTCATTAATTTTCCATCATATTTGCGTGAATGAGCGTGCGTGATGCGTGAGGGAATCATGGACCCCGGCTTTACTTGGCCACAAAACGAAATTAATGATCTGTGTATCAGCTCACACCCGGGGGGGAAAAAGTTACCGAGAGCAGTGGTACACTGTAAACAAAGTTGTTATATGACATGTTGTAGACGGGGCATAGTAAATCGATTTCATGCAAGCCTCATGGCAGAAAAATCAACATCCTCAGTGACTGCGTTCGAGAAAATTTTTGTTTGAAATAAAAAATCCGCTGTCGATCACTGATATGCTAGAAGAGAAATGGACTGCGTGGTTACTAAATACATATGCATTGACTTCATCACGTACTGACAGACGTGTGTCGTCATAACATGGCCACCGTCAGTTATCATAAATATAAAGAGGCATACAACCTCGGTGTAGATTTAATTATCAGTGTTTAACACATGTCCACTAACCCTTATTATTTTGTGTAATAAAGCGCTAATGGTATATGTTTCAAGCCACCGTGTCCACGATCAAACATTTAATTTTATTGAATTTTAATTCGTAGGATGGTAGGCCAGGTCTCTGTGTTGTACTAATGTCCAACTACTGTTGTGATACTATTAATATTTACGAAACGAGAAAAAAATTATTCGAATCGATATCTGAAGCCGCTGTTACCATGGTTTTCAGGATTATGCATTTAATTTAAATTAATTTAATTGCAATCAAGTCTAGCAGGTATCAGGGCGAGTTAATCACGTCTCGCTGTTGGGATATCAAGATAAACAATATATAGCTCGAAAGGCGTGTCAAACGCTAATACTAATAACATAACATGTCCGGGATTTGAACGACACGACGTTTCGGCATCGGCCAAAGAAAATGTGAGGTTCGTTAATGACGTTACCTAAACTGATGAGGTCTTGTAGCATCTAACTTAACATGATAAGATAACTATGAATGATGAATAAGGGAGAATGTACAATGAAGTGATTTTACTAAAACTAAAATGCACGTGCGCATTTGTACGGAAATAAGGGCAAATGATCGTGCATCCTGAGACCTATATACTTCTTGGAAGTTACAACCTTATTTGAAGCTAGAAGGAAAGAAGAGGCTCCTAACCTGTTTTGATTTTTGAGACTATCGTAGCCTGGAGAGCACAAGTTTCTTACGCCCGGTGTATTAAGAAGGAGAGTTGTGTTCATCCTCGAACATTACTTCGCATGAAAATTGTTTGCTCCTGATCGTGAAGCATTTTGCAATGCATTTTCTGTCACGAAAGTATCGAAAAATACAACAGTACACGGACTGCAACATTGCAATTGGTTTCGTCGTATTGCGCGTGAAAGTGTTCATGTGCAGTAGTTAGGTCTGCGTTGCATATGAAGCGCTCTGTTACAACACTGTAGCAATTCTCTGTGCACTTCTTCAGGAAACCCTCCTGATTCTATTCATGCTTCCCTCCTGTTGTCATTGTAAACCGAACTGTAACTGAACTAAAACAAATGAGACCGAAATGGGACGCAGCTGGTTCAAGCAGCAGAGTGGGTGGGTGGCAGAACACAACGGCCGCTGCGAAGGCCAGCGGGAGGAACCCAGACTGCATTTTTATGTCCCGGGTGCAGTTTATGTCCATGTAATTCTGTCTCAATGCTACGTTTTTGTGATAGCCAAGTGCATGTACTACTTCACCAACTTATCGTGCCACAAGTGACGGGTGACGAACTGAGAGAAGCATAAACATATAAACGAGCTCTTAACTTCCTGGCGCCATGCAGTGAATTTATTATTGCCTTCAGTGCCCGCGTCTCGTTTAAGCGCGCGTGTACCTTAACTCCACGTCCTACTAAGATAAGAACCTACGCAAAGCATATGATCCACACAGTTTCCTGTCTCTTACCCGCTACAGCGTAGGGTGGCAGCAAGGATGTTAGAAGGTGGCATACGAAGAACGGTGGGAGAAATGATCATGAACTATTTCAATTTATCTCGAAACTCGTCTAGAAAAGTTCAGTGTAACCATGGAAAAATTAACATAACCGAAGGCTGGAAATGAATCGGCCACCTCACGAATGCAAGTCACATGTTAATACTGAGCTAAATTGTTTAACAGTGGCATATATATACTTATAGTCAGCAGACCGTATTTTGCGTGAGGTCAGAATTGGTGAGTTTGTGTACTCTCTCCATCGCCAAATATTCGGGACAGAACGCAAGGAAATGGACCCAGTTTCCGAATCGTTCTGTTCGGAACATCAGGCGACGGACAAGGCCAGGAAACCCAACAACACGAATTGTAATACCTCACCCGTCAGTCCGTCCACAATTCTGTAAGGTGAATAAAACGTTATTTTAATCGACATGCTTCTTATTTTTCTACTATAAACGATCCCTATGAACTGTATTACACATTTATTTTCACTTAAGAATGGAGAATTTTCACGTTGAGCACACAAAATGTGGAATATATCGAAACGGCCGACAACGTGTTGCTAATAAAGTTCCATCGGAACCTGCCGTGAGCCAGTAACATTCATTTCGCATCTCCAAAATCCATTTCCTCGAGATCAATTTCAATATTATCCTTTCATTTCGAGTCCATATAGAATAAAGTACGAGAAACTTAAGAAGATCAAAAACATATTCTGTGATATTTTACAGGTAAAGTATCGTGCCGATGAGTGAAGTAAAATCTTTTAGAGATATGAGTCTTGCAGTCGTTTTTTTCATGTATATTAATTACCAACAACTGCATCTCTGAGAACCAATTTAGTTCAACAGGAAAGTTTAAAATAAAAGAAGTTAAATTTCCTATACCCGTATTCTGTGTCTGTATCTGCAAGCAACACATGTCACTCAGTCCACCCGCTCACACATATCGCCTCAAAATCTAAAGAACGATTTCGATTAAATTTTATATTCGAAGTCTGCACAAAGAATTGTCCAGCGAATTTAATTTTGATCCATATCAATCCAATGAATCGAAATGCCTGAAGGGATAATCATTTCAGGTTTTTTTTTTTAAATTTAAACAGACCAGAGAACCCAATCCGCGAAAACTGAAAAAAGAAAATTACAAGCGTATAGGGCGCTCAAAAATCGAAGTCATTTATCAGACAAATTGAAAATATTAGAACAAATCTCGCCCGATATGCTTGTAATTGCGCAAGCAGATACGGATTTCTTTAACTTCTGTACTACAAAGATGAGCATCCTCAAAGTACCTCTTACACTTGGCAGTCTGTATCTTGCAACCCACCGAAACGTTTGACACAGGTCCGATGCACTTGCCACTCCCTAGGTTTCCGACAGGCCACACCTCCACACCCCTGAAATTTACGGCTTAATTACCGACATCCGAATTCGACCCTGTTCCTTGACAACATTTCACTTCATGCATAAAGTTAGAATGCTCTTAAACAATATTTCAGACTAACGATAGCCACTAGACAAAGCTTTGTTTGGCATTCGTTATAGAAATCAATTGCTAAACGAGAAACTCATTTTCCCTCTTTGCCTTAAGTATCGTTTTTTCTTCTTATTATTGTTCTTATAAATCTTGACTTTTTATGCATTAAGTCACTTGCAAAGAACAATAAATCTAGAATAAATATAGTAATACCAGTCTCCGCATTCTGTATTCTAGTGGGGTTTCATCTTAACTAAATTCGTGGGTTATTTATACTGACGGGTCTCAAACTGTCGGTCTGTCTGACAGGAGCAGATAAATAAAGGCGGCGAAAAGCAGAAGTCGATGTCACAGTGGTCTGACCGAATAATAGGACTGCGTTCTGCAAACAAACCACAAATGCTCCTGTCTCGTGAAATTCTTTATTCACCAGTCTATTAGGATTAAACCGATAGAAATCAATATAGACCCACATAACAATTAAATGTCCTCTTGTATTTACTTATTCGTGATTAATCCATATAAGTAGGCCAACACAATAAAGAGCTGTTAAATTAACGTCAAGGTCGATTGGTTATCACTCCTTCTTACTATTCAATAGAACAGGAATTCAAATCTCGCCCCGAAGACCGGCTACCCAGACTTAAATTTTATCGTGGTTTTCCTCCTTTCCTCCAGCCAAATGCCGGAACAGTAAGTGGGGCCTACCTTACCTAATGTCACTATCGAAGAAATACACGTCTCCATTAAAAAATCAAATTGGCAGTGAACTGAGGGCCGACTAAGTTTTAGAGCCGGTCTGGACGTAGGTCTGAAGAACTTCAAATGCTTCAACCGATGCGGTGAAAGTTGCAAAAATCACAGATTAACAGTTATATAGTTTTCAAATCGATTTATGTGTAAGAACTTCAATTTCAATAAATTCCAGATGGGGAAAAAGTCGATAGATATAAGTTTGAAATTTCGTACTGGTCACCATGTTTGCAATATTTATGGCTAATGGTCCCATAACTACTGCCGTAAAAGCGAACGATAAACACGGATTGGGTTTAGGGAAATGTGGGCACTTAAAGAGTTCTCGCTCGTATGTACACCTGGGACTTTCAGTGAAGAACTATATAAAGTGTTTGATGTTGACAAAACTTACCGTAACGTATTGTACTGATAAATATTTAACTATGCCTATGAGGTTTATTATATTAACTTAATAGCAGAACATAGAGATTCCAGAAACAACAAAGCACTGTTTATATAGACACTTAACACTGCTGTGTCGAGGGATGTTACGTGATGTGACCGGAAACACGACTGCCTCAACATGGACGCTGTTTCCCCCCTTCACTGACACAGAACAGAATACGTTGCAACGAAAAACGCATGTCATTTATTTGAAATGATTCACGGGCTTCCGGTATTCTCACGGCTGGCTGTCACCCTTCGGGAACCACCAGTGTTTCCTCAGCAGTGGCAACCGTTACGTTCCGGAAATTAGACCAAAGACTCAATTAACTGTCCCACAATTCCCTGACCGAAGGATGATAATAATAAGAGTAGCAACGAGTCAGTTCTTAATAATAGACCCCAAATAATTTACTTCAATTAATAAAATTAATTTACGTGCTGACTAAACATCCATGACTGTAATCACAATAATAAAAAATTACATTTATAATACAGACCTTTGAAGCAACAAAAAAGTGAAATGTCAATCACCAACAAACTTCCTGTGAATAAAAATAATTTTCTTGACAATTTTTCGTTTATCTGAAGGCGGTAATACAAGCAGTGAAACAGGAGCGCAGACTTCCCTGATATCCGTCGCACTTTCTTCCAGATGTTTAAACAAATCAGCATCTGTATGAAGGGGAAGTAATCCAGCCTTGGTTTGCATGTGAAAGATACCCTGTAACATGACAGCCTGTGGACTGAGCAACCTAGGTTCGAAATACGGTAGGTGCTTGACATTTGCTTCTATGTTAAAACGTCAAAAACGGTTTTGAGGCACACCTAGATTCTATTCAATGGAAACCGGAAGATGTATCACCGCAGATAAATGCAACCAAAGCGAATGTTGACCACTCAAGACTGTGACTCAGAGCTACAGAAAATGTGCACTGCAGTTGCTCGTTTCGCGACAGAGAAGACACCAGAAGCGTGCGTGAGATGTCACCAAGGCACAGATGATTTCGGAAAGGAAAATTACAATATTTTATTTTAAAAAAATGTAATAAAAGAATAATCTTTGGTATATGAGGTGCTCGCAAAACGGTCAAAATGTGAACTGCGTGTGTTGAGAGGCCGTGGTGTAGTCTTGCAACTGATCGTAAACCTTTCGTTTTCGACCACACGTACAACCAAAACGCTGGTAAATACCGAGAAGACCGCACAGCTTAAAAACCCAGAATACTGCAATACATACTATAACAGGGCATTTGCCTACAGGGCCAAGAAAGACAAAGTTTTCTCCTAGATTCGAACATGACTCAGTGCCTCAGGAACGAACGACCATTACATCGCGACATTCCAAATATGTTAGCTTTAAGTTCAGTTCTTGAGGACTCGCAGTCTTGATAGAAGTGTTTTATGACCAGTAAACACGCATGACCCTAACAGTTAATTCGATACTAAACTCACCTGTCATCTTTCTGAACATCGCCGTTATGGTGTGGTACACACGAGTTCCAGAAAAAAAATCCCTTACATAGATTAGTCATGAAACTGGAAGTACTGAAAATCTCTCTACTACAGTGAGAAAACTTTTAAGTCTGGAGAAACACACACACATATAACGGAAATGTCTTCACATGCCGTTATGCGATTAGTTTCTATATTAGGCACGCAATTTAACGTTACACAGACCTACAGTTTTAGGTCATCTGATTTTCCTTCGCCCTGCAAGAGGCACACATTTTGAAGCTTCTCGTTATGTAAGTTTCCCAAGTTTCCTGTTATTCCATCGTTCTTAGGTCCAAATATTCTCCCCAGTAGCTACTTTGCTTTCAAACACCCTCAATCTTTGATCCCCATTTACGACATCTGCAGTAGTAGCTAACAGATATTCAATACTAGTGGTTAATTAAATAAACTCAGCATACTTCAAGTGTAATCCTATAAGCTTTTTATAAAATAAATTAGCCTATTTTTTGAATCTTTAAAGCGATTTATGTGGATGTATCATGTTTTTCCTCAGCCAATTCTGCAAGATGACTTAAATTTTTAATTTCAAATTTTAACTATATTCCCGTAATAAAGCTACCAAAGCTGACGGAAACTGTAGATCAATTCCGTAAAAGAGAATCTTCTTAATTGCCTTTTAAGACACGTCGTAAGCAGATTATATGACAAATAACCAAAGATGGGGTTTCCTGTTACTGTTGTCAAATATATAAACTAGAGACTCAAGGTGAATGGCTGCAAATGTTTGCTCTCTGTAGACAATTCTTGTTTTGTATATAGAGTAGCATTGTGTAAGAAATCCAGGGAAGACTCTTAGTATGTGATATTCAATTCGAATTTATCGGTTCACAGAATGTCAGAGGCTGGTATTTGGAATGACATTTAACTGAAAGCGAACCTGAAATTAAACTTAACTTTCCTGCCTAAGACGCAATGCTCTCCATAAATCGTTGTCATAATGATATACCAAGTACAGTCGTATCTTGTGAATACTGGCTTACTTGCACAGGCAAAGTGCGGGAAGGAAAATATTTACGAGTGGGATTCTCCAAAAGATGCTGTTGTAATCTCTTCCGTCTACGGTAATTTTACGTAACATTCATGTCGTCACTGCAAGAAGCTGTAAACATTAAGAAAACAAAGTTCCTGCTATGTAAATAAAACATGAAAATAAATTGCTGGCAGACACAGATAATAAAGAAGCTTTAGGACTATTACAAAACGTCGTCACTTGAAATTAACGGGAGCTGTAGCGCCAGTTAATTTTAAACTTAATTTAATTTCTACTATAATAAGATGATCATCTTCTTCACACACCTTATACCAAACAAGATTGTGAAGATGTACTCTTTTGAGTATAATGACATTTCTGATGTTCTTGACGCCACATGGCTTAAGTAGTTGTTGCACTATGGTCCAAGGTCATTTTCTAATTATGATCAAAAGCCGCTTTGCCCAAGAATGTGTTGTAACGATGAGTTTTGGTAATTCTTGCAGTATATTGAACCACGATGGTAGAAGCAGAGGTGTGTGCAGAACTGGTGCCAAGGTAGGGGGGAGGTGACCCTTGGGACAAAATCCCTGGAACAAGGGACAGGCTCAAATGAAGCAAGCATCCTATGGAAGGCCCTAGGTGGTGAAAGTTAATAATCCTGGTTTGGAGTAGGAGGCGTTAGGAGCAATACCTGGGGTGCTTCGAAGGATGCTTACACTCTACCTCGTAGTAGAAATACGTCAGGTAGACAGACGGACAGATATAAGGTATTCTGACGCCATAGCGCGAAGACAAAACAGAGCGGCTCAAAAATGAATGAAGTTATAAAATTATTTATATCGCGTACTTCACAATAAGTATATTTTATCGCATCGATTTATAAGCAAACCATTGTAGAGAGTAAATAATACTTAAAAGCCTATCTGTCGACATGTCTTATTTTATTATTATTATTTAGTGTTCTGTCTGACGACAGGTCCATATGAACAGGATCCTTCCATCCTTTTCTCGGACTGGGACCTGTTCATATACGTTCTTGGCAGATGATCCAGAAGTGGTTTGCCATTGCCTTCTTCTGTGTGTGAATGGAGTAATTGTTGGGATGCCACGGAGAAACCGGGGAAGCCCCCGGAGGAAAACTCCGTGTTGCCTAGACCACGGCCTTGCCCAACACAAGTTATAAATTCGGGCACCACCGGGAATCGAAACCGAGACCCCAGGATTACAAGGCCAGCGTTCTAACCGCTAGACGGCACTATACGCCATGATATTAATACGTAATTATTCAAAATCATGTGAAATTATTTTTGTTGTTGTTGTTGTAGTAGCTCAACTATAAAATACACCAGGGATGTGGAATTACCGAGGAAGTCCAGCTCACAGAAGTGGAGGACCAAGCGTATTTTTAAAAATGCAAGGCTCCACATAAGTTAAGCCCCGATGTGAACCGACGGCTGGAGGCAATGTACCTGCAGTGGTGTTAGGATGCTTGAACCTTGGGAGGAATGCAGCGAGGTGAACGTTACCGTGCGAACATTCCTCTGTTTGTTGTACGTAAATAAGACAATGCCTGCCAAGGGTACAGTGCCTGACTTTTTGAACTTCTGTGCGACACAAACTGGAACACAAGAGTTCTTCTGTAAAAGTTTAAGACGAAGTGGTTGTTTCTTTCATTTCGACTTTACCTATCCGCCAATTAATTATAATTATAAAATTATTACATTTCGAAGGATGGATCTTTCCGTCTTTAGGTGGGAAACGCCTTTTCTGATGAGTGCGACATATCGAAAGTTATTTGTTCAGCAGCATCTTTACTTCCTTCATATTTAAACGATAGCAGAAACAGGGTGTCAGTAAATTCACTGGTTATGTGATACACGGCCAAGTGGAGACTACCACCAGGGAAGGGCCTTTTTCCTTCGCCACAGCGTCCAGACTGACTCCGAGGTCCATCAGGCCTCCTGCCAATGCATACCGTGGAATCTTTACCCCAAGGGTAAAGCTGCCGAAACGTTAAATTAGCCATGAACCAGTGCCAAGATACAGAACGCACGGAGGTTTCCTTTTCACCTAAAATAAGTAAAAATGAAAATAAAAGCAGTGTTAAAAGAATGATCAGCTTGTATAACAACTGACTTCTTTGAGTTTCGTTTACCGCCATCTGCACCTAATCTGCTCTCAATTTCTTCAAAAATGCAATTTTAATTTCATACTTGTTTCCACGTATTCGAACTTAGCCGCATTTTCAAAGGACTGGTTAGCTGTTTTTGCAGTCAAAAGATCTTCATGAAGAACTTACAAACCAGGCAACCACGTCTCATGCTCCATGTCATATGCAAGTCAGCAGTAACACACTTCACTGACATGACAGATATTCAAAACTCGTGCGACCATAAAACAAAGCAATTTCCTTGTTTGTGTTTTGATACTTTACCCTTATTTCCTGAAAGGAAGCAGTTCCGGGGCGGGCATGAACTGCGGACGCCAGTTTCCGCAGACGGTCCCGCCTCCATTTGTGGCACGAAATACAGTTTCTGTACATAAAATCTAGTTTCCTTCCCATAGACACTGCGCATGTCACAGATGGCGGTCAACTCGACATAGAAAATAAGTATGTGCTAACAGCTGTAGCAGAACCCTACGCTAAAATGAAGTCCGTCACTGGACACGATCCAGAGCCAGTTCCGTCTATCTTCTCACAGGATATTTCCTTATTACTAATTTTAATAGTATCCTCCCTACCACCACGGGCCTTCCAAGTGATCGCTTTGCTACGAACATGTTTCAACATGAGAAATTTGTATGCATTTCTTGTCCGAGTTACAAAATGTTTGTTGGAATTCTGAGAAAGTTCACAAATAAAACGAGATTAAAAATTCATCAACAAATAGATGGTCCAGCCTTAACTTAGGTAACTTGAAGGATGTACCCTCACAAACAAAAATTACGATTACAACAAGCAACAACCAGACGAAGCAGAATTCTTCTTGAGATGCGGTACTGGTGTGGACAAAAATCTTCCTCTGCCAGAAATCTAATCTCGACGGTAACCGAGATTATTAACACACGTAAACTTTACTTTTTACTCATCCGGTAACATCCATTCACGAACAAGAGAAGAATGTTTCTAATTCGACATCTGCGTAGAAAGCTTGTCTGTACAAAACTCAGATTTGTGGAAAATGAATCAATATTGACATATTGTATCAAGAACACATTCTGCAGAAAAATTAATCCAGGTCACATGCTCGCATTGATTCGTCTTTTGTTAAATAAAAACCATAGTCTAATGACAGCTGCGAAAATACAGGCGAGCTCTCTGTTTGCTTAAATTCTGTTTTTATTCAAACAGTACCAACGCCACTTTGCACGTTATCAGCAATATTCGGCTGACATTCTGTTACGTTTCATGGTTCAACAGTAAGATCATTGTTCGCAACAGATAAAGAAACTTACCAACGCGAACGAACAGATCTGCCCCAGAGAGTAAGCCTAAATGTAACCCAAGATCATTTTGCTCGAGAGGTCAAATACTTTGTGGCCACTGTGTTCGGCTCCAATAAAATCAAGAGATAAGACCGTAAGTCAATTAATTTAATGAAATTAATACATTTAATAAGCCTATATTCTAGTTGTGTGTTACTCTTTGGAGCTACAGTGTGATTGGGGCAAGGGTCTTTCCTAATGTGGTAAAGACAGCCCCATCCTCTTGCTACACAATTTGTATTTTATGTTATTATAATCCTAATTTGTGTAAAGTTTTGTAATTATATGTCCCAAACTAGGAATGTGAAAAGATCTTTTTCCACTTTGATAGTCCCAGTAAGGAATTTCTTCTCTAGTGTAACATCGTACACAAAAAGGTCCCTAAGGGACAATAATTTATAACAGTGTAAGGAACAGTTCTGGGACTCTGCTAAAAGTAACATATTTCCAACTTTACCCGAGCGAGTGATGAAAGTGAGAATAAAATGTAAACTCAGACCGCTTGATCACCTGAGACAAAGCGATCCGTTTCGACTAACAGAAAGTCCTCTCCCTATTATTTTTTAGAATAGGAAAATGCTCCAGTCGGACCCAAATCAGGATCGCGTGAGATGTAAAACATCAACTGAAGATATTCTTACTTTCTCTGCAATATTAATTATCAAGCGCACAATTTGTTTAGTGACGAGAAACGTAAACACGGCCATTGTTACTATTATGAAGGAGCAGACTTCGAACCTCGGTTGTAGTACTGACTATCACAAGACCTTCGGTAGTTCTAGAAGAACGTTAGAACACGTCCTTGAAATAGGCCACGACCCATTCACATTTTAATTTATTCTAAACTGCCTCAGCAGTTTTAGACCTATTTATTTATTTTATTTTAGTGTTCTGTCTGACGACAGGTCCATATATAATGAACCTATGGACCTATATCGTTAGATAATGCAGCAGCCATCTTCCATAATCAACTTGTTTCTTTACAAACTCGAACTTTAAAAATTTCTGTAGCAGTTTCCGCCCCTTAATTGTGTATCATTTAGAAGCAATTAACTTTGTGGCGCACAGACTTTCTTGAAAAGCTGATTACTTAGCTTCACAAGAAAATGCATCTTATGAAAACGGAAAGTTCGGTAGACCGAATGTGTTCACTACACCTCTCCCCTGAATTCCATCCTAAGACATTAAAATGCAGTTTACACTGTCACATCCCATTTATTTACAATCCATTTCATTATTACCCTCGTATCTCCAATTCTAATATCGTCGTCTCATTTACGTACAACTAAATCTCCTTACTCTTTTGGCACCTAATCTCTTTAGATTGCCCAAAACGTTTTTGCATTCCTCAATTCTTCCATGCGTGTAGTTAGAAAATATATTTGCAGTTAACGACATCAAATTTTCCTACCTCTTGGATCCACCACTGCACAGGCAAGTTTCTGTCATCTCTGCATTTGTTGACATACCAGTTCCTGTTGTGATAAGGTTGTGCTCACATTGGAATCCCAACCGAACGCTGTACAACATTATGGGTTTTCTAACTGATACCATTTATCCCACACTTTCGTCAAGGTTGTTGTTCCTGTGACTGAGGAAAATAGCATGAACATGTGTTCCCAACAACTCAGACGTGTTGCACTGCCAGAATGATGTCAACAAACAGAAAGTTCAATCGCTGTCAGCACATGCCAACTGTACGGCTTATCGTAACGTGTTAAACCGTCATTAACACTGGACCTTCGATTTACATAGCAAATGACAAGTCATGGGAGAACAGTAAACTCATGGCAAACGCCCTGCACATGAATCAAAATCTTATGCGTTCTTCCAACAAAATGTATAAAATAGAAGATTAAAGGACAAGCAATGGCAGATTGTTTGTTCCTTTGTATTAATAATTCATCTCCGAAACTATTAACGGGTTTCGATTAAATTTTGTACTGGGGTCTACACTAAATACTACAGTTCAGGTTCTTATAGCTAAAACAACCCTACTATCCCTACGCTCAGCTTAAGTCGAACTCATCAACACAGAAAATTTCCAGGTCTACAGGGCCTCCAGAATACGGGATGTTAACCACTGCACTGAAACGTTCTGTTAATTCATCAAGGCGTTCAAGTTACGCAGAACAGTGCTTCTCAAGCGATGGTCTGCATACCTCTGTCGGTCCGAGGCATATACAAATTCTCGTTACACATATTTTACAGCAGCTGGAAAATTGATATTTTATAACTACTGACGTAGGCAAGACTGGCTCTGTGGTTATCATTTGGTGGCGATTTCTACTTGCATTCCGACTAATCAGAGTTTTCGAAGATTTCTTTTACTCCTTTCAGCCAAATGCCGATATAGTAACTTCCTTTAATGAGCCAAAACAGCTTTCCCCCTAGTTACTTACAGTTGACGGTTAAGTAATCACTGTATAATTTCATTCAACACCACAAAAATTAAAATAATCACGCAAAACCGTTAAATAAGCCACCAACAAAGTAAGAGACAGACAGACAGACAGACACGGCACGTGTCATAAAGAACTCAATTCTCATAAATTCCGAAGCCCAGAGATCACTGCTTTCAAAGACAAACCCACGAATGAAGACATCGAAAAATTCGTGGACTTTCAAGAGACCTCTTAGCTGAGGTACATAGAGCTGATCGCAATTCTGATTGATAATGGAGGGGCTGAAGGTGGAGCAGGAAAAGTGTAAAACAATTGAATGACGCACGGCGGTCATTCACTTTGTTAAACGTGGGAAGGGCTTCCGGCTCTAGCTGCATCACGATCATGATCACCACGGCCACAAACTAATCACAGGTCGTCGGACCTGTCAGTCCCAGATCCGGGGTCGTTCATCAACCATTACAGCGGCTAAAAATGGACGTTTCATCAAATGCATAATCTCCATCGAAATTTTCAAATCCGGGCAACATTAAGGTCGGCAAACCTCCAGGGAAGAAACGCTTCGGTGGAGTTCACAATTTGTAATTTTCGTCTAATATTATTAGAGCGACTAAATGACACAAGAAGTTCGGACAAATAGCATTCATACAAAATTTTAAAATAATACCGCCCTTTAATGTCACTGCAGGGAGTATGAGAAAAAAAGGACAAATTATCTGCTACCTCCAGCAGGATACAAACCATTCTGATGCAAAATTCTATGCCCTGCATCGTATTTCAGACGTCCAGAGTTAAAATTCAGCCCAGGAACTCTTTACTGATTCACAGCTTTCAATCAGTCCCTCCAGGCACACGTCAGGACAGAACCTTAAAATAGGCAAACCTTCGTACATTTCCACGTAAAATGCTGACATTGCGCTTAAGCCTTATGAAGGTAAGGTTCCACGGATTTTAACCACTGCACAAAATGATGGTGAACAGTGACAAGCTTCACCCTCCGGCCACATACTCCCGGAAAAATGAGCGAACGGAAACTACTCGATGTGGGGATACGTAGGTTGCAAAGTTGGTTTGGACATACCCCTTCAGGAATCGAACTACGGTCGTCCAGCCCGCAACCACTCAACTGACTGAATGAGATATTATCCTGGGTCATTTTCACAGTACGGTATTCAGAGTTGTTGATACATCACCAAAAATAAGTGAATTCGTATTAAATGTGGAGAAGTTGGCAGAATCTTCAAGTAACACAAATCGACTAAGATGAATAAACATACACCGGTGACGTGCAAGTGTGCATGTGTTTCAAGTCGGATTATCTGAAGGTCTTTTGTGCAACTGCAAGAATAAACGCTGAACAAGTGTTTGCTTTTCTGCAGTGGTTACGGCATCGGAATGGGTTTAAATGTACGCAGTTCCACATTATATTGTAACACATTCACGAACTTTTGTTTTAAAATCATATCCTACACGAGTGGAGAAATTATTTTGTGCTGACCTCCAACAAAAATTCTGCTAAACAACTAACAGTGAACATCGCTCTTCTCCCAAACTCTCAAATTACAAGTACATCGGACGATTTGATAATTATGAAATTTAAGAATAACACGATATGAAAAAGACGCCTGTTAGTCGTACCATATAAATCTATGCAAGAATTATGACTGAATTTTATATTGCAATACCGTCATGCAGTTCAAAATAATATCATACGGGCTAACAGGGGCAAACAAGAACAAAATTCACTAATAAAATTGTCATTACTAAATTCAGTCATCACAAACTATCGGTCAAAATTAATGAACAACAGCTAATTGACCTCCATTTAGTGCCGAGGTTACGAACGAGAGAAACTATACCCCCGCTACCCCTTACGTCTGCGTGGCGCGGTGCTCAGTTAAGCACCAAGGACACCTTTACCTTCAGCTTTTATGGATGTACTGAAACAAGGGTTTGTTTCAATGCGGCTTGTTCACGTTTCCCATCTCATGACACAGTGAGCTTACAGCCCTACTTGCCATGCAACGAGCGACAAAAGAAGTCGAATACAGAGTCGCTATTTTATGGAGGCCGATGTGCAATAGCTGCGCAGAAAAACTTTGTACAGTCCACGCCCACAAAGTAATTTCGCACGTGATTCAGTGTGGTCATACAAGCGAGTATGAAATCGCCGACTGAAGGTAAAGTTGTTCGAAACGTAGTGATAGACAATAAAAAGTAAAGTTTGTCCCACTATACGCCATGTAGGCTTTTGGGGTGAGTGGAGGTATAGCTCCTCTCTTCCTTGACCTCGGCACTAGATGGGGGTGAGTGGTCAGCATCACGCCCCGGCCGGCTTTACCCCCGGGAAAGGACCCCGGTACCCATTGTAGAGGAGGCTGGGTGGGCCCCAGAGGCTAGAGGAAAAATCCTCTGCCCCCGTCGGGGATCGAACCCAGGTCGTCCAGCCCGTAGCTAGTCACTATACTGACTGAGCTATCCCGGCTCATTTGAAAACAGCAATTGTGCCACACATTCTACCTGCCCTTCCGCTGCTGGGAGCCTTTTCTTCAATAAAATGTAAACCTCTCTTACCATACCGTGATTCTGGGTTGATACGATTCAATTTCATAGGCTGTCGGGAGTCGAATGGCTGTGAAAGGCGAATCTTAAAGATGCAGAAATGAAGATGTTTTGGACTCCTTTAAGGCAGTGGTATTCAACCATTTTTTGTTCGCGTACCCCCAGATATAATTTCTCTTCCAACTTTGTACCCCCAAAGTTGTTGCTGTATAATTCAAGTTATACATAGTATATAATCTACATCTAAAATAAATTAAATAAATTACATTACTGATTATTCAGTGTTTATCATATTTTTTTTTTTTTTAAATTTCATGTACCCTCTAAGATGTCTTCGCGTACCCCCGGGGGTACGCGTACCCCAGGTTGAATACCACTGCTTTAAGGTACTCTCCCTCCATTTTCTTGGCGAATCATTTGAATGCCAGCTAATCGAACATACAGCACGCTAAGCTTCTTGAATAAGAAATCATGTTTCTAGGTTCGTTCTAACTTAGCAACGGAGAGGAAGAAACAATCCAAACCCCAACGATAATATTCCATACATATCAAATCCGAAAGTCTAAATTCCATCTATGCAGAAATAAAAATTCATAATTTACGAATGATCAAATCTTGTTTTGAGTTTTGGAGCTGACTGCACATTTTCTTCATACTGCCGAGAGTCGTACACTTACCTACTGTAACCCCTTCTTCATATTCATTAGAAGGAAGAGTGGCTTTAAGAAGGGTGTCAAACACGGTGGGGATAGTGTTTGCTGCATGGAGGGGCAATAGAAAGATCCCCTTCTTTGATTTAATAATCTTCCCCCTTTCTTGCACATTCAATGAGCATTCCCTCGGGGGGACAAAGTTTCCTTCCCCAGAAGATTTCCTTCGCGAAGGGTTTGTGAGAAGGGACGAAAATATTCCGCCTTTGAAACGTCTTACCAGAAAGTACAGCAGCGTATACAGAGCACAGAGTAAAACGAGGCAAGTACTTATAGTGGTAGGCATGGTTAAATTAAAGTTCAGAACACTATTTATTTTCGTTAGTGTCTCTACGAAGTAATTCCAGGCGTCTTCGCTACTTAGGGGAACTCTCAACGTTATAACTTATAAAATTCTTTTGCTAGAAGACTCGAAATATGTTTATGCTGTGAGACCAGATGCGCCACTTAAATAACACTGATATTACACCTGAACAGGACTGAGAAAATTTTATTCTTTCAAATGCAAAGTGTTCCAACAAGTACTGAGGACTAATGGCGACGTTTTTCCCTGAAATACCTCCATCGCGCACAGAATTTGGCCAAATGTATTAATTAATTTGTGCAGTGTTCCTTATAAGGACTTCAAACGTGTTTAAAAGTAGCTACCACCTACGTACCTTGACATTCAATAACTGCATTTTTGATCAAGAGCGTATTAAAAGGTCTCGTTTTATTTCCAGAAAAACATAGATTATTTCTCTGTACAGCAGTAACTAATTGGTCGTTGTAATGGAGACTTTTTCAATACCATCTGCAGGTGCATTCATTATTAACTGACCGAGACTTATGAAACTAAGTCTGAACATCATTTCACTGAACACATCGTCTTGGAACTTTCAATTTCCCGCAATAATAACATGGCCTTTATACAAATTTATGACATAAACTCTGCTCCATGCAGTCAGTCAATCGGAGAAACAGTGACAGAAAAACAAAATTTAAAACTCTAAAACTCAACGAAACTGTCATGTGATATTAGGGTATATAACTGGCAGCTTCAAATGGCTACTGTAAAATTACGTCACTGTGTGAGTTTACGTCTGAGGTATAAAATTATGTTATGAAAGGAAAATCATAAAACAAAGCCATGATAATTGGTACTGCAACTGAAGATCGATGCGTGTGAGGGAGTAGATTTTCAATCTCGAAAAACTTGCCGATAAATGGTCAGCTTTACGCTACGACTGAGGAAACAGCCTCCGGTAACTATTTAAAGAAAAGACAAGGCTGTTTGTAATTCTTATGCATCAATCTCGTGTACACGGAGAAGAGGAACGAGGTGCTGTTTACAACCTGAAGCTCCTCACAGAACAATGTAATGGGCTCTCTTTATCGTACATTGTGTTTGCAGTTCAGTGAATCACAATTTTTTCCACATGCGTCCTGGGGACCACACGATACCCAAACTTCGGTGATAATTCCTAGAACTTCCACATCAAAAAGTCCGTCAGTAAACATAATAGAAAAATATTGCCGACTGAAGTGTGAGTCACGAATCACGCACAATTAATATTCATGACGTGACATAACCTTGTGCATGTCATTGTTCAACTTCCAATTTATTCTCAACTTGTTATTACAGGCCAGTTTTTACAGCGTGTTACTTTTATTTCCATTAACGATACAAATAATTACAGATCCAGTCTGGCGGTACGGACAAATGCGGTGTATTAGTTACAAACAACAACAACAACTTGTTTTTGCTCTACAGTCTCCAGTTCATGACCTGACTGACTTTTTTTCATTAATTTAAAATTCCGTTACTGCTGCGTAAATAAACGTACTGACATATGAGTAGACGTTTTCGACATTTTGCTTTCACGTAAACATGTAAGGTGACTATTTTTAAAGTAACTGTGAAAGAGAAAGCTGTTTTAGCTATTTAAAGCCGTAGAGACGCCATCTCCCTGATGATGGAGGCAGCAAGAACCTCCGAAACATCTGTAAACTTCTACCACACTACACAATGCAACAACCCAGAAGACAGCCATTTTCGAGTCGGATACATCCAAGATCTTTGAAAGTATTTTTTGTGTCACTGTTTTAATGTCAACCTCTCCAAATACTCCTTGAAAAAGTAGAACGCATTCCTCTCTTTCGCACAAAATGCACAGAGATAAAAAATACGAACAATGGAGTTAGATACCCATTGACGATTACAAGGTGAAGGTAAAGCTCTTATTATACTTAATTACGCACCACGTCATGAAGACGTGTGGGGGAGCAGCTGTACAGCTCCTCAAATTCTTAACCTCGGCATTATGCAAGAAAGAATGGCCAACTTCCGGTCGCTTTACCTTTGGAAAATAAACATCGTTTCATTGGACAGCATGTTGAGTGCACTCCAGTCCGGCATACAGATGAGAAATGTATACAAAACGCTGGTCGGAAATCATGAAAGAACAGGCCACTAGCAGGACATGGGAAGATAATATTCAAAATGGGACTGAAGAAAAATGAGTAGTAGAATGTGGACTGAATTAATCTGACTCAGGACATGAACAGTTTGTGGGCTCTTGTGAACACGGTAATGAACCATCGGGTAAAGAGAGGAACTTATTGAACAGCTGAGTGTTAATTAGCTTTTCAACAACTCTGCTTCTTGGAGTTAGTTAGTTCTGAGATATTAATGTGTGTATCATATAGCAGTGCTCTGTCTTCATTTTTCAATTTCATTGTTCACAGCCTACAATCAAACTTCCTGCTTGGTTTCCTTGACTACGTCGTCTTCCGTTATGCTTGTCACATACTATGTTTATGCGACAATTAGCAACAGACGGATGGCTCAGATGTTAGTGACAGGCATGTAATTTGCATCAAGTTACGATCACAAGATGTTTTCACATTACGCGCAGCCAAACAATGAATGAATGGAAAATTGGACTAGTTTGTCTCTATGTGGTTGTTACCGAAAATGACTTTGTCTCAGCTGTAAACAAATTCAAGAAAGTGTCAAAAACCTCCACTTCCTTCAGAAATTAATGCTTTAAGATGGCAGAGACCAACGCGCGACTGCGGTAATGACCGCTACAAGTACGAGAGATTTTATGGAACGTTTAGTCAAGAATTTACTTGGAGTTCTATCACCATTTACATTGCATTACTTACATTAGTGCTTTATGAAGATGATGTTTGCGTAAGAGATTACTGTTAGAGATAAGGTTAGCTCGTGGAAAACTTGCTCATTTCTGCAGTCCCCACAGCGGTTCCGTGATTTGCATACGTTCCACATAACCGAATTGAGAGACACATCGTTCTTACACAATAAATCAGTCTGCTATGTCTCGCTGAGTGATCTCGGCGTATAGCGGTTCATAACAAAATAACGTTTGGAAACCGTGGAGGTTCCACAAAACAAACATTTTTGGCTTAATAGTCTACACCCTGCCCGTATCGGTTGATTAGAAATTTGTGGGTTCTTTAACGATCCTGTCAGCAGTTCGAATTGCATAGCTTCGAATGATAGGATGATTAATGTGTAATGAAGGGAGTAAAAATCCCAGATTTAAGTAAAGCTAATGATTAATATAGATAATAAATGGTAAATAGTCTGCTTAAAGGAAAGTGTAGGGCAGAACAATGAAATATAGACATTCTAAATTGGAGACTTGGGCTAATGTGTAATTTAAAGAAATTTATGACAGACTACGGGTTAGGAGTAGAGTTACAAGCACAAGTTACAGGCTTATTTATTTAATGGATATTGCTAAGTATTCCACAGATATTTTTGAATTTTACTTGCTTCCAGTATGTTCATCTATTAAAGCCTTCGTCAGTAACAAATTAATGAATTAAGTGAAAAAAAGTTGTCAGTGGAACCACGGTTCCGGAGAATTAGACGTAAATACGTCTATAAGGAAAGGAAGTTTATATATTGGCATTATTCAAAATATTTCCTTTATACATGCTTTACAATTGAGATAAGTTTGATTAAGACTTTGCTTATTCAACTTCAATTAGTTACGCTTAAGATGGGTCTGTGGTAGCTGAATGTAATGTAAAGTAATGTATTTTAATGTAATGTAACGTTTCCTAGGTAACAACAATGATAAGTAAACAGATTACGTATCCTAGGTAACAACAATGCCGAGTAAACAGATGACGTTCCCTAGGTACACTTGTTACACTTTTTCGTTCCACTTTTTTGCCGAATGACCCTTCCTTATAGACGTATTTACGTCAAAAAATTAACAGACCATGAGGCTTGATACAAACAAATCCTAAAACGAAGACATATCCCAGAACGCAACCACGAGTCAGAAAACGGGCCACAAATTGCAAACTACTTATGCATACACTGAGACCCGCCTCTCGTACAATAAATATAACACAGTTTGTACTGAGCAAGTCTTCGAGAAATTCATTTAATGAGTTCTACAGCGTGACATTTTAATAATGCCTCCGTGAATTCCTGTAGACTGGAATGTATGTAAATTCTAGGAACAAACTGGCAATGGGCCATGCTACTTTCGATCAGTGCAACATATACACATTAGCTAGGACCTAAGTGCAGACCACAAATCCCCGATGTATGGCTTCGTTATTTCTATCTACGCAGACAGACCAGTCGCTCCCACAACTTGGGGTCATGAGGGTCTTTGCCTCAAGAGCTGTTGCGGCTAATCTCAAGAATCAACAGACGAACAAATAAACCAATTTAACTTAACTATGGCTCGCGTCTCTCAACCGGACACAGTGCATTGCTGTTCTCGAGTGTCGTACGAAACACAGGACCAGGGTACAGAACACGATTTAAATGGGCCGCTAACACTAGAAGTTGACATGAAACAAAAGCCTTCATTCTGATAGGGACATCACCCCTAAAAATTAGTTTGCACTTAGACAAACGAATTTTGGTTATAGTACATTGCTTGACCAGATGATTGCCACTTAGGGAATGAACAAATTTTATATGATGGAACCCGAAAGCACATCAACACAAATCCTTACAACTGGACTATTTTTTTAAAAAAAAGCACGATGCTGGCAATGACAACCTGAGAAAGCATTAATGAGATGTATTTATCACTGTTTCTGGCTTCGGTTCGTTTCTCCTGTAATTTCTGCACAACAATTCGTGTGCGGTCCACGATTCTTCCAACTGCACATCCCTAACATAAAGTAACAGCTCATATTTAAAGTAATTCTCAGTACATAAATAAATCAAAGAAGAACAGATACTGTCCCATCTTTGACCTACATGACGCGTGGTATGGTCACTTAGAAACAAATGAAGCATGATGGGCGGTTATCCTTGCAAGGATGGTGTGGACGTGTGGATATATACTTTCCCGTCATGGCCAATTAAGCGAACTGCGCTCAGTGGAACTGTATTTTCCACTTTCGTGCACTGCACCGCATGAGTAAAGAAACTGCCAATTGCACGAATGGCTGCCCTGTACGCGTTGTTCGTAAATAATTACATCATTACATAATAAGCGTAAATAAATGTCTATTACATGCCGAATAAGAAAATTAAGAACGCTCAAATATGCAGGTCTATGTAACTCAATTACGTGTATCAATTGCATTACTGCCCAGAGAGAGTGTTTTGTTTTTTAACCAATTTAGTTTCATCCAGATATCTTCACGGAAAGCTTACGAAGCTTCCAGACCTTATACATGATCCTTGTTATCATGACGCCGATATCTGATTACCGATAAAGGCTTCCCTGACAGACTGCACGACCTTCACCGGATCTGAGTCGACCCCGTCATAGTAGCGGTTGGACCTCGACTACAATGCTTTTCTTGCCACGACAGTCAAATGGATCCAATCTTGCTCTTTTAAAATATATTACTGCTTTCGTTTAGTCAACAGTTATGAAATCATAAATGCCTACCAGTTTTGAACAAGATTCTAATTCTAATAAATAATGTCACAAAAATGTTCGTATAAATAAAACATATCAAAATCAAGCAAGCCCGAAAACAAATTTGTAGTAGATGGCAGTCTTCTGGGTTGTGACGCCGTGTACTCTGGTATTCATCACCTGACGATGGAGGTGGCAAGAGCGCTGGTAAACATCTACCAGACTTGACTACACGGCGGTACAACCCAGAAGACAGCCATCTTAGGTAGGACTCACCGACGTGAAAACCTCAAATCCTACTAAACTGATTTTGATCTCTCCCTGCAGCTAACAAATTTCGGATGAAATACATTAAAATTAAAGTGGAAAAATAAGGTTCGATTTGTTCCCCTTCAGTCAATTGAAGGTTCGAAAATAAAATGGAACATCTAGAACTATATATACCGTACAGTGGCCGAGAGTTTCAGTTCTCCAAGAGTGGCTTAACGCCCTCAAGAGAAGAAAATTAAGTTAATTAGCAGCGAGGATTCGAAATGAATTGTTAATTTTATTACGTAAAATTATAATTGATGTTAACAGCCGCGTCGAATATGTGTAAAATATCAAGTTTCCTTGCGTTAGAAGGTCAATATCTTTTAGCCAATCACTGCACTAGCCTCGATTAGTACTTATTTCAGCAACTGGTAATAACGTACTTCACACGAAATGTCATGGCTCACGGCTGCGATGAGAAAACCAGATTTTACTCGAGGCTACATAAAGTTGCCCACGCCCGTTACACTGCAACGGTAACTGGCATGGACGCAGGTATAAACTTATTAAATAATTTCGAATGGACCGGTTGATTACTGTTCAAAATGTAGCTCAAATTTCGACAACAAAAGAACAAATTTCTTTGGGCAGCTGAATGTATTAAACCAGAACTTACCTTCACGTTGAAATCTCTCTGAAATGCAGACATATTTGAAATCCCTTTGTCTATGAAATGTCTTTCCATCACAGCTGCACTGGACTAATAATTGCGCCAAATGTACGTGCTCATCTTGTGGACATTGTCTGGACCCACATTTAACAACTTACCAATGCAGTTCTTGAAGCTGGGCACTTACCGGTTCGAACACAATATCAAAAAGTCACATCACGAGTTCTGTAACCTACCGACACACGCGTACAAGGGCACTGAACTACTAACTCATGTTCCCACCGTACTGCGTCGCATCAATTGGAAAGGTATGAAAAATTTAATAATGCAGTAACTTGAACTATGACAAACTCTAACCTCCAATGTTTAACTGATGTATCCAAACGCCATGAAACGGATTACAGGATTACAACGCAACAAATCAAACAGAATTCTTACATCGTTACACCTGCAGTACTCTGGAGGCAGAAAATTATCTAAAAAATAATTATTTAGTCTTCTTTAAACCTTTCTTGTCGCACTAAAATACGGCTTGTGCATTCCATTTCCACATGCAAGAATCTAAAACATTGTGTGGTAGTAGTATACCATCTCTCTCAGTGGGAATCACATTTATTTGCTGCTAGATATATGGAAACATGTCTTAGGGCCTTGAAGGGGTCACCGCATGTCAAATAGGAAGTCAGCTTTCATAAAAACTGAAGACGCGGGTTGATTTGAAACATTTAGGGTATCTAAACACTGCAACCTTAGCACAAGAAATCAGTTTCATGATCACACCTTTACAAAATAAAGCACCAACAAACTGGTTCAGAGACAATTCGAAGATCAAATCCTCTGAGCAATGTTCTTATTAAGTTTTTGGATTTGATATTTTTTATATGTAACAAGCTGGTCACATTGTCGACATCATATTACATATTACACTCGCTCCACCCCCCCACCCCCCGGTTCCCTTTCAGTTTTAAACCCTTATAATATTCTTTTACGTCATTTGTTTTATTAGTTTTTTTTGCCCTAGATTTCGCTGCCCCAGGCGATAGCTTGGTTTACCTAGTGTTTAAACCAGCATTGCTTGTATGGGATTTCTCGTAACAAACTACACCCAATTTCGTATCAATAGTAATTCGGAGATGGTAGCTCTGATTTTTGTATATGGACTTGGTTGCATATACAAGCCATTTACTGTGCTGCACACAATTTTAACATGTGCGCATGGACTATAGGAAATCGACACATTCTGTTCTCTCCCATACCTTACCACAGGACTTCAATTTGTGTGTCAAGGAAAGAACATGCTGGATTGCACATGGACTAAGAAAAACAAAGAAGGTCTTTTAAAAAATGGGATGGTATATTTACCATATATATTTATAAACAAACTACAATACAAAATGTACATGTTATCATTCAACTATAATATTTATATATGAATTATGGTACATGGGTTGTTTTACAAAATGCCATTAGGGGAACTCTTTTTTACACTGTTTTATCTTATATGCAAAAATATTGCTAATTTGTTTCATAAATTATCTCCTTACTTGTAAAATCTTTTTAGTGTGAGGTTGTACAAAATATTAACGTAACAAAAGCACAGAAGGTATTTCTCTTTTACAAAGCACACAATAAAAAGACACAAATAATAGAAATGGAATAATAAATAGGCCCTACCTATTGGATTACGTCTACAAAATGTACTAGTGGCATGGAGGATACACAAACTGACTTAGAAACAATGGGAGACATGGTTATCGACAGGCTTACATCACAACCTGCAAAGCTGCACAAAGTACGTCCCTCAAGCCAGGAGCTGATAATCTTCGTCATGCCTTCCTTGTTCACGTGAAACAATATCACCACAAGTCAACTGGCGGATTCTTCAACAAACCCTGGCAAAAGTGACGAGCACAAATGAGTTTATGGTAGTGGTAAATAATTACAATATTTTTCTGGAGAATGGTAAGATCTGACGTAATGTTTCGTAGTCACGCTCTAAATTATTGAAAAATAAAGCGTATCTAGAGCAGTTTGAAATTATTCCAACCCGATGAGAGATAATCAAAGGTTTTAGCGTGGGCTAAAACTGCCACCTAAAATAAAAGTATGGAGAAGCAGTTTGTGATGTTTCTACCTTCGTTGTGTGGTCACAGATTATGAACACTGATAAGAATGCGTGTAACTTTACGAAATAATTTCCTGACATGCCACACTTAATCTGAGGTTGCAAATAATCCTCCACCGCACTCAACGGTTGTTGGAGGAAACAAGGTGACTACATGGGCCTATAAGTTTGCAGCAAGACAGTAGCAATACTAAACATAATGTCTTATACCTCACCAAATATAAAGGTTATATATGCATATATATTTCATATAATATAACAATAAAAACAAAAAGAATACAATGTACAAAAGGTGAGCAAAAGGATATGATATCCCGTCTAACATGGCTGCAAACTCAAGTAAAATTCCACCCCGTCCCCTGGCCGAACTACAGAGCTCTCTTCACAAATACTACCTGATCATATGACTACAAACACAGCGGAAAATCTTCCACGACGACTCGGAGAACCACAACCGCACACACAGTTGTACAACCCATGTTTTAAGGAACACACAGCAAGAATCCTATACACTCCAACGAGATAGCACTTCTGTGCTCAGAACATACAAATACATCTTATAATGGATGAACTTCCATCAGAGAAAGCACACATAAGAAGACGTCCTTAATATATATATATAAATATATATATATATATATATCACATCTGTCATCATCGTAAAAAAAAGTCATCTCCCACACAACAGTACCCATAAAGTGATTGTGTATGGTTACAAATAATGTTATTTGTGCTTTTATATGTCTAACTCTATCTTACAAGTGACTATATTGAATGTATATTTAATGTAGTACATAAGCGTATAATGACCCACCAACGCATTCAAAAAATTTATGCTTCGGTTGGGAGTTCAAAAAAAAATATTATCCTTTCGTAATTTACCAAAAAGAACTGAGGAAAACCAAGGACCCACACACCACTACTGGCTCCTTTAAGTCTTTCGTGAAATTGACATTAAAACGCATTATCTGATAATTACTGAAATATAAAGGGAAAATGACACGTCAATGTGTGCTCCAATTACACATCTTAAAATTCCGTAATGTTTGTCTCATTTAGATTTTTTTATTTGGCCTAATGAAATTTTGTGGTCCATGTTCAGACTTGAAAATAAGGAACCCAAATTCTTGCAAAACCTAAGACATGTGACACTGCAGTAGCAACGAGGAAGATGCCATACTTAAAAGCCCCGCACAAAGATTCTATAACTAGTTCAAATTGTGTCGTTTCAAGAACTTTTTTTAATTTTCTTTTTCTTTAAGATTTTATTAAATATGGGAGAAAATGTATTGACAAGCTAAACCAACATTAGAATCACGAAGGATTCCGTTCCACGTAGTTAGTTATAGGGTTAAATTAAAGTCAATAAGGTCTAGAATAATCACGTGTGAACGACCTATTCCTAGATTAAAGAAAATTCAAGTGGCTTTACATAACGCAGCTTATTCATAGATAATTTGTTAATTTTTAAAAACAATTTTCAGTATCTTCTACACCATAAATTTATCAATTTATACACCTCAATTACTGGAAACACACAGATTACATAGGCGAGATGAAAAGTCCGACTGTGCTTTCTTGATTTTGTACATACCTCAAAGCATTTTTCTCTTTTCAATTTTTTATATTCTAATTAAGTACACATTTTATGACTTTTTTTACGTTTTACTATAATGGTTACAGCAATTAAATTTAAAAGCACGTTAAATTCCTTGCACTGTCAAAGAAAAAACAAACATGATAAATTTGACAATAATAATGACAAACGATGTACCATGTGATATGTGAGGGTAATTTCCCTTAAGTATAGCTTTGTTGATTCAGTGCAATTTGCTGAATTAAAATTCAGTTAGGCCCTACTGAAGGGTATACAGTTTAGACATCGGCCACCACAAGACAAATGGTGAATGAATGCAAACAAATATACTGGCGGGAGTAATTTCCGGCACCTACGTGTCGTCAACTTTCAGATAAACATAAGTTTGGTCACCAGAGTTCGGTAATCACAGCCTGATATAGTTTTCCCTGGAGTCAGAAATAATGAGGCGAATTTTTCCTCAACCATATTTGTATGAAAGATCCGTGCAAAGGGTCTCTAGGCACTATTGAGTGGTAGAAATCGCCTACTGTGAAACTAGGCTCAACATATAATAAAAACATACAATGAAATGATGATTCATTGTACAAGAGATCAAACCTTACTGAGTACACAAGTAGGGCCTACCAAGGATGTCAGATTACGATGAATGAATTGAAACATCCAAGCTCATGCACACCTTGCAATGCAATACCAGTGACGTTGACAGGCAGACCTTCGGCGCTGCAAAGGTACAGTCCACGATAGTAATCTTGAGACTTGTGGGGGTGAGGAAGTCGGGTGAAGTTGGAAAGATATCGTCAGCCTTTAACGCTTCGGACTTCCTGCATTCCTCAGCAAGTTTCAAGATTACAGTCGCGTACTATAGAGACTTTTCACTTACGAAAGTCGACACTTGACTGTTTGTCACAATGGTCATTTTAAATTTTCTCCTTCAGAAATTATACAAGGTTCAAATAAATGTGTGGAAGAATGAGAAGTTTTATGCTGGAATTAACAGAAGAGGGTGTGGTTAAAATAAGTTTTACAAGAAGCACTGATAAACTGATAAACAGTGACCACTCGTGTTTCTGCCTGCAAGGATAAAACTGAAAATGACTAACGTGACCATATCTACAGGCATTATGATCGTCACATGACTACAACCAACAAACATCACTGCATGTCTCACATTGTACAGTGCCCTACTAGCACCAATAGTTAGTTCAGTTCACTTACTCAGCTGTTTAACAGTTGATGAGACTGGCAAAACTCGTATCAACCCAGTCATTGTTCACACCAATATCAGACAGCATGTCCGACACATCAGGAGTGCATGAGAACTCAAAGTGGGATCCTGAACTGGAACTGGCTGTATCAAAAGAGTCCAGATCTGTGGTGAGTGTGTCCAGGTCCACTCTGAAGTCGGACGAGATTTGGAGGAGGTCAGTGAGGGAATCTAGATCGGCAAGGCTTGGATTCTCTCCTGCTCGTGTTGCACCAGTGGCAGCAGTTTCCGACTCACACTCGACCGGTTCTTCCTTGATGGTCACACTCTCATAATCCATGGGCTCCATCTTGATGGATTTTACACTGGCTCCAGAGTCAAGCCTGTTTAAGGTGAATGTGTGGCTTCCATAGTCTCTTCCTAAGCGACTCTCAGCAGATGTTGTGGTTGCAGGGGTTGTAGTGGTTGCCGTTAAGCCTGATGGGCAAGTGACTGTCGTTGGATTGAATTTCACATCAAGAAGCATGGATGTGTCATCATAAAATGATGCACTTTCTGGGGAATCTGGAGTATCGCAGGAAGGACTGGACGGTACCTTGGCAGTAACGGTGGGGGGAGGGGGAGCATACTGCTGGTGAGTTGGAGAGGCTTGTCGATTGCTTCGAATACTGTCTTTGAACTTTCGATCAATGGTTAGGCGTACTTTCAGCCTACTGTGATTCACTGAACTGAGTGTATTGGTGATGCGGGTACGAGTAGACCCTCCTGAATGGATCAGTGAATGCTGTTGAGCTTGTGACACACTTCTGTCTTTGCTGGCTGTACTGAGTGTGCTGGGGTGGTGGTTGTTGTTGGTATCATTCCTGTGGAGGTGGTGATTTGGGGTGGACTTCCTTCCTTTCTTCGCCAAAGGAGCAGACACTTTGGGGAGTGGTTTCACTGCTTTCTTTCTGGGCCTGTATTTATAATCTGGATACTCTTGCATATGTAACTGCCTGAGGCGTTCTGCCTCGTCGATGAAGGGCTGTCTTTCCTCCTCTGACAGCATCTTCCATCGCCGCCCTAACCGCTTAGAGATCTCTGCATTATGCATATCAGGCTGTTGTTCGCATATCTTGCGTCGCTCTATCTGGGACCACACCATAAAGGCGTTCATTGGCCGTTTGATGTGGTTGGGATTATTCTTCTTGGTCTGAAAAGACAGAAATTGGCCTACTGTTACTATTTCAAAAGTATTAGACATATGAAGATACGAGAAAAATACATCCAGCCCCAATTTCAACAACAGTTGCTCGACACAATTCCAGACGTTTTCTGGATGAACCACGGCTGCTAACTTCTGAAAACTACAGGAGTTAAAAGTTGATATCCACTTAGGGTCACTTTTACCCTCGGAGAACCTGGTCTGAGCGAGCCTTTTGAGCTGTTAGACGACGTTGCGCCAAATGTAGATGTCATAAGGCGTCTAATGAGATGGTGATTATGGGATGTAGGATAAGATAACATGAAATAAGCAGCCACAACGTATTGAATGCGACTACCTACAGCCCTAGAAGGAACAGAAAAATACCTTTTTAAACTGGTAGGCCTCCCAGAGATTTAAATTAGAGACATTCCGAATACAAAACAGAAGTGCATGACACCACGTCGTCCGTTCTGTGAGAAAGGAAATTGATGAGGCCTATTAAGGCACTAGTCCCGTATTTGGTAGTAAATACTAAAGAAACCCACCACCATTCGCTAGGAAGACGTATTCATATGCGCTACGGGTCTGAATAACCGCATGTTATGTTCTGGGTATCCGTAGAAACAAATTTGGCTTTGAAATTCTGTGTTCTTGATTACAAAGCACTGACCGAAAGCATCTAAGCGTATTTGGGAAAGTGAAACTGTGGGCTTGAGTTTCATATCGATTGGTAAGACTGCGGGCAAATTAAATTACCTCCACACGCCCTCAACGTCACCTCGCGTTAAAACACTTTATGCCCCACTCCCAAATCAAATTATTTCTAGACCCGATTTTCGCCAATACAATAATAATGTCTTTGTGCATAAATACAGCGAATGACTGGACCCTAAATGCGGAAATTCACATTTACCGCAACGGGTTCACAACTGCGACCAGACTCATCATTTCTTATCGGCTCAGGAGCCTCGAATTTAATAGAAACTCTACTAACCTAGATTTACATACGTTCTCTACAATACTGACGTTTATGCAAACTTAAATTACTTCTCGAGCAGGATTTAAGGATTACATATTATATGGGGTGTATTCGCACTGCATGTCCCAGTGCTATACAATATACAAACCACAAATAAAACACAAATTTCAACGCCACCGATGAGTTTCTTTACGCAAAAATTAAAATCTCCACTGCACAGCATGTTTTCCTACGAAAATAATGTTCACAAATATAATATATCATTCTGTGCTGATGCCACATAGTGTTACCCCCTTTGATATTTTACAGTAGGACCAACACATAAGCCAGGGACACATTCGAGAGTGGGAGGGGGGATGCACGAACTACCCTTATGTTTCGTGTGCGTGCTAAAACAGGCCCGGCACGAAATAGTCCAATTACGCCTCGCAATTAAAGATGACCTTTCACCATTCGTGAGCAAGGTTATTAACTCTAAGGATTTCGCGTGGGCTCAAAGAGTGCCATAGAATCAAGCATGGTACACTGCAAGTACAGTTAAAAGTACCGCAGTCTGTTGTAAAATAATTTAAAAGTATTTTACACCCACACAGCTTGTAAGTGAAACATATGATTGGCATCTTAGAGAGCCCATTCTGAATTAACGTTATATGCCAATTCGTGCTAAATATCCAGCCCATTCAAACATTTTTTTTTAAATTTCACTGCTCTGATGACTTGGGCTGATAACCCATACTCTACATGTATGCTTAACACATCTGTTGCCTTAACAATTTGCTGTTACACCATGCTACAGTGGATACTGTAGTAGGAGTACCGCAATTTTTCTGAAGCTCTATGTGGAGGTGAAAGTTGTCTAGAATCACTGCCGTTTCAGAGATCATTTAATGTCGAAATGCCAACTACTTAGGTTGTTTAAAATTCATGAAACTGGCGATAAATAACGCACAAACTGTGTTTCGCAAACATGCACGTAACTAGCCTCCAACAAAGGACGAAGTTGAAGTTGAAGTCGAGTCGAAGTACAATCTCATATTACCCTTGACAGGATATTTTGAAACTAATAGAAGGCTAAGGCTGCTATTAACCTACGAGAAATTCGGAAGCTGCAATTTGTCATTGGACGTCTTCGGAAGTAATTCCAGCAATTACTTAATTAT
>NW_019060210.1:496700-512508 GCF_000696155.1 Zootermopsis nevadensis
CAAATATGTTCGCATTAAAGTGAACGAAAGGGTAACACGTTTCCTAATAATGGTAACTATGTTTTAATAAGATAGCTTTGTGCTCGGAACTAACTTTTCCCCTTCTACGACGATTCCGTTTTGAAACAAGCTGTATGATAATGAACGCTACTAGGAATCGTACAATGTCGACGGCTTCCACTTAAACCATTTTATGCTGTTCACTCACCTGTGAGAAAGGTCGACACAAACAGCACGTCGGCACTCACACTAATGTACTTATTTCGATGTTTTACGGTGCCATGACAACTACATACATCCGTTCTCTGAACTTCTGTTCAACAGATTTCAAATATGAATATCTCCTTTTCGAAATTCATCAGCTGACTGATATTTTGAGTGTTTCGCCCAAATATACGAGTGTAATCAAATAAAGAAGTACAGGACGGACGGAACAAGTAGCATAACTTCGAGATTTAGGTTGGAAAACCAAAAGGGAAAAGACTACTTTAGGAGAACTGAACATAGATGGGACGAAAATATTTGAATTGATCATACAGAAACAGTTTAATTTTATGGCCTTGATAAAATAGGCTCAGGATACTGTTCTCGTCATGCAATGTTCTCCATCCCTTGCATCTCTTCAGCAGCCAGATCTCAGCCTCTCAGATATAATACTTTCTCTGTGCTACGTATGTGGTATGTGCCTTATGATACACTCATGCACAGGTACAGTCATTTTCTAAGCACGGAAACAAATACTAGTGACCAGTTTGCTCCAGTGAGTCATCTCCTGTAAAGGTTCATGGGAGAGAAACTTAGCTTAATTTATGATCCCCTGCCACAGAAATTACTACTATCTTCGGTGTGTGCGTAATGGTGTGCCCGCGCATCACCAGCCATGCACGACACGTGGTCCAGCACCGACTTCCGTTTTTTTGATGAATCATCCGAAATTGTATTCGCTACCTTCACTTAAAATCAGTTTCATCCAAGCGCTGAGTGATTTCATTTTCCAGTCCTTAGTCATACTGAGGATAGGAGTGAAAGCATCTCCGCCCACACTCAGTCTGTCCTTCAATCGAACGTTAACCTAACCTGCGAAGACAATAGTTCGTAGAAGTGACGCGAACTCAATAACAGTTCGCATTACCTACTTCAGAATTTATGTGAAACTTTGAAACTAAGCTCTAGCCAAGTTCTAAATTATGCAAGATACGGAACTTCAAAAGACGACGTAATTTAGTATATTGTTCCCGGTCTATACGCCACGTTAGTTTACGATCTTCTTCCACTCGTACGAAAGAAAGAAAAAAAACTTTGTTGTTCATGCAATTTAATCTTTAAAGGTTTGTAAAACAGACGAGACATAAGCAGTTATTTGTTCTCTGAATTTCACTGTGAATCTCATTTTTATTTCTTGTTATTATTAATGGCAATGTCTGGCAGTACATGAATCCCTTGCACCTCTCTTCATGGGAGAAGAGCATTAATACTAATGAATGAAACAACATTAAGAATTATACAAGACAGAAGAAGGAAAAGTCATTATCAAACAATTATTTAAGCTTTTCATCAGCGCCGCTGGAAACTTTCCGCTCAGTTGGCCTTTAAAGCTTATCTAGCCAACCACCAGCAGGCAGAACACCTGCTTTAATTTGCCGTTACATCACAACAATTTCACCAAGCGTCCACAGCTTCTAAAGATTATCATATAAAAGAGGAATTTTGCTAGTCGCTTTATATGGTTACGAAACCCAGTCTCAGTCTCGGGGAAAAACACAAACAAGTATGTAAAGTGCTCAGGAAAATGATCTCGAGAGAACTGAAGTGGAGAATGGAAAATTTTATGTAAAGAAACACTTCGCCTTTTATAAAGCTCATCTAGAATTATCTTGGTGGTCAAACAAAGGATATCATGATGGGCTGGACATGTAGCTCAAATGCGAGAAACGATAAACACAGAAACTGACTGGGACAATCAGGAAGGCTATGAAAAAAAGTTTTTTTACTGTATATTTAATGACACTTTAAATAGCTCAGACTATGTAGCATCGAATAATAGGTTAAATGAAGAATCTAAATGGAAGGGCACGATCGTGGCTTAACGGTAGCTGCTATGGCGGAATTTGTCTGGAAGAAGTGACGTAAGACTCGAAAGACATTAGTCCGTGCCGAGACCTGAACCAGGGACATCCAGAGAACGAATCAGGAGTGCTAACGATTCTGCTGGGACGGTCGGTGGAAATCGGTTGTGTGCATGAAAGATGAATTGGATAGACTTAGCCTAAAACTGTACACAAAGACGAGTGTTGATAAATTGCTTCTTATTACCAGAGTGAGTCAGTTGGTTGGGTAGCCCAATTATTTAACATTTTACTTTTTCTATTATTACACAGAAGTGCTGGACTTCGGATTTTAGTTAAAATAAATTTGTTCTTGTCAGGTTCTTTCTCAAGTCGGGATGGAAAAAAAACAAAGTTAATTTTCCACGAACACCCTTAATTGAAAACTAAGTCACTGTGCCTCATCGGTAGAATTTTCATGAAGTCCGGGATATTGCATCATTTGTGTTTGCTCCATTAATTCAGAGTGTAAAATGCCAGCAGCCACAACATTAAACATGTTTCTCCTTTATGCCAATCTCCTCATACAGTGCATTCACTAATATTGTTGAACGCAACTGTCACCACTGTCTTAATTTATGGAATACCAATACGCTTATAGAACATTTACAAACTGGTGCTATGTAATTTGTTCACCACAGAAGAATAATATTTTATGCGTTTAGCTTAACAGAATGTAAATTACTTATCGTTTCGTGCTGCGATTACCCGCTGTTCCAAACAATAAACCGGTGGGGTGAAATATACCGTTAACCCACAGCTTTCTGACGTTAATAGGGAACCACGAAGTTTTTCTGCCCGCGTAATAAAAATCGTGAAATCCCGTGATTGACTCAACGCAGGAAAAATATCTCTTTCCCAGAACACGCTCAGTAAAGATTCGCAGAGGCTGGCCAATATCGAGCGCTTTCGGGGAACAGGTAGGAGTCGCCACACACAAGTACCAATTCATAATACTTTGTGAGCTATGTGTTGTTGTCTTGAAGGAGTGAAATGCACCGCCCCATTACACATGACACATGATATATATCTACCTGTAATCTGTGGGTAAGGTCACACAAGCATACATTAAACATGTGAACTAACTCCACAATCCTCAAGATAAAGTCAATATCTTCTTCTGAAACGTCGGCAAATTATGTAAATTTTTTTAGTTTTTAAAATTTTTGAAATTGCTTAATTTTTTTTTATTTTGGTAGTTTTATCAAAATGTTTTAATTTTATGCGATTTTAGGCCAATTTCGAAAAAAAATTGTTACCAATCTAACCTGACCCAACGTACCCTAACTTAACCGAACCCAACCAAACCTAACCTGACCTGACCTAAAGTAACCAAATCTAACGCTTGCCTACGCGACTGGTATGAAGGCAATGTACCTTGAACTTTGGAAAATTTCCAGATTTTTTAATTCTATGAGTCTTTCGTGAAATTTCGGGAATTTTTTAGTTTTTCAAAATTTCTAATTTTTATACAGCAGATGGGTAGACGATAAAATTATCTAATACTCTCTGCAATGCTAATTTTCTAGTAATGTGTAGTGCAGTGAAATCGACTTTCTTGTAATACATACCGTGGTGATATTTTATTTGGAGTGTACTACTGTACGCGGCCTGCTGCCACCCCTTCCAGCAAACTTCTGGTTAGTGACTCGTTCCGAGGTTCCAATTCACAAAGTTCAGCGGCCAAAAACGCTGGAACGCACAATGCAATGTTCACTCACCGGGCCTACGTTCAGAAACGAGGGTAAAACTTCATTTCAGAAGAAGTTACATAGTTTTATTCTTAACAACTAAATGTTATAAGCAAACTTACAAATCACATATGCCACTGACATTAACACATGATTTACACTCACCACCTCCTTATCTCTACAAAATGGCGGAACGGAGCCTTTTTCGTCGTGAAACTCGCTATTGCTGCACTTTTTACTATGCCGCGGATATCACTAGAGCTGTATTTCCAGGATGTGTCATCCACATAGATTACGTATGCATAACAAGGTCTTGCCTTTGTTTGCTGTATTAAAGACTCAGAAATAAGTTACATTCCATGAAACATTGTGTTAGACTATACAATTATTTGCTCAATTGCATTTTGACCTTTGCCAGCCGGGAAAACCTGTATTCTCACTATAGTAATTAGAGCTGAGCTTGGTCTCGGCAGCAGGATTATTTGAGAAAGTGACTGCCATTATCGTACATTGTAATGGGCTCACTTCTCAAATTATATATATCTATTAAACCTATTACTGGATGGAAAACGGAGCTGAAGTCTTCCCCACAAGCCAGCCAAGATATTGTTCTTTTTTTTAAGCTTGTGATCTTACACAGCCTCTTAACCGAATGAAAAGGAAAGAGATCATGCATAGATTTTTTCATTTCGAATTGACACAATTACTTTCCTCCTGACACAAATTACACTATTTTGCTTTTCGCGTATTGCAAAATTATTGCATTTGCTATGACACACCATGTACAGATTTATGCATCGATTTTCACTACTGGTTTCCATAACAGGGACTTTACTGTTTATCTCGGTTACTTAATGGCACATTTAATTGTCGACATTACATAATGTCGAACAATAGGATGATTAGTGGATACTGGATTGGAAAGTATCAGAGAAAGAAGTTCTTCTGGCGTAATTTGAGCCACTATAAAGTTATTTGTATGGAGGAGCAGAGAGAACCTCAGTTAGTACAGCCGCCTTCCGTGATGAACTTTGAATCTGAGACCTCTGAAATACGAAACAGCAGTGCTAAAGACTCGACCGCTGCTGTATGTCTTCTGCGATTGATTAAAACTTACATGCGTCTGGAGATCATTCGTCTCCAGTAGTTCAGACTCTGGGGAGGAAAATAATGGCTTCCTAACACGGCAGGCATGCGAGTTCCTGACATTTATTCTACGGAACTTAAATATTAGGATGCAAGGCTTCCGTAAGTCTGTTCATAACATTGTTCTGCGCTGAGAAATCAAGGTTGTCTCCAGAAAAGGAAATATCACAGTTCACCGCGGGACTTTGATCTTTCAGTACCATTTGCTAGGTAACCTTGATTATAACGAGGTAGTGGAATCATGTATCAAGCAGCAGGGCGAGGGTGCTAGACAATGACTTCATTTGATCCTCTTCGTGATATCTGTTATTTAAAGAAACTTTCTCCATCAACGTATTTCCATGGAAACGTGTCATTTCTATTGCTGAAAAGCCAGTAACTGCTGTAAAGTACATCGCTTTTTACTGATGACAGAGGGTTTTTTCAGTCATAAAATTAATCTAGATCAAAACGGATCATAACTTACGAACCACATACCTGGTTTGCATAAAAAAGATGTATAAACGTTCAATACCACAGCTATCGACATATTAATAACCAGGAATAACCCTTGCAAGAAGTCGATTATAAAACCCATTAACAAATCACTCCGCTATTATCAGGTGAAGTAGACGACATTAGTTGGACCGCTACCGTACATTTGTGAAGTTCTATGACATGACAACAGAGTGACGTTTTTCTGGTAATTTGCATCCGATCCTGTTTTAATGATTTTCACTTGAATAGGTTTCTGACCAAATGCGCAACACGATCTCAAAATGTATTCGATCTTTGTCAGGTATTAATTCTTCCTACACCCCACACAAAATACAGAAAGTACAATGTGAATTAATAATCTTCAATAATTATCGTCCTGTTTTTCTTATTCTTTCGTTTTGACGTTTCGTTTCTGAATTAATTCTGAAATTATGACTCGCTACTTGAACATAAGTTACATTGATGCATCGGACTGCATTCGAGCCCACAACCAAGGTGTTTGAGCTATCCAAGACCGGACGTCCTTCAGACAGCACAGCCAATGTGACGGACATAGTTTAACAGCACGAAGACAACTTCACGTACTCCCCTGAGTACAGTGTCAGCCACGGTCAGAAACTGTCTAATGTAAATCGCAATTTCAGGCTTCTGTTTCGATAACAGTACCAAGTACAGAATTCTGTCAAAGTGTTATCACAGAGAAGAGTGCTAAAACTAGAGAAAGCAGACGGAAATATACCACGACACCGCTCCAATATTTCTTCTATGACATGCGTAAAGAACGTACAAAACAACTAAGACATATGGCTCATATGTTATTCGGTGGCCTATGCCCTGACTGAGGGACTGGCACAGTCTAAACAGATGTTAGACGCTTTTGCTAATTACACTTCTCAAATAAGTAAAAACTGGACATGTCAGACAGTGAGATTTCAACAAACAACGTTATGAGTCTACTTGCTTCCTTTGTAAACGCATCGTTAATTCTTATTAATCTTATTTTGCAAATGTTACCTTGGAAAGTAAATGGAATGTCTATCATCTTAATATACATTTAACACGTGTTTTACTTTTTGAAAGCCTTCACCTTGACCTGAACCTAATGTCAGATCACAGGCCCATTTCATGCATAAAAACCACATGTTTTCGCCATTTATTGACATAAAGAATGACGACCTTGAAGTACGGTTCATTTCTTTATCAGCGTCGTGACAGATATTATCTTAAAAATATTCTTCGTATGTTTTACCTATTTTTAACTACGGTTTCTAACAAGTATGACATCATCAAGCTGTCAAGGTATGTAAGTTCTACGTAACATTTGAAGTATACGTCATAAAAGCTGAGTATGAAAGCGATTAGATAGTAGTAACTCATACTTAAAATTAGTAGCACGTTTATATGGGAAACTGATTCAGATTGCTACTAGAAGACGCAAAGACATATACCTAATCGCTGTTTAAGTAATTTCCTTCAGGACGCAAGACTAAAACTGGCAAAAGAAGTGTTTTTAAACACCCAGTACCAGACAACTTTGAGTCTGTATTCCTCCAACCAGACGAAGCCCTGATTTCCAGGATTAGCAACGTCGTGTATTAGCCTGCGAACAACCGCGTAAGGCGCCAACAGAATACGGCGCCGACAGAAGTTTCTCCCAGCCTATAGACAAGTGGTGTTGCCAGTTTACGAAGATCTGTTTGTTTTCTTTAAGGGTATCTGTTTGAATGTGCTCTTCACAACCATACACTTGCTGAGAGGCAACTTCAAAGTACTGGTTCGAACATCCTCTGACACAGTATACGAACTTGATTTCTGTAGAGACACGTAATTTTAATTTAGGTTGAAAACACTGCAAGAGATTCACTACTTTTCTACATTTTCTGTCTGGGAACGCCATTTTACGAGTATAAGAAAAAGCCATAATTATCATCATCATCGTCGTCGTCAGGGGTTGGGCCTCTTGTTCCGTTCCGATCCGAGGACTGGTCCCTCCATCTCTTCAATGGTCGACCGCTTTCCCTTCTTCCTTTTAGGTGATAATGAAACAGCTTCCGAGGAATTCCATCAGTTGGAATTCTTAAAATGTGTGCATAGTAGTTGTGTTGATATTCATTTATTTACATAGGCTGAATATATTTAAATCCTGTCTGATACCTTCATTCCTCATTTGATCTATTCTTCGACTGCCTGCCACAGGTCTCAGAAACCTCATTTCAGCAGCTTCAATTTCTCACAGCTGTTTTTTTCTTTTCCAGGGTCCAGCACTCACTACCATAAAGAAGTGATGGTATGGCCAATACTTTGTAGAATTTTAGTAGTATTTCCTGTCGGGATTTATGAAGTAGCGTACATTCAATTGTTCCGCATAGGTAGTTAAACCTTTGTAGTTGATTCTGTATTTAGAGATACAGAATCAACTACTGCTTCGTTGGCAACATAAATAATTAAAATTTCTAACTTATTCGACTATGTTATTATTTATCACTATTTTTGTCCACACACATATACAGGAATATTTGCAAAATACTTTTAAGGTTTTCATGCGTCATGTTTGTGTTTTGGATTAAAATATATAATAAAATACAGGTCAATACACAAAACTATATTTGGGTGTTAAAATTTAAAATTTAAATGTTAAAATTTAAAATTTTAAATTAGCGCTATTCATCACTATAAGGATGTTACATTTGCGCGCTTTCATTCATTTCACAACATGTTTCGATATTTTAATTGCAAAATACTGTTTCACACATCTTAATCTTTAGTGTTTTGGAAAGTAGAAAGTGTAAACATTTCTGAATTTCAGCGAACAACAAGTGGACGTAACACTGCAAAATCACTTGCTTGGCAAGTCCTATATTTAGAGTAAGTTTCGGTAAAACTTTCCATGCTACCAAATTATCGGTTATGCTGGCGATCAGACTTTGAGATGTAATGAAATGAATTCGTAATTGAGATGATGTTAACTGTATCGTATGAAATTTTCCTGTATCTGAACTTTCTAATCTACGTTACGTGATAAAACAAGCGAAAGTGGTCTGGATTCGGGAAACGACACGACGAGGTGTTTCTGGGATGTGATGAATTGAATCCTTCGCAGAGAATGAGGAAACGCTGTTATAAAAACATGCCAGAAACTGTCATCGGCCCAACTAAAAGAACAGGTGTACAGTAATTTCCTCGTATGTTTCCCAAGGAGGTTAGAACAGAGAGGCAAGTGACGATGTAAATAAAGCATCAGAATAATGACTTTCAAATAGTGACAGTAATACAAGTTAGAGGAATAGTGTGATCTGAAATTGTGAAGGAAATAAGTACGGTTGAACAAACAGCTCGAAAAATGAAATAAATTTTTGTGTGGCAAGTTCCTTACCAACTTCAATTCGGAGTCTTTAAACAAGAAGAGATAATTTTATTATTGTTCTTATGCTCATTTGATAATACTCCATTTCGGCTGAATAAGTATTCATGACACCAAGAGTCTAAAATTAGCTGTCATCAAAAAATGTTATCAAACAAATTTAATTCTAGTCCAAATTATGATATAATGATTACTGAGTTGTAGCGCCGTGTAGTGTGGTATACATAATTTTACTAACGTTTCAGAGGATTTTGCTGCCTCAATCTTCAGACGAAACACTAATTTTCGAACTGGGACACAATGGGAGTAATGTTCAGTTTTATATTCGTAGAGAATGGCAAAGGGCAATATTGGAATTTCATAATATTTTCATCAAAATTACTTATACTTTACTCGAAGCATTCGCAAAAATTGTCGCTCTACTGTCCTCGTGAACCAACAGCACGCATCGGAAACAAGAAATGCATTCAGAGTTGGGAAGCCTGAAGGGAAGAGGTCACTCTGAACGACTAGGCATAAATGGCAGGATAATATTAAGATAAATCCTCGGGTAACAGTGTTCGAGGATGTGAACTAAATTAATTTAACTCAGGGCAGGAACCGGAGGTAAATATGGTAACAGACAAAGATGGCTGTCTTCTGTGTTGTAGAGCGATGAGTGATCGCCCTAATGATGGAGGCAGCAAGGGCCTCTATACGTTGGTAAACTTCTACCACACTGCACGGCGCTACAACCCAGAAGGCTTCATACCCACCGCAATGAGAACCTCTGATCCTACACGGTAGTAAACCTACCACAAATTTCCAAAAAAGCGGGAATTCCTTGACTCGCTAAGCTACTATCAAGTTTTCAAGAAGAAAAAGTGTTGTTATTTTTAAAGTGTTTATACATCGATTACTATCACCAATGTTAATTTCATGTAATAAGTTGTGTAAAGTCCTTGTTTCAGTACTCTATAAATAAACGCACTTTTAAGGTTTCGTAGAAACTGTCAGTGTTATGCAGTCGATGACATGTCCTCAAATGTCTAGTATACCGGATGTTTTGTCTCAGGGCACTTCCAGTCTCCTTGAATCGTATGAACAGCATTTTAGTTGCAATGCCACTACATGTGCCGGACGTTTTGTTGGATAATCTTAACAGGCCTAAATCCTGCACAGGTTTGATGACGTATTAACGTACATTCATGCAAACACACAAAGCTAAAGCAATGCCAAGGCCCATGTGCCTATGCGAATTGGAAAACGGCGCTCCAGTTCAGAAGGCTTCTTCAAAAACAGCTGTCTTCTGGTTTGTAGTGCCGTGTAGTCTGGTAGAAGCTCACCGACGTTTCGGTGGTCCTTGCTACCTCCATCATAGGAGACTTCTGAAACGTTGGCACACATCTCTACCAGATTACATGGCGCTACAGTCCAGAAGACGGCCATCTTCGTTTTTCACCGCCGTGAAAACCTCAATTCCTACTAAGGATTCTTCATTCTCTGGCCGTCTTACACTCTCCCCCCCCCCCCCACCTCCCCGAGGAATGAGTCGCAGATGCCCAAAAGGTTGGAGGCTGGACGTACAGTGGCGACCGAAATATTCCGTGTAATTTGCGGGAAATAAGCCTCTCCCGTCCGTGCCTTAACACAGTCACTTATACAATGTGTACCAGGGCTTCTATATCTTGGGCGAAGCTGTGCTTTAACCCCACTCTAGTACATGAGTAGCTCAGCCAATAGACCAGTACAGTGACCATACTAAACCCAATTATATAATTCGGTTTCAAATAATAGGCCTGAAGTGGCAAATTGCTATAGGCTTCAGTAAACTGTCATTTTATAATCACAGGGCCCACAAGTCGATACGAGGGAGTGCACATTGCTGCCTGTTGAGAACCTCGTCTGAAACGAGAGGAAGGTAAGAATTTGGTCTGAGACAAGACTATCGTAAAAATACTGGATAAGAAGTCTAGCGACAGGCTATCGAGCGTGGGAAAGTGTAAAATTTGATGTCACGAGAAATAGACGTCGATTCTTGGAATGTTTGCTGAACCATTTTGTAGCGGAAAACTTAAAATGTCTGGATTATTCGCGCGGTTGCGTGTACAGATACCATCACAGATTTCCAGCGGTAAACCGTGTCTAAGAGCTTCCGGTTAACGCGTTTACACGTTTCCGATAACATTAAAGCCAAAGGCCACCTAGTTATGGCAAATGACTCTTTTATTCAAAGGAAGATGTTTTATTCTTCCTCTGGCTTCGAAAATTACATACGTCGGTATAGGCATAGCACGGACTGGAAAACAGGGGATCGATTCCCGGCACTATGTAGAAACGGGCTCCGTGATCCACGTAGAATCCTATCCAACGAGCACCAGAGGTCCCTTCCCTGGTGATTAAGAGAAACAATTTATCGATCCTTACTTATGTAAGGACGCTTTCTCAACGGAATAAAAACGTAGCTTCAGTGTATATTATTGCGAATGGTTAACTGGAAACGTTGTGAAAAGATAGTCGTGGCCTGTTTTAAGGCACTACCCAGTATTTTCATTATTAAAAGCATAAAAAAACAGAAATATGGACAGCCAGTCTCCTAACCGAGATTCGAATCCGGTACAACCCAAATATGGCGAAGTGCTATCCATTACGCGTTCGGAGAAACTAATTAACACACCAAAGGATCAAACGTTAACGTATTTTTTGTGTTTAGAACAATATCTTGTAAATGTAAGGCCTGTATGTTCCGTGGAGGTAATCTCCCACGTTCTCTTTGCCCGTACTAGATGCGAGAGGTCTTCTTCAGATTCCGTAGACGGTGGTAAATTTCTTTGCAGACTGAGCGACTATTAGCTTCTCAAAACCTCTACTCCATGAAATGATTTATGAGTGATAAAATTACGGCCCGGTGGCGGAATACGGCCAACTCTACCGGCCGGCGAAAGAATTTTATATAATTACAAAGTTAAAAGAAAGCGGAAATTAAATTACGATATTAGACATTACTGATACAATTTACACTATTTTACGTTCATATATTTTATTTCCTGACGCATCGTATGGTCTGAAGTTTTCCAAACTATGAATGCGGGCATATAATAATCCGCTGAAATGAAAATTTCTTCAACAATTTCACTGGCGTCAGTGAATTCCCAAATACATTAAGGTCTGGCTGAATAATACACAGGTGTTCGTCAAGGCTACACAATAACTACGTGTGTCTACGGATTTAGAAGGTACCTGTAAACAGTCTGGATTTCCCAGTCGCGAAACAAAGTTCGGCAAGCTAGGAGCATTAGGATCCAACCTTTACTCCTTCAAGAACCCATTGTAAAATCAAAACGCACAAAACCACGTATGAAACGATGTATTTATAAAGTACGATTTCAGGTTTTCACGGCGGTGAGTCCGAAGATGTCTGTCTTGTGGGTCGTCGCGCCGTATAGTCTGGTAATAGTTTGGCAGATTTCAGAGGTCCTTGCTGCCTCCATCATCAGGGCGATAAACCTCTGAAACATCTACCACACTACACGGCGCAACAACCCAGAAGACAGGCATCTTCTATATATTTACTTCATCGAACTGGGACTGAGGGAGACTATTTTCAGCGGTCAGTACTCGGACAGACAATCTTCCGAGTCCAACAATGTTAAGAGGGATTCTATTCCCAGAGTAGACAACAGTATTCTTTACCTTCAGTAAGATATTTGGAATTGATCTGAGGACGTCTCGGCTTTCGTAAACGGTGGATGGGGACTAATTTTATTGAGTTTAAGCGGCCAGAGTGTGAAAGTAATAACTTCAACCCATCTTGCGAAGAGACTTAGAATGTGTGGAGCTTCACCTCCAACCATAATTTCTTAAATAGACTTGTCATGTCAAAAAATGTTTACACATTGGCCTATAACAAAGCTATTTTACATATTATTTTTATTCACAAAGTACATTCTGAAATTTATAATCTCTCATGTACTCGAGATATTTTGTGCCAAAACATTCATATCCTTGTTTAAAGAAGCCCGCTGCTGGAACGAGCTTGAATTCAGTCCACGACTTTCATGACCTAATTTAATACCAATTTCAATATTACATCCCATCTACAACGAGTTCATCCAAGCGGTCTCTTACCTTTAGATTTTCCAAATTCAACGTTGCTACTTGTCTTGTCCATGTCATCCGCCATGATTTGATCAGAGTAATGATATTTGGTGAAGGCTAGACCTACAAATTACGAAGCTCTCACTGTGGCATTTCCCCCCCCCCCCCTCCTGTTTCTTTCCCTCTCAATATCGATATCGATATTTAGGACGCCTCTGACCGACCAGCACTTCAGACCGGTTGGTAAGCGTGTTACAACTTACCCAGAAATCTGGCTTCAATTTATTCATCTCTCAAACGCAATTATTTGGCGCTGTTTCACGGGAGGAATTCTATCTTTGTGTAAATAATGTTTTGGAAGACAAATGCAAGGACGCCCCTGCTATTTTAAGCATATTAAACACATGCTGTGCCATTCTGCTATTATCCGTTCCGAGACCTGGCTGTTGCCAATCGCTAATATTAGATCTATTCTTTCTGGGAGGTGAAAGTACAATGTCTTCCTCCCTTTCCTTTTCTCCAAGGGATCACGCCCTATGGCCTCTTCTGGCCTTGAGAAATCACTTTCCTGTTTTTACCTACATAAAGGGGAGGAAAAGAACACTCCCTCAGACACCCGAACGAAGCATTTTGTAACTTCATTATTTGAGGTTCTCACGGTGGCGAGTATGTCTTCTAAGTTGTTGTTGCCTTCACCTCATGATGGAGGCAGCAAGCACCTCGGAAACGTCCGTAAACGTCTACCATAGTATATCGCACAACAACCCAGCAGACAGCCATCGTCTTTTGTAAGTTCGTGACAAACTGCGAAGGCTGGATAATTATGAACTGTCCAGGCAAAAATCATTAAGAAACTGAAGATAACAACGAATCAGGTAGAAAAATTGGCTTCCAGAACGATATTCAAACCCCGTACGTCTCAAATACAAAGCATAAATGCTGGCACAACACCGGGTTCCTACATCGCGCTGCTGTGTGACAATCGGAAAGTATGCATATGTGAACGGAACTGAGTTTTCAGTTCTTCCTAAGTCCATGCACTGTAAGTTACAGTAAGTCTGAAGAATTCCGTCTTCTGGGTTGTTGCGCTGTGTAGTCTGGTCGATGTTAATCAACGTTTCAGAGGTCATACTGCCTCCGTCATCAGGGCGATGACGGAGGCAGTGTGACCTCTGAAACGTTGGTAAACATCGACCAGACTACACAGCGCAACAACCCAGAAGACAGAAATCTTCATACTCACCGCTGTGAAAACCTCAAATCCTACATACAGTAAGTCTGTCATCAATAAATGAAGTTTAAGCAGCGAAGGTACCGGTGCCCCAGGGCCGCTTGTATGTACCTCGGACGAAGAAGTCTGTGTTTTGTAGCCTTGTTCAGTATTAGGTTCAAAAGGAATTGAATACATTGAATTATATTCTGAAATGTTATTTTTATTTTAACATAAATGAAACGTTTGTTTCACTGTCATAATGCTGTACGTTGTCCAATTTCTGAATCATGTATGTATTTTAATATACTGAATGACTATCCGGAGAGTCGACTTTCTACGATTTACTGGTCTTCCTCTACAATTTGAGTGATCTAGTCAGCATATAAGTAGGTCTGCAAGATTCGTGTTCCAGAGTGTTAGGTTAATCCCAACCATTGCTAATTATATTAATTTCTTTACAGGTTTATTTTTGATAGTTCATGTAACAACGCTGCTAGTAGCACAGATTTTATGGCGTCGAATGACAGGACGATAAGAGACTATTAATGAATAATAAACTGAAGAGGATATGGAAGGAAGCGTTCGTGTCTTAATTCAAGGTACTATCCCACCATTTTCTGGTGAAACGGAGAAAATCGACGAAAACTTCAGTCAGGATATCCGGTCTCCGGTCTGCGATTTGAATCCAGGTCGAATAGCATACGAAGCTGGAATGACAACAGCTCAAACGCAATGTTTGATAACATACAAAAGTCTCGATCCTTCGCCCTGAGACAAACACACGAGGGAGTATCTGAATGAGGTGAGAAAGGGTAACCATACCCGCACGTGTGTTGTGACACGTGGCAAGCTGTTTGATTCTACAAATTAAACTGAGCTATGAAAGATTACTGAGAACAGCGTGAATAGCCTTGTCAAGGTTGTGCAACGCCCTCTCGCGGACTCTGAAACGCAAAAAGCGAAAAGTTGAAAGAGAGCGTGAGGTGCTCTCACTAATAAACTGCAGGTAATTAGCGCACGTTTTTATTTTTTGATGACTGTCGATAAAAGAGAACAAAGTGGATGATGAAAATATGAATCAGAAATGGTGAAGACGATGATGATAATGATAAGAACGACATTCCTCTGTTAACAGAATCCCCAAGATCTGAAATCGCCAATGTAAAAAGGATGGCATATGCTAAATTAAAAAACTTTAGCAATAACAGTAACAAAATGAATCTAATAGATAACATGCCTTAAGAGAACCCGAGACACGCCCAGCTCACTGAAACCTCCTTGCCTTCACGACGCAAAGCGGCATGTACAAAGCATCAAACTGCTTCCTCGCAACATCCTATATTTACGTCATAGGTGTACTCGACATTCCCTGCACCTGGGACGAGGCTATCTCTAGAGAGGGTTGTCAGTCTCTCGACTAAAACTACGGGACGAGATGATGGCGGCGTGCGATTCCGAGAAGTCTGCGGGAGTCGGCAGTTCTGGCGAAGTGTGATTGACGCTAAAGTTAGCTTTGGCGACGGACGTAATTATCACGGTCTTGTTCACTGTGTGTCAACCATGCCGCCACGTACTGGCTCAGTATAATGGTTTCTTTTATACCCACATACATCTCCCCAAAGTTCATGGACCGAACCCCAAGCCTGACTGAATTTTCTGACGTGGAGACAGTATCAAAGTGTGGGAACAAAATCCTGAGGAAGGGAAGGTGCGGGGAAAGAGAGACAATTACACAGTG
>NW_019060210.1:524696-566176 GCF_000696155.1 Zootermopsis nevadensis
ACCGATATATTTTCCCATAATAAATTTAGATCAAAAGGGCGAAGACTTCTAAGCGAGATATCTCATCCTCAGTACGAAAGGGACCAAAAGTTTTTAATGAGAAAGCCTATTTTCTCACCCTTCACAACTAAATATATTTATTTTGTTTTAAAAAATGTCATTTAAGTTTGTCTTCACGGAGGCATCTTATAATCTTTCCCTTGAAACTGTGCGAAGAGAACGGACATGCAACAAACAGTATATCTAAAGTTCCCGGATTCGCTTTAAGAAATTCTCTAGGGTTTAATAAAAGATAATTATATGAAAAGCCGACATTTATATTCCCATGTTGTCAAATATGTCACGTTAATATTGCTGTTAACTAACTCAACGGAGCAACGTACTTCTTGAGAGGCAGAAATTCGCTCACTTGATCAATGGACTGTACGCTTTTTAAGAATTACAAGGATTGTCACCATGTTAACAGGAATTCGCCACTGGTCCCTATTCTGAGCCAAATGAATCTAGTCCACCCGCTTATATCCTATTTATTTACAATACATTTTAATACTGTCCTCGAACAAACGTCTGTCTACCAAAAGCATGTTCTAGTCAGATTTTCCAACCAAAGATATGTATACATTAAGTACCTATTCCGATTCGTGTTACAAAACCCTACCATGTTATTATTTGTTAATGATGGCTACAAATAGGTTATTAAGCTTCTCGAAAGGCAGTATTTTCCGACCTCTGGTTACTTCATCTCTCTTAACTTCAAATGACCTCCTCAGCACCTTCTTCTCACGCACCCTCAGTCTATACAATTCCTTTAGAGCTAGAGACCAAGTTTCATACCCATACATGTCCATTACACAACACAGAAAATCGTGTACAAATGTCTGTTCAAATCGCATTCCGAGATGTGGCGCGTCTTAAAACATAACGGAAATGGGGTTCAGATTAATTTTGAATGCCATCTCTGTGGTTAAAGGTGATTATTTGGATGGTATTTACTAAATGGGACATTCGTTTCCTAATGTAACTTTTGTGACCTACGTTACACATTCTACTTCACATAGATTCATGAAACACCGTCTTTTAACTCAAATACGACAAAGTATAATTCGATATTGTTACCAGAACAAGCGGTTTTTTTACTGATTCAAAACGGACATTTTCATGTACTAAAAACAACTTAGAATGAATTACAAGAACATTCTCCAGCAATGTGTGTTAATACAGTTGGTGGGACAAATAAAAGTTCTTGCAAACAGTGGCAGCTGGTGTATGAAGAAAAGATACATCGTACAAACGATCACTAATTGTGAGGACTGACGAACTATTTCGCCAAATAAACCGCCTCTGGACCTAGGACAAGTAAAAATAACCTGAAATAACTTTTACTGGAAGGGAGTAAAGTACAAGTGGAAAAAGTCTTCTTTGGCATTACCTGAAGAAACTTCTTCCACGCTATGCAAACAATTTTAAAAACACAGGAAAACTTCAAATCTAAGGGACTACTGGAACGGAAATACAGCTAGATATTCACTTTATCAATACAAAAAACAACCAAAAGGTTTACTAATCTAAATAAAAATCTAAATTTTTGGTTTCTTTGGTTGAACCCTTCTTCCTATAGAATCTTCATTTGTGATGAAGGAAAATACACTCGTACACGTTAGAAGCGACTTCATGTATCATTCAGGGGTTCAGTATGCAGCGGTCAATATTTCTCAGCCACTGTGACGCAAAGGGTAACAGCCGTAATGATTCTTGACAACCCCAAGCCCTACTGTAATCTGTAAGTTCATAACAGACAAGAATCCAGCCAGTTCCAGGTGCGGAGGTGCTATTTCAAGTTACCTGCTTTTCTATGGGTGTGATACTTCGTCATCTACTCTAAGGCAGTGGTACCCAACCTGGGGTACTCGTACCCCCGAGGGTACGCGAAGACATTTTAGGGGGTACGTGAAATTTAAAAAAAAAAATATTATTTTATGATAAACACTGAGTAATCAGTAATGTAATTTATTGAATTTATTTTAGATGTAGATTATATACTATGTATAACTTGAATTATACACCAACAACTTTGGGGGTACAAGTTGAAGAGAAATTATATCTGGGGGTACGCGAACAAAAAAGGTTGAATAACACTGCTAGGCACAGATATTTGAACCTGAAGACAGATAAAGTAACTAGATAATGGAGAGAATTATACAATGATGATTTTCTACCAATATTCTTCTGTTTATCTTTATATTTTATCTTATTTTAATAATTGTACCCTACAATTACTTAGCCAAGGACAGTGAAAAATTTTCTTACATCATTCATCTGTTTGCGCGTAAATATTTGAACTTTTCAAATTAAATGTAATAGATATTTATCTCTCTTAAATAAATAAGTAAATAAGATAAATAAATGGATATTACTAATACATTTTTAAAACGCTTGAAAGCATGAAAGGGCATTTTGGGTGAAGACTAGGGAAGGAGGCGAAAAGAGATACAGAGGCACGAGAAGGGAAAGGACAGAAACCAGTGATGAAGGACACCAGAAGAAGGATGAGATCGAAGTCAGGACTTTGAAAGGTGCTGCAGCCGATAAAGACCTTTCCTATCGTGTAACATCGCAGTCATTCCTGCAGAAGAAAAAATGGAGACTGGAACCTAATTGTGCCGAGCATTAGCAGCTGCCATGCTACCTGCGGTAATTTATACTACAATTACATGCGAGCTATTTGCTGACATTGAAACAAGTGTGATTATTTTCTTCATTGTGTTCTCCAGATGGAACATTTGTACTTACGGCTTCACATAAAATGGACAGTGAATGCTAACAACGCACTATATGAATGCCTTGTGTAAGGCCACATGATATATTCTTACACACACCATAAACAAAATGTTATAAATAAAAGCATAGTTGTAAAACGTGAAGTTTATAAACCAAATTACGTGGGTTTCATGTCTATAGAAACCCTAAAAATATAAACTTGGACCTTGAAAAAGGGGAATTTGTTCGTCTTCTTTTCCCTCTGCTTTTCACGGATTATGATGAAGCACAGGCGTTCAGATATCACAGCTATATTATGAATTGTCTCCCAGTTTCTTTACAGCAGTGGTATTCATCCTTTTTTGTTCACGTACCCCCAGATATAATTTCTCTTCAACTTTGTACCCCCAAAGTTGTTCGTGTATTATTCAAGTTATACATAGTATATAATCTACATCTAAAATAAATTAAATAAATTACGTTACTGATTATTCAGTGTTTATCATAATTTTTTTTTTTAAATTTCACGTACCCCTTAAGAAGTCTTCGCGTACCCCTGGGGGTACGCGTATCCCAGGTTTGAACCACTGCTCTACAGCACTACGGTTTGTGCTGAAGAACAAGTTCTAGGAGTCTTGCTTGATGGCTGATCCACAATAGTTTGTGAAGTTGCCATATTGGTAACTTTACTTTTATAAAAAATGAGCAGACTATCAATAAACACCAAGAGCTTGCAGGGAATGTCTCTAAAAGCCCCCTGTCTTTCAGAAGACTAGTCAAAATAGAGTTTTAACGACTATCATAGACGTGTGTCCTTTTTCTGACCCAAGGGCGATAAGCCTGTATTTACTTTTGCTGTATCATACTCTCGTTGAACTGGATAAGGCAGCTTCGTTACAGACTACCTGCTGCAGAGGCCATAGCAATTAATAGCTCTTGCATGGGATTGCGTTTCAAGATTCCAACATACATAGCAACGCACAGCTTCATATGCCAGACGACAAAACATGCGGAACTCAGGACTTCTGAGTAATCCGTGTAGTCTACTGATCTTCATTTAATATTTCTTTCTAACTCACTCCCAATTATCAGCATGAAATCGACTGGAATTTGGAATATTCCACACTAAAATTTTTGTAATAGCCACAAAACAGCTGTCTGCAACATGACCATCACTATTCTCCGGTAATGAACACCAAACGCTTTTCAGTTTTAAGTACGTGCACGTTTCAAAATACTACAATACTGCGATTTTCAGTCATTTGACAGGTAAGGAAGTATTATGGTGCAGTGTTTGTTCACGGAATGAAGAATAACAGAAATCCCATAATTGAAAAGCAATCTGATAAAGAAATATGGCGAGATTTCAGGTTCTAAAGACGGTAGTTCCGCCGTGTGGTCTGGCAGACGTTTACCCATCTCGTAGTGATTTACAAGGAGTCAGTGGATCAGGTACATGTTAAAAGAATCCGGATTTGCAATGCGACCTCAGCCGTATAGATATGACACGTATTTAACGACGGGTGTAATTATGTATTTACTTTAATTTAGGAAATATTCTCAGCTATTAAATGCTCTGGTTTCGTTTTCTCAACATGAACCCCATTCTAAAAATGTAGTGACGGATGTATTCAGGAATTCAATTCGTAGTTTTTCTTCCATCATATTCATCTCGCCTTCCGTCTTTCCTGTTTCCTTTGTTTCGTAATACATTTCTCCTTTCAAGCTATCTTCCTCTTGCTTAACAACGAGTCAGTAAAATTTCGGGGTTAAAATGTGCCTTCTTGCAGAACTTTGTGCTGAAAAATGTAAACATGTTGTTCGCTCTTGCTGATTTCCAATCCTTCCCGATTTCTGTTGTATAATCGTTTCTCATTAACTTATAATGAGATTCCACCCAGCACAGGAGACAAAGCAGCAACTTAAATTTTTTAAACTTATTTATAGGTACAGATATAATCCAGTTTGATAACGAACATCGCGGCCAGAGACAAAAGACAAAAAGCCTGGAAATACTGTTTAAGAGTTACACTTGTATGAAAGCATCGCACATCAATTATACATCACTCATAGTTTTAACGTTGTGTAATTGCAGTTAGACTAAAGGTAGCAAATGTATACCATCAGAACTGTAAGAAACACAAAATAAAGAAAAAATGTTGCTTGCACTGTTCGTATGCATGAGCACTGCAGTTGTAATGGCAAGACATGGCTTGACGTCCCAAGACTAATGGCATCAGTTGCCCGTTGTAATGAGGGACACACTGAGCCCTTGAGAAAGAAGGCAACAGTTTCCGAACTAGAAAGCACAAGTTCTACCTACCATCCTCTGCCTTTCGTTCGACGGTTTGCCGGGCAATAAATCCACTCATGTGCGCACTGCTGGTTTCCCCACTGTCGACTCCTTTTTGGGATAAAACGAGGCTTTGTCTGGTTTTGTTCTTAGGAGGGGCTTATACGTAAAGACGTTTCCTCAGCTGCACGGGTTATAAATACAACATAGAATAAAATTAATTGAAAAGGGTTTGAATTTAAGCGGCCGTGGCCGATTTAAGATACTATATGATAAAAAACGTAGACTGGTAACAAACATTAGAAACCTAAGTCAGAAAAGGCAATCTGTAGGTTGAGATTCAAAACCGACGTATCCGGAATACAGAGCAGGAAAGTAACACTGTACAGCAATGAAGATGGCTGTCTTCTGGGTTGTAGCGCCGTGCAGTCTGGTGGAAGTTTACCGACGTTTCAGAGGTCTATCTTGTCGCTACAATGCAGAGGACCACCGTGAAAATATCAAATTCTACAGCACAGAAACATTTGACAACTTCTCAACAAACTTCCAAAAAATAATTGCCGGTAAAATGAAACAGACAATGCATTCCTTGTAATGATAATGCTTCTTATAAAGTAGGTTGCATTAAAATCACATAACATCGAGTCCAGTCAGTACAGTTGGGCGGGGGGAGACAGGACAGAACGTGAAGCCCATTACTTATATTCTGCTATGCCTAGGTTAAGAATGTGTGGAGCTTCAAACCCACTCCCCCATACATCCATGTGGAGTAGTGCTTAAGCACAGCACATCTACCTCTCTGCCTTTATGAAAACCTGACATGGCCGGCGTGAAGAAATACGAAGCTTAATTCGCTAGCGTCTTTAGTGTCTGAAAAGAACTGCATAAAGTTTCCTCGCTGAATCGCATGTCATTATAACTTATATCCGTAAACTAGAATTCTTGTTAGGAGCAATCAGTCTACGTCGATTAGGGCAAGTACAAGGACTTTTTTGGTAATCAAAATTATGACGCCTTTATCTCATCTCTTAAATTTTAGGGTAACTGAATTTGCACTCATAATTTCAGAGGTGAGATGAACTGACTTTAATTATATAATTACGCTTCTACATATTTTGAACAGTTACTCAATTCTTGGTTCGTGTGTTACATGTTTCTAGTACGAACACATGCCTAATTGATAATAAGCGACATAAGACACAAGTATAACGTCATTTTTTTCCTTGTTACAGTTCTCTCGGTAACCAAGCTTCGCGGCATTCGTGTTGGTAACTTAAGATACAACAGCAAAATTGAGCCTCACATCGAACATAATGGCCTAGTGAACTACTGAATTATTAATACAAACGAAACCTGTAATAGCAGGTGCCAGTCGATGCCAACTGTTTGCAGTTCCTACACAAGTATACTGATTCTCCGAAGATTTGCAGTTTTATGCTGAAGTATTATGTAAGGCTTCAAGTAAATTAAACGTTGATTGTAATCTCCCAAGTGGCTGGACATTCTGCTTTACCTACAAACCTCAAACATTTCCTTCTCATTTCTCCTTATTTGAATCAACTAATATTTCAAAGTGGCGAGAGAGACGTAACATTCCGCGAAATGGTAAGTAGCCTTACCAAACAAAATACATATATTCCTTTGTTTATAAAGCATGAATTAACATTTAAATTATTTTGGCAGTGTTATATAAGTTTTAATATGGCCGAAATAAATGCTTTTCTTGCGAAGTTTCAAGGTGACCACCAATGTAACACACACTAGCTGATCCAAACAGCTAGGTCACCAAGACTTGAATTCACGTTTCTTTGTATGGACACAGTGGCTGACTGCAGGGTTACCAAACGAGCGGTTGCCTGTCTGCCTCTACGTCGGGGTTGGGCGTCTGACAGCTACAGTGATCTGCAAGAACCAGATCTGCTGTGGCATTGCTCTAGAAATCCCTTGCTTGGCGACATTACGTAATAATAACAGTGCAGAGGTCTCCTGAGATATTATATTAGCTACTCTGAAATTCGAGTCGCAGATGTGCTGTTTTGAGTTAGAGGTTGACTATGAGCATAAGTTATGGCCGTTGCGCGCACCAGAATGGAACCCAACAGCAAATTATAAGGTGTCTAACAGTTTCTTGCTCGCATCTTGTAAATCGATGGAATTTTTAATATTTTTTGTAATACTTGAGGTTCTGACGACAGTGAGAATGACGTTTTTTTTCTGGGCTTTGATCCCATGCAGATTAAAAGGTAGGACACCAACGTTTGGTAGAAACAAACTATTTCCATCTTCAGCTCTAAGACTCAAAACCCAGAACAACATTGCTATTTTTTGTAACGTTGTTTTGCTACAAAGTCAGTCTGTCAGTAGCAGAGTGTGACAATGAATTCAATAGATAGCATCCAGTGTTCAGAAAACCGTGAATGGTTCATGGCTATGTACTTATTCCTAGCTTTAACCTTCATTTTGAAAATATGAAACAAATGTCTCTGAATAATAATCATAATTATTGTGCACTTGCACGAGGTATAAACTAACTCCATAGAATAAGCTCCTTTTTGAAAAGCTGATTACTTTCCTGCATTCTATGTCACTCGAAGGTTCGTTACCGTGTTCACTACAGCCCGAATAGAGTCCCTATCCGAATGAATTCATTCCACAATAAAAACAACCCTGAATCGTATTATCACTGGCGAATTTCTTGTAAGTGCAGCCTCTTCTGTCGTTACTTTCTTCAATTTCGAAAATTTCTGCCAGCCAAATGATATAATCTTTATAAATGGCCGCAAGATCGCAGAGAATTTTCCAGTAAGCGTACTTCTCTTTCTCAGGGTTGTCGATACTGCGACCCTGAACTCGGCCCAGGTTGTGTTTATCGAACGTGCATTTTCATTCAAATACCAGCTGGAAATGTCACTGTGCCGCTCCGTGCCGTACTTTCTCTGGGTATCTGTGTGTCACGATTTCACTGAACCATGCAGGCTTACCTTACGTCTCGCCCCTGGGGGAAAATTTTCTAGTTTTTGTTAATAAATTGGAGAAATCTCATTACACGTCGTTTTATTGTCAGTATTGGTATGGTCATTATTTTCGTCCCTTCCCATCAACTATCACGAATTAGCCGATTCAGAAACAGCTCTCACACAGTGAATATTAGATTTGGAAGAACTCCTGTAATGGAGCATCAGTCCATCCTCCTATACAGGACAACAGACAGACAAAGACGTGAACTTGCATTTTTTTTACCCGAGAATTCGACTTGAGATTACAATATCAGAACACTCCAATTCACCTACTCAACAAGACCAGTTACAGTCAAGCACTAATCCATTTCAATAATATCGATATTACTATTACCAATTTATATCCCAGACACGCACGTCTAGTTGATAACTGTGAAGGACGTACATCCAGCCACAGACAGATCTGTATCTTATGTTAAGATTTTCATATAATAAAAGCAGTTTTAATTGGCATTGCTTTGATATTAAATGTGTAATTTCGCTGGGAGTAATATTTATACTGTTTTCATAATTTATCAATTTAGTGGTTTGAAAGAAAATAATCAAGATAATTTTAGGTGCTGTATAAAGCACTAACATTTAAATGACTAGCTTCATAAAAACGTTTTGAAAAATCGGTAAACGAAAATTTCATTCATACACAGAAAAAACCCCAAGATCTTGGCTCCTTCATCGCTGAATCTTTATTCTTCAGTCAAATTTTGTTAAAATAGTTTTCATGTTGTTCCACAGATTTTAGAGAGTGGACCTCTATAAGCTGAAAATGCCGAACTTCGATGCTGTGCTGTTCAAAGTGTAGGCTCGTTGGAGGATATACGAATCTGTTCACTTTTGTTGTTGTTGTCCGAATTAGGTAAGAGTCACGTAGCCGGGCCAGACTGCCATCTTGTAATTGGAAATCCTAACTAGCATGTAATATTTCAACACTAATCTATTGCGCATTTGTGCCACAATATTGTGTAATTATTGTTAAAGTCATATACTAGTAGTCATCCAGCTGAGAATTTTAAAAATGCTCTTTGATCATAAAATCTACAGGATTTTATGCGGCAAATATCGTAATTTCTAATTGCAGTCTCTTTCACCTTACTTCCTTGACTGAAATTAACTTACCTCACTCATGAAGACGTGAAAATAACGCGACATTTCATTCATACACCGACGTTCCTAGATGATAACGCTGTTGCCTATAATATTCTTGAACCGAACGGCCGAATATCTGTCTGTCCTTTTCTGGAACAAACAAGCCGTGTGATTATTTGTAGATTATAAATATTTATACAGTTGGTGTATTTTTTAATGGCATCTTGAAATTTTACTTGAGTGCACCAATACTTATGTAAACAGTGCGTTACTAAGACACAAAATGTTGTAGTAAAAAAGACAGATTGCGTAATGGCTGAATATTTGTTGTTCTTGCCACGGAGTTAATTAGTACTCCAGTTGTCTCTTTAATGTTATACGTGGTTTTCGTCTTCTAATTCATAGGAAATCAAGTTATTTGTGTGTCTAACGTCTTCCTTCTACACTCACTACATAATTTTTCCGTTCCCCTGTGACGAACGAAGCAGGAACGAGCTAAGAAGTTACTTAATTCCTTGTCGATGACGATGATTATGAACCATCCTCTTACAGCTTCCACTTTCGTACGTCCAAATATAGTCCATATTACCTGTTCTCAGACACTGGAATAATGTTATATAGAATACAGCCACGTGTCAGCGGATTAAAACTCCGGTCTTCGGCTAATCCGCACTACTGTGCAAAAAATAAAATAAAAACCTCAGGTGTAAGACCAGACATCGTACTCTGAAGGTAGGATACAAAGTGAAAGTACAAAACTCAAAGTGCTGTGGGATATATTCTAACCATGAGTAATCAGCTAACTTGTGACTAGCGAAAATTACAGCACGAGGAACATAAGATTTTAAAATACTTATAACAGGCCCACTGCACTGCTAAGATGATTACATGTATGTCGTAGTGACAACCTGAACATCTAGCATGAATGGATAAATAAATTATTACCAAACTTTGATACAAAAATCAAGGTGCAGTCGTAACTGTATTGAACTGGTTAAGGTAAAGCAAGATGATGACCATAACGAACATGTATATTAACAGCAATTATACGGGCAATTTCGTGGAGTTGCAGCTCCAAGCATTCTTAATACCAGCACACTTCATTTTAATCTTTAGATGGAAAGGCGACGAAAGAATTAAAAATCTGAACGGTATGGTGTCACCCTACAAGTATATTAAAACGAAGCTTCTGGTATCCTAGACCTCGATACCAAATTGGTGTTAGTGGTCAACTTATGATCCAGCCCCTTTTGTCCCTAGCACAGACTCCACAGTACCAACTGGGCCAAGAGCTTGCGTACGTGTTGAAGAAGATAAATGTCTCTTCCGGTAATCAAATGCCGGTCATTCATCCAAAAGCAGTCCTTTTATCGAGTAACGAGTGTCCTGGTTCGTTTTGCTTTTAATGTAGGTATAAGTCCGTCTGGAACATCGACCTTCGGATGAAGATGAAATATCCCTGGCTCGTTTGCGATGCTATCACATACACCTCAGGGGCTGGCCATTGCAGTCAAATTATACACGCGTGCCCTTGGCATTTCCATGACGGCATATCCCAGATCATCTGGAAGTGCAGGAACAGCTCGAAGTGACTACCACTACATCACGAGGTGTTACACAGAACAATGAGTCATTACGGACTATAGGCTGCAAATGTTTATTACTAAGTCGAAAGAAAATATTAACAAGTCTACTTTCCAAAGCACACAAGACCGAGAAATGAAATTAAAATTTTGCGATTTATTTTGTATTTGTATAAAGCGTAGTCTCTTGTTTTGAGGGAATAATATACATTAGTTTGAAAAATAAAAATAATAAGAGGGCAAAAAGTCCTTCAGAAGCTGGTGATCGTAAAGCTGGTCAAGAACTTCCACGCCTTTTATGAATCCCGAACGAAAAGTTTAATTATCGTGTTCACAACTGTGCATGGATTTCTATGGTCTAAACCAGCAGTAGCAAACCCTAGTAGGCGCGCTAATTTTGAGAATGAATAATTTACTGTGACCACGAGGTCGAAGGCGTGGTTCTTCACTACTGGCATACTGGAATCGTGGGTTCGAATCCAAATTAAGGCATGGATGTTTGTCCTCGTGTTTCTGTATTGTGCTGTCCTGTGTAAGTAGAGGCCTTGACGAAGAGCTCATCATCCGTGCAATGAATACTGAATTTATACAGGCCATAAACCCGAATCCATAAAATCAAAATCATTTGTTTACGTCAACTCTTTAAAGTTCTGTTTCTATTGCATGTACCACCTACTTCAACAATTAATAAGCCTACATTTTGTCTGTAGTGTGCATTTATCGGTTTCACTTAATTATAAGAATAAACAGAGAATATTTCACCAGTTGTAACCAGCTGTTCTTCGTAATGGGTAAGCATTGTGCATTTTTGAGACGGCCAATGACTATTTATACTTGCAAACTTTAGCTTCAAAGGGTTAACAAAGCAAGGCCCTTAGGACACCTCCGGATAATAATTCTGGTTAATCGTGTTTCAGTATAGTAATAATAACGGAGCATTGCTAGATTTGCAGACACATAGACTGACATGTTACCAGACAGTAATTACTATAGTTGAACATATCACGCAGAAAATAACGTTATAAGGATTTTGCGACTGGAGGAGGTTGATGAACTCTTGTCACTCAATTCTCGTCTGGCCTCAAGTGTTATTGGTCGGTCTGGACACGACTTAGAGGTCCAATGAAACTCCCTCCTACATGAGTATAAAGCTATTTCGAAATCAAAAAAACATTCAATGTTTTAAAATATTAGTTTTAAAATAACAGCTTGCAGGTCTTTTAATTCTATTCTTGAAACAAATTAACCGGTAGCTAACACGTATTACTTAATGGAAGTGGGACTACAATTAGGTTTTTTATGTATTTCCAGTCAATCTTACTGTCTGTATATTTGTAATTAATTTTAATATTATCCTCCCCACTTTTGGGTTTTCAATTCAAGTTCCCATATCTCATCCGTCTTCATAACATTACCCTGAAAATATATGGTAAATAATATAAATACGTTGTGGTGCTCATTATGCAGTTTTAACGGCAGATTTTCATTTCTTAGATCCAAATCTTCTCAACATTCTTCATTTTCACTCAGAACAACCAAATAAATTTTATACCCATACAAACATAGCTTTGTGGGTGATATTTTTATTAATAAACTTTTGGATAGGCAATGAGAAGTTGAGACATTCTGAACCAACGTTGTTAAATAACGCAAGAACCTCATAGACATTGTGGTAATCGTACGTTGAGAAAATAAGTTCTTAGTAGCCTATTACTAATTTTGTGGAACCGGCGTGTTCACCTGTACCCATAATAAGCGACATGTTACATCTCATAAGAAAGATGAGTTGCTGGTAGATACGGTGATTAAAATTTATTTCTGTAACTGACGAACCAGTATGATGCTTCGGGCAATTTTGTAATTAAACCTGTGTTCTCTGATGTCACTCATGCAACACACCAAGATACGTACAACAGAAGTTGGCTTTTCACAGAACAAAGACTATTACAGCATTACGGAAGTACAAGAGTTTCTTTTTCTCCACAGATCCTGCCATGTTCTCACTGAAAATAAGAGGTGGAAATAAACTAGCCCATGGTCTCTGGTGAGCGGTTCGTATCCCGACATGCGAATTGTCCTTCTAAATCAGGTTTCTACCAGCACGCAAAATTTGCGATGTTCCTAGAGCGGATGTGTCCGGGATAGTCACGGAATCCTCACGGCCAATAGTGACCTTTATCAATAGAGCGCGTAATGAACTGAAAATGGACAGTTATAACCACACAGCCCAGGTTAAAAGTTCTTGCAAACTGCTTGCCCTGAAAGCAATGGCGTGTCTCATTCCAGCAATGCCATAATGCAACTCTGTAGAAATGTTCATTTCGAAATCGATAAGGTCAATGCTGGTCACAGTAGCTGCTAGGTTGGGGGCGTGGGTCCTCATCGCTCTGACACTAGGGTCGTGTGTACGAATGACATTGATGTTTGTCCACGTGTTTCTGTGTTGTGCTGTCAAGTGTAGGTAGAGGCCTTGAGACGGGCTGTTCACTTGTCCAAGGAGTCCTACCAAAACCCTGCATACCTTAAAAATCACCCACGTACCCATCCAAATTGGTAAAATATCTATAAAAGTTAAGAATTTACGAAAATTCTAAACAATTTTCAAAATTTTTAAAAATTTACAAAATTGGCAAAAATGTCCCAAACACAAAAAATTTCTAACATATTCAAAATTCAAAGTTATTTTAAAAATTTATAAAAAAATTATACTTTTAAAAAACCACAAATATTTCCAAAATTGGCAAAATATCCCCAACATATAAAAGTTTTCGAAAACCTTCAAATTTAAAAAGAATTTCAATATTTAGAAAACTTTTCAAAATTTTGAAAACTCATAGAATTTCCGTTATTGCCAAATATCTCTCAAAAATTAAATGCTCGAAAATATCAAAATAGTTCTCAAAAATTTGAAAAATTATGAGAATTCATGGCTAGAAATCTCAAGAAACTAAATAATTTTCGAAGTTTATCAAAATTTACGTAAAAAACCTTAGGTTGTTAGATTAGGTGAGGCTAGGTTATTTGGGCTATGTTAGGTTAGGTTAGGTTAGGTTAAGTCGTGTTATGTTGTTAGGCAATGCTGAGTTGAGTTTGGTCAAAAGTTCTCAAAATTTTGATGAATTACAAAAAATTCCAAAATTGGCAAACATCTCTAAGAATTAAGACTTTTAAAAGTTTTCAAAATTGAAAAAAATTCAAAGATTGTTAAAGCAGGTGGTACATGCAGTTTCCACTCGGTTTTAAAATGACAAAACATTTACGCCATATCTAAAATTATGTATGGATTAACCAGTGATTTGAATAGTAGTCTAAGCTATTTTCTGCTTCTGTATTTTCTTTTTATGGAGTAAACAGTATGAAAGCAGACAAATAAATCCAGTCTTTTATCTATTTTCATCAAACGGTGTGTATCCTTGTGTTCACTCCATACGTGAAAACATTAATCCTGCCGTGAAATGTTGTTCTAACCGCATTAGAATTATAGTCGGTGATGTTACATGGCGAACCTCTTTCTTTGTGAAGTATCTTCTAAAATTCCAACATCGGATGAGGAAACAAGGTTTCAGTTTTTCAATTCAATGAATAAGTGGACTGTACAAGTTTTCGTAATGGTTATCATGTAATTTACGAACTTCCCTTGCAGTTTGTGCTACGAACAAGTCTTTCAATGTATAGCAAAAGATTTTACGGCTTTTCAGTTTAAATATAATTGTCCTTTCTTACATCTGTATTCATATTCTACACAGAGAAGTTTTCTTATTTTAAGAACCATAAATTGAAAAAGTCTGAAAGCGAAGTCCTCACGGAAATATCTCGTTGTAAGAAGAAAGAATGTTTATTTATTTATGGCTTATTTAACGATGCTGTCAGTAGCTCCGACTACATTGCTTGGAAAGCAGAATAAAGTAGGTGGCAGGTAGGGAAGAGAGGATATTATATGACAAGGAACTTCGTGAGTGAGTGTACACATTTCACGGGAAAAGAGAGATCTAGTATATAACTCCGAGGCATACAGAAAGGATAAATTTAACACGAGTCTTTAAGAAATCGCAAGTATGTGAAGTCGATCAATGACTAATCTGGCTCAGGATAAAATCCAGAGAAGGACTACATGAGTTTTCAATGTCCAGAGAAGGCAAGAAATTTGTTGAAACTGAATGGAGGTGGCTTTCGAATCTACCATAACAAACACTTGTTAATGTTCGCTGGCCTTTCGGTCCCAGCTCATTTACCTCAAAATCCAGCTGATCTGTTATCAGAACCTCGCATATTTAGTTTATTGTTAATTGTTACTGTTACTACTGCGCCAATCGCAAGTTATTCTTACGACTATTATGTCATTAGTAAGCTTTAAAGATTAAACTGCTTCTACGCTTCTGTTTTCATTCCTCTTATTCTCATAAAGAGATATGGATAAACTTAAATGACGAACACTCTATGAAACGTTCATTAGAAACATTAGTGAACTCTATTTTTAGGTGCGTTCCATTAAAATCACCGTCCACAGTTACATTATCTGCGCAAATATGTTTAACTGGCCATCGACGAATTAAATGAGATTTCACAGTGCCACTTTCTCAAGGCAGCCTTGCTGACACGGGGACCCCCATGCTGTAGGCAGGGCTGTGGAGTCGGAGTCGGTAAAGATGTACCGACTCCGACCTCGATATAAAATCTTAAGAACAATTTCTATACCGTGTGAGCCGCTGGCGGCCTCACGTTTAGGAAGATTCAACGACGCGTTGAGCCACATGGTGTGGGAATAATGCTTTGTAACTTTGGCTCTGGTACCTTAAGAATACAAACTGTCTACAAATCAACCGATTTGTGCATTAACCATTAGACGTATATTTAAATATAGGTTTTAAGTCTGAAAAGTAGGCTGATGATTCACGTGGTGGTGATGAAATCTCTTATGGTGCCATTTACCATTTTAGTAGGTTTACCCTTATTAATATATATTCAGCTTTTATGAAGGGGTCGGGGTCAGAGTCTAAGTCGAGCTGTAGGTATCAGTTTATGTAATTTATAACTTGCAGCTCTTAGTCAGTGCAAGGAACGATATTTACGACTACTTTCCGTATGTAATTACGAGCTTATTTCTTGTTCTTACGGAATTACTTAACAACCGTATTTTCTACGGGAAGAACCCAAAGGGAAAAACCCGAGTGATCACATGTGTCATTTATAGTCTATGAACTTTGACAGAAAACTCAAATATAATAAACTCGTTTATATGAATTTCCGTCGCGGTTTTGATATGCGATCAGGGAAGTTTATTTGTACGAAGTAACAGGAGCGCAGTAGCTGCCTACCCACGCCGCTGCGTGGCACTGTACATACGATATCACCAACGACACTGATTGGTGTGTATTGCTGACAGCCTCGTATCTCGGGGAAATCCACACAAAATATACACATCTTCATGTTACGCGAATTTTTACCTACAGGCATGTATCGAAAATCACGCATTAATTTCATCATGCCCGTCGCCATGTAATGGCACTCAAAACTAGGAAGAAAATTTGGTATGAAAGACCTATATTAAATTCTTGTCGATACAATTTGTTTGTCTTTTAGTTCTAGATCACATTAAGGTCTAAATAAAAGTCTGAGTATGTCCTTAAACGTAAGAAGGGTAATATACCCCTCAAAAAGTTGATGTGGTTTAAGTTATATTCGTAATGAAATCAAGAGCATATAAAGATGGTGTTCATGAAACGAGAGAAAGTAAAAAAATTCACAAAGTGTGTTTGCAGGTGCTATACCAGTAATTTCCCGGAAACACTGAGGAAGATTAAAAAATGTCTTTCAGAATATCAAGTAAGTGAGCGGGTATTCTAACCGCGTACGTCTTAAATAAAGATCAAGGGTGTTACTATTACGCCAGAGTGCCACTTGTGTTCTGATTAAAGACGCTGATACAACTACCGAACTTTCGTAGCGTCGAACAGGAAATTTCGGACTGTGAATCGGAGAAGCTGAAGGAGAAAGTGGCAGTAATCCATTTTGAGACAGCATCCTGGTATTCGACTGAGGGCCTGAATTTTTAAACACACACTCCGAGATGTTCTTCGATCTAGGGGTAAGCAGAATAGTAACCTGAGACTTTGATAGCTCCTAGGGAAAAGACCAGGAAAAGTGACAACGTAAGGAAAAATGTTATAAAACTGGAGAAGGAGATAGAGTGGCATCCTGGGGCCGCCATTGCAGGCTGCTGGCGGGACAACGTCACTTCTGCTTAACGTCAATATGACGAAAACAGAAAAACACTTCCACCTGGAGGCTATATTCCCTTAACTAGGAAAAACTGAAGCAGTTCTTCACAGTGTGAACCGGGAGAGTCCAGATACCAGGGACTGGATGACCAAGTGTCAGAATTTTAGACTTCCTTACATTGCGGGATCAACACAGCCACCTTGTCACAGCACCGGAGGTAAAGCAGCCGGAACTTCAAACTACTCACAGGTATGTATGCAACACCACATCGACTTTCCCTCTTTGTGATCTGGTGTTTAAGCACGGGGCAGACACTTTCTTGCTAAGCTAACAGTCGCTCAGCTAGTCAACAAATTTTCCTTATCTTATGAATTCGAAGGTTCTTTACCGTGTTAACAAAAGCACGCCTAAAGGCCCTATCCTGAGGCAAATGAATAGTGCCCACCCATTTTAATATTATCCTGTCACCAATGTTTAGTCCTCCCAGGTCGTTTTTTCACCTTCCAACCGAAATGAATTAAAATTTATAATCAACTGACTTCATTGTGAAAGAAATGCCGCTCCAACCCTCCCAGGCAGTAAAAAACAGATGGGGTGAGGTACAAAGCTGTGGGAACCCCGATTAATAATAGGACGGAGAAATCTTTGTACTCCTGTTTCGAGAAAGACTGTACTGAATTACTGAATTCCGACAGGTGTTGGAGTATTTAATTTTCAATAGTGTCCGTGTGACGTAAGTTATTTGCACATATCTGCAGTAAGTCACTTATCTTTAGAGCCTGGAATTCTGGGAATGTGCCGCGACAATGAACCACTAATTTATAACTGTCATACTTGAGAACGATTCGATATTAATTCTTGGAACGGCAATACAGGAAATAAAGGACGAGGAATATTTTAAATTCTTTGCCACTTATAAATGGCTTCTGGTACCGAGATATACAGCGTCATATAAGGTAATAAAAAATTAAAATATTACTGAGCTACGTCATGCTTATCAAATTATTTTTAAAATGCAGGGCTCTTTTCATTCATGCAAATAACACAACAGGAATTCCAAATATGTGTTATACATACAGACATTTCTTATCTAGGATAAGAGAGGTCAACACTGCCAAAGTTTTTAACACAGAAAGCAACGAAGAATTCGGTGTAATCATGTCGTGAATATGTAGGAGTTAAAGGCCACGAGATTATGTAAAGCAGTCTTATTTTTTCATTTGTCACGTACGGCGAGTGAATTTTACGAATTGATGATTCATTGCTAATATAGTATATATTTCATATCGTACGTCATCTGTTTTTAAAACAATATATCCTCAGTCGTGCTACTGATGCACAGATGCGTTTTGTATGTCATGCCTCCATGTTACGCACAGAGACTGGGTACACGCACTGTTAAGTTATTTGAAGCAATGCAAGTTACGACCAAGGGCAATTCCATCGCTTATCGTGAGAGATCTGGAAATCTAATTTATACGGAAGGCATTGTTTTGCAGTTTCTATTATCTTACTTCTGATGTAACTGTGGGGAAGATGAAAATAATTCAATGTTAATTCAGAATGTAAGATAAGAATAGTAGGTCTACATTTTCTTAGAAATGTTTCACCTTGTAACTTAAAAATTCCTGTAACAAACTAGGAATTTTATCTTGTGTTCTCATTATTCTTGTACTGTTTAATAATGTGGATGCTGTCACATAGTAATTAAATGTTTTCAAGTGTGCTTCCCTTGACGTGAAGGTTTTTTAATAGTCGATGCTGTTAGATTACCCTATTAATCTATGACTTTGTGGTTCTGTAACACAACGGCATGCAACGTAACCACATTTCCCTGTTTCGAAATACATTTTAAAGAGAAGGTAGAATGTATTCACAAAACGTGAAGCAACAACATTCATATATACCCATACATTAGTGTAATATCGAGATTTTCACAGTCCTTTTGCAGGCTACAGCAAAGGATGTCTCTCTATGTTCTCAACATTGAAGAGCACAACGCCATTAAAGTTTACAGAATGATATGAAAATAAAACCCCACTGATTCTCAACTTCAACACTGTTCTATGATTCAAACTCTGGTTACGCGGTAGCAAGGACTGCCACGTGGCATGTGTTAAATCAATCAGCGCCAGTCTTCTGAACCCGTACCATCCGCTTCTCACACAGTTCTTACAATTCAATTAAATGCTTCTGTGCTAGCCTCATAAATACCAGTCCGTCAGACAATTCACGAGCCTGGTAGCGACTGTTCATAAATTAACGGGCTCTTTGAACGGTGCGTAATTATTTTTTGTAACACATACGAAAAACTTATGTGAACTTCCGTGACAACATGTGAAAAACTTTAATGACGTGTGACTATTTTTCGTGTATGTTATAAAGAAATAATCATACACCCTTTAAACTGTCCAATAATTTATTGACATTCTGTACAAAAAAAGCCATGTTCCGGCTTCAGCTCATAAATTCCATCGGCAGTGAGAGTAGCCGCATTATAAACATAACCAAACACCGTAGAGACAATGAAAGAAGTTTGAAACTAGATGGCCTGTGCTGTGTGCTGCCAAATTACGAGCTATGAAAAGACTGTACCGATGCAGCAATCTGCTGGGTATAAACTTATCCATTGTATGTGCGACAGGGTTCGGTTGAGAAAAGAGTGCATTATGAACACATATGCAGCCAAGGCTTATGAAAACGTAGTGTTCGCGTGTTACAAAACAGACGTCTCTAAGAAATTGTGCTAATGCATGGTTCTACAAATTTGAATGGAACTAATTGCACGTTGTGTAAAACATACGTAAATATGTGCAGATTTTTTTTTCCAATTTTGGAAGATTAGTTATAGTGACAAATATTTTAAATTTTAATGTTAAAAATACGTATTACATTTTTTAATTCGATCATACTTGTGTATCGGAATCCATGTTGAACACCACCCACTTTATCTTGTGATACGAGAATCTATGCAAACAGTTAGCACAAACACCAGAGAGAACACCATTTGAATCAGAAGCTGTTTAACAATTAATAGAAAAGACGAGTTTTAGCCGTGATGCTAGAAAATGGGGGCCTTATTCCACATAGATTTCGATAATAAACGTGATTGAAGTATAAATAAGAGGTCTATATCTGTTTGCAACATTCAACATTGAAAACACTTCCCTGTGTAACGAATCAACCGAAGTAAATAAGTCTTCTTGTACACGCACGTACCTATGCTCTGTAGTCTGTGTAACTAAAAATACGTGACATTAAAATTTTATTGTTACCATTTACAGAATGATATTTTTGTGTCCCCTGTATTCAAGTCACTCTGTGTAAACAAACTCGGACAGAATCTCGATTTTTGTTAGGAAAAAATGTGAAATGAAGAATGACAACATACAGTATAATACACATATTAGAGGCAGCAGTTTGGCAACATTACTTTACCTAAGAGCCTTTTGCATGTTACACTTGCTACGTATAACTTTTGCCTCTTGGCGGTACAATTAATCGACCTTGTGTTCTGTAAGTTTCATGGGATCATGCGATAGAAATGTACATGTCATCGAACCGTTAGTTAAGAACGTTTAAAAAACCGCACATGAGTATTACTTTATCGGCGAGACGACACATGACAAAAAACTAAGTATATAAACGAACACGTTATGATAGGTTGACATCTAACAACAACTTCTCGTAACACGTAATGCGCAGGAAAACAACGCATTTTTTTTAGATAAGGGTTATAAAATTGAGAGCGGTCACCAGGCTTTCTCTACTGGTGACCATTTCGGTGAGGACAATAAAACATTAAATCTTTCCATAAGACGGATAACGTCACTCGCCCTTCCCACTTCAACAGACTTAGGACTGTCTCGGTTTTTCAGTGTTGTATTGCGTGCGTTTGGTTGGATCGATGTAGTTCAGTTTAGTGCAATTTTGTACCGTTTAGCTCAGTAATTACAGTACAGTTGACTATAGACAGCTGTGTTCTGGATTGCTGCCTTGCTGCCTCCATCATCAGGGCGATGATGGAGGCAGCAAGGACCTCTAAAACGTTAGTAAACTTCTGCCAGACTACACGGCTCTACCTAGAAGACAGCCATCTTATCTTCATGCAAGGAAGATAAATGATAATTAAGATAATCACGTAGGAAATTATTGTTTTAATTTTGTGGCAGAGGAACATTGTTGATGATTTTGGTTAAGATAAGTTCAGTTTATTTCAAAATTGTTGAGTTCGAATAGGTTAGGTTAGGTTAGGTTAGGTTAGGTTGGGTAAGGTCAGGTTGGATTAGGTTAGGGAAGATTCTGTTTTTTTAGTTCAGGTTTGGTTTTTTTGCTCAGTTAAGGATGAGAATTATGAGAAAAAAGGAGCGATATAGGTGAAGTAATATGGAAGTAGGAAAGAGATAATGAAAAATAGCGAGATATTGGAGAGATAATAAAGAAAATGAAGAGATAAAGTTACATACTGATGATATGATGAAAAAATAATCAAGAGATAATGACACGATTTTGAAACTTTTATGAGGAGATAATTAAATGATGATGTCGGGATAAACAATAGATCACAATGAGATTTTGAAGAGATAATGAAGATGCCGAAGAGCTAATTCAAAGATAGCGAAGAGATAACGAGATGATGAAGAGATATTGAAAGAAATCCACTCTCACGTAACCGTTTCTCTCGCACTCTCAAACATATTTTGCGTAGGCCTAGCTTTAAACGTTTTGCGAACCACTGTTTTACTAGAATTGTCATAGGCATATTTAAAGCACAGTGTTTCCTGCGTGTACCACCTAATTTAACATTAAGTAACTCCTTTGCAATTCACCCACGGATTGCATTTATGGGTTTCATACGATTCTCAGAGCAAGCAATCATTATTTCCTTAAACCAAAGAAACAAACTGAATCTTTGTAATGGAGACACTTCGTGTTTCCTTTGAGGTAGGAACTACATTTTACATCTTTTCATGCCTCTGAAATACTTTATAATGATATTAACTTTAAAATGCAGCGCGTCGAATTATTCAGAACAAAATTACGTGTCGGTCATTTGTAATCTTTTAAAAAGGGAAACGTTTTCACATCCGCAGACTGGACACATCCTTTCAAGACGAAAATTTAAGACTCTTATTGCATATTACGTGATCCGTTCCGCAGTCTGAGAGATCGTGCCAATTATGACCGTGGGGTTTGGAAGAATAGAAGTTTGTAGACAGAAAAGAAGACTACTTAAGGGCACCTTCCTGTACAATGTGCAGAACACACACGCACATCTTTTGTTACAAGATTCTACGAAATCTAAACCAGAATAAGTATCACTGAAAGAAGATTCAAGATTTAACACCTGTTATATGCCTAAGGCTATATATAAGTGAAGCACATAACTGCGTACTTAATATAGATACATTTATGTAATATATTTCTGTATGAAAGCCAACCGGCTTGTGTTTCTTGATATCGGCGGTTGAAGGGCGATTGTGTCTAGTCACGTCACTGAAGTCAGAACTGACTGTGTAATTAGTTTTTAGTCGGTCCATCAACAGGACAATGCCTCAAGTAATAAAACATACACAGACTCTTATTTAATTTATTTTCTGAAATACAGCATAAGATAAAGACAAGTACGTTGAGAAAACTTTTTATAGTATTGCATTATGTCCATTATCGCTTTGTGGTTTGGTAATAAGTACGATGTCCTGTGTTATTTTATTAACACTCGTGTAAACTTGAATGGGAAGTCTGCGTGATCTATTCTTTCGCCAGTGTTGGCGTCTGTAGTTAGATCTTTGTAATAGAACTGTGGTAAGAGCCTGTCCGCCAGATGGCGACTAACCATTCACTGCAGACAACAGCAGCTGCGATTCAATGTTGACGAAAATAAATATTAAATTGGGATTTTTATTATGAGGTTTTATCTCGTCACTACCAATAACTTCCATTCGACGACCAACTAGTCAAAAAAGAATAAACCAGTGATAATTAAAATATTTCAATATTGACATTGCTGCTGGATTTGTCTGCAAAGTTATTGGTGTATAAACTAAAATGGGTTCCAGAACACCTTGCCTAGATATGGGTATAATGAAGCGATGGCGAACCGTTTGAACCTATAGAGATGTTGGCTGGTAAGGTTATTTTATTTTCTGTCCGATACGAACAAGAAGTCACCCAGAGAAAGATAGGTACAAGAAGGAAACGTGTTTTCTTTCCGATTTCACTCATTCGAGATTATTTTCATGTGTGAAATACATATATTTAACAAGGCGACAAATTAATGAAATGAGTGTCGTTTGTGTCGCGCAAAACAAACTGAATTCATCTCAGTACATTCACCAGGGCAACGGCTGGTACATCCTAACCGATAATCATCCCGGCCTCAGGTAATAATTTCCAAACTGTCTGGTCAACCCCTGGGGTTGCATTTCTTTACTACAGATACATTTTCCCCCTTGTGCTTCACCTATGATTAATATGCAGGAGGTATAAGGTCGCATGGAAACTGTAAGATGGATATCTACAGTAACCCAAAGATTGTTTACTCCATTTAAAGGTTTATGGGTGTAGTATTTCCAAACTGAGGACTGAACAGATAAAAATCTCCAAAGAACCTCGAGGTGAACCGGGACAGTTCTGTCAGTACAATGATTGGGTAAGGTCTGAATGATCATGATTCGATTCCACGTGAGTGTGGGAATGTCTTGATCTACCATGTGCAGTGAAGGTTCACCCACCTTTCCTTATCGATGTCTCTGACTGTGAGGACAAGCAGAGTACATCAGGTAAAATTCCACAGCTTTATTCCCACTCTGTCTCCACACTGTAATGGTATTCTGATTAGGCACACAAGTGACTGTACATGTTAGACACGCCTCTACGAAATGGCTTCCGTAATACTTTCTGTTCATCCCAGTTTGTATTCGATATACACGTGTGAATATAATGCACATCTGATCCTTCCAAGTAATCTCTCCGAAATATTTTTTAATAAAAATTCTAAAAGCATTTCTGGTATTCTCCATATGAGTTGCATGTTCAGCCCATAAAAATGTCCTTCGACAACGAAGTTATAAAAATTCTGAACTTTCCCTTTATATCTTTATAGCCCAGCAGTTTAACCTGTGTGCAAATGGGTTCACAGTTACAGATAGTGCATTCACTATATTTAAGTCGATCGGTTTACACAAATCCACTATAACAGAGCACTGAATCCCTATAAGTGTAGAGGCACGCCATTTCTGAACAGCACAGACTGGCTATAGAGAGAAGGGGAAACAGTGCGCCTGCTGCTGATAGTGTCCTCACAAAGTGGCTGTTCTTGAGACATGCACTTCCGAAGGTCATGCCAAATACGAATGTCGGCGAGAACTCTTTTGAACTCACAGAACATGCGACTGTGGAAATTTGTATAATTACAAGCTGTACGCAACTTAAAACGAGTAACATTTGTTATATAATTTTTCTTTCTAAAATAGAAAACGGGGTCTGCAGTGGCCGCGCGGTCTGAGGCGTGGGCCTTGTGCCGCTTGGTCTCTGGGACCGTGAGTTCGAATCCCACTCAAGCTATGGATGTCTGTCTGTGTTTTTCTGTGTTGTGCTGTCCTGTGTATAATACAGGTAGAGGCCTTGCGACGGTCCGATCCCTCGTCCAAGGAGTCCTACCGAATGTCTATAGATCAAGCCAACGAAAATGTTGGGACCCGCAGTGCTGAGGCACTTGAAAAACGGGTCGTTCCCAGTATCCCCAGTAAAACAGAAAACAAATTGATGAAAAAACGAATACTCTATATGACGATAACGAAATATCATTGTAGCCGGGAACGGCTAAAACAGACGCTACACGTACTGAGGTATTAAAATGCCAAGCGGAAAACAATGGCACTTGTGGGTTGCTTTCGCAGTAGTACGTATGTTATATGACGTCAAGCAACCATCCAATTGGCTTTCGTATGTCCTCATAAAAAGAATTCAATAAAACAAAAGAGAACTCACTTTTGTTTGTTAGGCTGCACTGACGCAACTTACCACCAGTCATAAAAAAAAAACAAATCGGCAAGTGATGCTGTATTTCGCGTTCCAGCCGAGATTCGATTAGGGGTTCTCTCGAATATAAATGCGGAGCGCTACCTTTATACCGTCCTCTTCTGTTAGTTATGTTTTCAAATAGGCCATGATTGCCTACTTCAAGGTCCCTTCCAGCTTAAATTTTACAACTGTCTTGTCATTTAATTGATCGCTTAAAATCTATGCAGTTGACACACTGTCGTTAATAACATATGAATCAAGCAATCAATCCAGGAAAATGATTTGATAGTACCTCCAAACAGGCCAAATGGACCTACTTGAAGATGGTTGTCTTGTGGGTTGGAGTGCCTTGCTGTCTGGTAGAAGTTTACCAACGGTTCACAGGTCCTTGCTGCCTCTATCATCACCTTAAATAAATAAACTTTATCCAACTACACGGTGCTACAACCAAGAAGACAACCATCCTCATACTCGTTGAAAGCCTCAAATCCTGCTAAGTATTCATACTTGACCGTGTCTGAAAAAAAATGCTTTCCTCTTTCTCCCACCCACAAGCGAAGCATCAAGCAAATGTTACGTAAGACACTAAAAGCTTGAAACTTACAAAATCAGAGGATGAACCAAGATGAGGTTGCACGAGTTTATCAGTAAAAACTGTTTCCTCGGCAACTGACGGTACAGAAAACTGTTCAAGTTGTTACGCCCAAGGTATAGTTCTGAATTGACAGCAAGGAAATCTCCATAGAGTAATCCAGTCTGGTTCATTCGTTTATGAGTAATGCCCACTGTTTAACGCTGAATAATAAATTTCACGCTTCGTCCTTTAATGGAATCTTTCCAGCGACTTCACGTTCCACATCGATGTAGTATTCATAATAACCAGAATTTGAACAGACAATGAATGCAAGTTTAAAACCTCGCGGCAAAGAAGGTGGCTGGATGGATATATCTCATCCTTAATGTTTTGACCGAAGTAAACAAGTTATAAAGTATTTTTTTATTGTGGAATAAGATTATAACCCATAAAATGTAATTATGGCCACAAAACCTGGACAAAATAATAATAATAATATTAAAAAGACCTTAGAAAAATTGGGTATAAAGTTGTGGACTGAACTGTAATGGATAATGATAGGATCCACTGACGGGTTTTTGTGTGCACGATGATGAACCTCTGGCTTTCATAAAATAAGCCAGTCTACGTAACGAATTCCATGGTACAAAGTCATTAACTGAATAGTATTATTCAGAACAGAACTTAATGGAAGTCGTTCATAAATTTGAAGTTGTTTCATATATACCAGCGGAGTGGTTTTAGTACGCGTTTCGCATCGTCGCTAACGCACCGAAAAACACTAGATTATAGTGAAAACTGGGTCAAAATATTTACACGAAATGCGTCACGATATCGTCCCGTTGGAAACAAAAATATTCGAAGATCAAACACAGAAAGAAGCCTGTACAGATCAGCAGAACTGAAACCAAAGTACTGACTGATAATAATGATATCTTGTAAAATCCGTGAAGCTGATTGCGCCTTTGTAAAGACTCGTGTAGTTCTGTCCGGATATATTTATCAGTTTTCATCATCACTGTCTCTATTAGCATCATGACAAGCACGTGGGTGAACACTAAATTGTAGGAAGACAGCAGAGTCACGAAAAAATGTGTTTCAGCTAACAAAGCGAAACGTTGGTACAGGTGTGTCTGTTGTTTGCTGAAACGGGGTGAAGGAACTGGAAGAACTGTGGCTGTCCTGCGGCAAGTGAATACGCCAGTGCCCCGTTTTCATAAAACAGGGCAGCTTTTCTCTCTCCCCCCCTCCCCAACCCTATCTTCATCAATAACTTCGCACAGTATGGATAATATAATTCCCTATTTTCATTTCATCTTTGTTGAATACATGCATGTGTACCAATCTGGATCTCAAAACTCGAAAGATCTCATTTTGTCTATTCATTGTCATCATTCATCTCCTCCTGTTACATCTTGCAGTCTCCAGATCTGTACCTGTTACCTCTCCCCACTCGGCTTATACCAAGATTCATGCGTGAATTAGCCACATATTGGTTTCCTCTCGCATGAAGCAACAGTTCCATACTGTTCTCTTTCGAAATAAGTGCACGCCTCAGGTCTCTGCAGATTTCCTATGCATTCCACTAGTGTTTAATTCTCTGGGCACATTTATTTTACTTTACAGGAAAAAATGGTTCATCAGTACTTATTATTTTACATCTTCAGCAATAACAACGCTAATAATAAGTGTTATTTATGGCATCTGTCTTTAATTCTTTTCTTATTTCATCTTTTGTTTTATTTTAACCGTGTGTAAGAATTTAAATCTCTGTCTAAATTCAACCCAACTGCAAATACAGTATATGGACCAGCACAACGAAGCACAAAGCGTCACAATTTATTATTCTAAATGGGAGTTACTACAGACACCTTTTATATTTTAAGAAAACGTTTACACCTTGTGAGATTGTTAATATTTCTGATAAATAGCTACTTGTTTATGGTTTCCAGGCACCGTGTCTGCTTCGAACGTGAAAAATGAATTGTTATTATTAAACCCGAGATTCAGATATCCTTGAGCAGTACAGTTTATCCTCAGGTTTCAGATGCAGGGAAAGGCCCCCCAGATGTGGGGTAACCATGTAAACCGACACGGGTAGATACGGGCGGACCTCTAGTCCAGTGGTTAGGCATGTGGTTAACAACTCTTCTTCAGGAAAGTTGTTCTGCTCTCAACTAACCACAAAGCCCTCGGATTCGGAAAGTGATTTACTGGAAAGGCCGCTGGTAAACGCAGCAGTAGTAGTAAGAGTAGTAGTACAGACGGGGGACGTCTTGTTTACAAGTGAATAATTAATTAAGGTAAATTTCACTGCAGTTATATTACAGGAACAAACATGAAGTGCTGATACAGGGTACACAAGACTGGCGGCTTCTAGTCTTGGGGTCCCGGGTTTAATCACAGGCTATCCCCTGTGAGATTTGTATTGGATGTCGTAGCAGTGGGACAGAGGTTGGCTATCTTCTGTGTTTGTCCGCAGTGTAGTGTGGTAGAAGTTTACCAACGTTTCAGAGGTCCTTGCTGCCTCCATCTACGCTCCGCACTGACCAGCCTGAAGGTTATAATAACGTGCTGATATTGATATCACACAAGTCGACTCAGTTGATGTTAAAATGAAATTACGAAATGCAAAGTCGTTTGGTGGGGCATCCTAACCCAGGTACCGGGATATGCAGGGAGCGGAAGTCGAATACGCGATCCCAATCTTCGAGTCGCCATACGCGGTTCGCTTTGACTGGGAGGGTTCGTTCTTAATTACGGTTATGACTCACTTTTATCCGGTACAACCGAACCTTTTTATTTTAGTGATGACACACATTTCTTCTTGTAACAGCTTAGGAGGTACGATGCTTCGAACGGCTGTGTGTACGCTGGTTCTTAATAATAGAACTTAACACAGCTGTTCACATCGCTTCAGTAATGACTACTGGCCAGCATTTTCCAAGTAAGCTCCATTGGGCTAGACTGAGAAGTCAGGATGATGGAGAGCCAAAATAAGATTTTCTGGTGAATAATTATGATCACAGACGAAAATGTAGACGCCCCCGAGCATCACTTTACAAGGGAAACGGAATACCACGCCCCATGCATTATTAATGTTATCGACAGTGGTCCTCTGGGTTGTGACGCTAGTGTGATCTTGTAGGTGGTTGCCAACTTTTCGGAGGAACACGATACCTCCATTTGCTTCATCTTGAACACTCCGTGAAAACCTCATATCTCAAGACAATTAATCTCGGCACTATACGGTGGTGTGTAGGTAGCTTCACGTTCCGACCGTTGTACAGCCGAGACCCACTTCTCCATTTATGACGCAAGACCTGAATCGTCCGGCTCAGAAACGGTCATTCACTTCCTTACTTATCTTGGTATTTAACAATACATTTTTCACAGTACATTAACAATTATTCAAAAATTACCGCAAGGGAGTCTTAACCTGTGATTAATTAAAATTCTACTATTTTATAAAAAGAGTAGTGTGTTACCACACACCGCTCTACCGGTATACAGCGTAAACAGCGGGGAATATTTAAATTTCTATTATGCTCTCTGTGTTGTAATAATGAGAGTATGTCTTCGTGAAACTGGGCCTCTGATGGGCCATTTGTCCATCTTCCACACATGTGAGTAAACAATGAGCAACGGCGGAGACATTTCGACAGTCCGAAAAACTTTGTCCACCGTAAATCCCACACGGACTGACATGGAAGCGAACACAGACCCCCGCCTTGAGACGCCGAGGACTAACAGCCTGGGCTATGGCCCAGCCTGTAATAATGATAGACACTGGCTTTAATCGAATTCAGGCAGTTTCTTCTTCTGGTGATAAGACAGATGCTGGTAACAGCAGCTGTGCCGAGAGGACAGATAAAAAAGAACGAGCATTATTTTCTTCCCGCGCACCACCTGCCAGAGGTCCATTAATACAGGGCGGGACAGCCGAAGAACGCTACGAGCAAAGGTTGTGCATGCCAAGCAGAGTTAGTGAGACTTTTGCATTTCAGAATCATTAATTTGATCTAACGCTAGCGTTAATTGTCATGATCCGATCCCTAACCAGTCGTATCCATACCACATCCTGATATTCCGCTGGTTTAAGATGACTTAACGAGATTTCGCAACTAGAACTTGTAAAAATGAGTCATCGTCCTGTTTGTCCGCATGTGATAACTCGAGAAGAGCTGAAAGGCTTTTCATGGAAACTGATACTGGGGATTTGCATCAAAAATTTGCCGACATATGTAAAGATCGGTGTCCCGCGCCGTAGCCGCGCGGTCTGAGGCATCGTGCTTCGGACCGGCGATACGAAATGCGCTCTGGTTCGAGTATCGGGGGAGAAGAAATTTTCTCATGAGCTTTGGACCGTGTATGGGACCGGTGCCAACCCAGTATTGTGAGGAAATTGGGGAGCTACAATGAATAGCGTAATCTGGTCATGGAAACTAGCACCACACGTCATCCTATATCTGGTTGGATGATCGTTCACCTCTGCTTAGGCATGTGAACGTGAGGCCAGCAGTCAAGCTAGTCGGCTTTGGCTCTCTGGAGCTGTTACGCCACGGATTTAATTTTTAATGTAAAGATCGTTTGGCGTCTGACAAAAATAACGGGAAATTTGCACAAACACCTGCATGCGTATCTGCGTGCGCAGGTATCTGTTGGGGAATCCTTTAGCTACCTTCGTTACCTCTGTTACCTGGGGAATCCACAGCAACCGAAACAACTAACATCATTCGTGAGGGTCATATTCTCGACAATATGCCAGATTTGTAACGCTACTCGTACATTTCCTAACATGTCTTAATATTACTTTCCCGTCTAATGCAAAGTCTCGCAAAGGTTTATTTTCTTCAGGCTGTCCGATTTGTCAGTCGATTAGTTACTGCCTGAAACAAACGTGGTTAATTATCATATTCTGACCCTGAGGAGAGAATCGGCTAACTTGACCGACTCCTACACTGCAACACGGGGCAGTGAACTGTCCGCGCACAGCCAGAGGTGTCTCAAGGTCACGTCCATTACTGCACCATCATGATCGAATACAAGTGAGGGAACAGCGTGTGGCCCTCATTGCTGGTAACATCTTTAATAACGCATAAGTAACTGTTGCCTTCGGGTTTTTTTTTTCATTTTAGCCTACTCTCCTCATTTAAAAGGAATGACAGGCTTACAATAACATCTTGTTCATAAATATGTCCACCATGGTAGTCCATTTTAAACCAACTGAACGTTTCTCATGAACTTTGGTTTGAACATCTCCTCCAAGCATCCAATTCCACGTGCATTTTCCACGCCGTCCTTTTAAAATTTGTCCTCTTGTCCCCTAACCGAATTTCCATACAACATGTAGTTATCACTTGAAATTGCACCAATATAAACATTAAAAAGTTACTAATTCTAAAATTTGCTAGGTTTTGGCGACTGATTCTGTCTCCACCTTCAGGTTAGCAGGTACTGTTCCTTGGGGACCGTTAGACAAAGATATTTTCATCAGTGGGCTTTATTTTAACAGGACCCACACAATAGATTATTTCCTACCCGAGGACGGAGACAGCCAGTCGTGGAAATATAGTTATTTTTAAATCACATATAAGTTAAATTTCAAATGACAAATGTATAATATCCAAACAAAATGCCATAATAATAGTAACACACAACTGACAAAGGAAATTTAGCTATTTTCCGTACGTGAAGGTGAATGCTGTGTTGAAAAGGTACCAATTTACGTTCTTACGAGTACTTCGATAAAAAGACTATTTGACACTTTACAGATGTTCTAAATAATACGCCTAAAAAACACTCCACATCCGTATTCATAACATCAGTCAGCTAGTAAAGTTTGTAAATATGAATCTCAGTTATATACTCCCTAGGCGATCTGATGTTGAACGTTGAAGCACGCTTAAGCATCACTGCTCATAGCAATCTGGCTAAGCCACTTATTGATTTCTTAATGAATATGGGGACTTGAGTTAAATACACCATGCTTCTTATGGCTTTAGCATTTAAGATTGTTATAAAGTCAAAAAAATTTTTTTTCAGAACTGTAAAGCAAATTTTCAAACATACATGCATCTTTCCAATTATAATAGGATTATTTTTTCCATTACTTATTTTAATGACAATGCTTGTGAGTACGGAATTTGTCATAAGCTTTCCCACCCTAGTCTGGTAATGAGTTCATAACCTACAATAGGATTTTTTTTCTGAATGGGGCATTTGTTTTTATCATTTAGATATTGGCCATGAGCCCGTTTTTCCCATTGCAATCCCAATGAGCACACTGTATCCCAGAAAAAATCCCCAGCTTCTGGGATCTTTTGATATTTTAGCAGCTGGCCTCTGTTGCCAAATATTCTGTGCTATGTATGTTGCCGGCTTTTATACACAGAGGCTTGATAAAGAGAGAGGGAGAAAAAATTGTTTAGGATGAAATATAAAGAAATACGTTTACCCTATCAGCCCGGTACAACGAGAGACTGTACAGCACCCCTCATTGAAATTGCCTGCTTCAAGTAGTCAAATCAAATTTTCTGAAGAGAGCGAAGATTACTTTCAGCTGGGATCACAACAGCGAAGGATTATTACAAAACTGTCATTAGTATGCGGAGTCAAGCAACGACCTAATGCATCACGCTTTCGAAACATCCCAGGAAACTTTAAATATCGCCTGACGCTCAAGGAAAAGTCACAGACTTCGAACCAAATATCTGCGGTTCAGACTGAATACAGACCATTTACAGTAACTCAAGAGTTTAATTAGAGTCCTTCATGAGAATACAAGTCTCTCAGCTAACCAAAGGGGCCCCGGCCTCATTTCAGTAAAACCGAAGGTTCATTATCGTGTTCAAATTGTTAAGCCCTACACATTCCGGGCGACTGATGTTAGAATGTTATATTTTACACAAAAATTGTCCTATGAAAAACAAAAAAAATTTTCAAAATACTAACATCATATAAACTTAAGAATCATACATTCAGTAGAATTCATGTTTCTTCCATCACAGTATTCTGACCTTTATCGACTACACTTGTCAACTGACTCAGAAGTTATTAACGGCGCACATTCCATCAGGACCGCTACTAGACATTGCATAAAATAAATTGTACATGAAAAGTAATGTTGCATAATAATAAGAAAGCAGATGACTGATATTAATTGCGCAGTTCTTGTAGCATGAAGTTATTTCACCCTTGAGTGCGCAGGCGCATAAATATTAAGGCTGACTCTTTATTAGTTAGACGACTACATGGAGAACTAATGGAGATATAATTTGAATGACTCGGTCATCTACGTCCAGAGTGACCACTCTCCGAAATGCATTTGACTGCATAACGTCTTGCCCTTGCGTCACAGAATATGAGCAGTAAGGCTATATAATTTATTTAAACCAATTTAAAACGGGCTTAGCTTTAATGACTTATTAACGTTACAAAAGATTAACATATAAAGATAAAACTGCCCCTGATCGTATGCTCCACCACAAGAAACATTATAGGAGATGAACGGAGCGCATTTTTTAACTCGGCACTACAGTGGGGTCGGTTCTACGCTTCGGCAGGTTTACTTCTGGGAAAAGTCGCTGGTACTGATTAAATAGAAACAAAGCTAGGTGGGTCCTGGAGCTGTTGACATGCTGGAAAAGAGAAAAATGCCTGTCGCTGCTGGAATTCTAACCCCGATCATCGACCCGTCACGCGGTCACTTGTGTACAGCACTTCAAATTATCGTTATTGTATTATTATTTTCTCACCATTCCCCAGGATATCTCAGTACGAACTTCGGTCAGCCCTCCGGCTAGTTACATAGAAACTTTAAAAAAAAATCATTTGGAATTAAACCAACAAAATGATAAGTTAGTATCTTCCTCAAGACGTGTGCTCTTCCCAAAATGATCGTCGTACAGTGAACACCAGGGATATATTCCGAACGATTTTCAAATGATGGTGATAAGCTTCCAGTTGCACCAATAAATCGTGGTGTCACTTTCACCTTCACATTCCACATGAACTATATTTCGACAAGCAGATATTGTAATATCTTTTCTGCCTCTTTCTACACTATATTTCTGTCAGCTGGCATAGAAAATCAATAAGCATGTTCCTCATCTGTCTCGGGTTTGGTGCATGGCATGTTTCTGGTGTAATCTGTTGTTTCCCTCTTCTTTCTTCATAGGTTTTCCTAGTACTGTTCTTCTTGAACCAACAGCGAGCCTCACCACTCAGGCTTCAAGTTTCTGACTGCAGCACTTACAATGAGCGATGTTCTTAGTATGGCTGCTTTTATAGAGAATCTACTGAATGCCTTCCTGGTATTGTTCGCAGATAATTTTTTAGTCCTTTAGCTACAATTTCTGTAGCGCCAGTGATTACCGGAAGTACAAAACAGTTTATGTTCCACATTCCTTGAATTTCTTTACTTATTTTTTTGTATTTTGATTTATATTCAGGCTTCCTTTGTACAACATTCCTATCCGATGGTATTGCTACACATATCAGTAAGCAAACTGTATCTTTCTTGTTTTTAATTATTATGTCTGACCAATTTGCCAGAACCTCACTATTTAATATTAGTATTGTAATTATTATATTCTTCAAAGAAGGAAAGAATTAATTACTTGGACGTTTGGATTCAGGCAGAACCTTTTGTCAAGGAACAACGTTGACCTGGACAGAACTGTGTAACTCGATAAAAAAAGTGTTTTTTATACCTTGTCGATCATAAAGCAGGATACAGTTACACACTGTATTGTTACAGAAAGGACACGGCTTGCAGATGTAACTCAAGGCGGTTACTCGTTGTTACAAATGATTTGACGTCGATGCCAGTTGCTATGGTAATTCGATTCGGTTTCGCCGTGCCACGCAGGTCAGGCGTGACAAGTTTCAACAGATAAGTCCTAAGACCGCTTCAGTTTATGTCTCCAAATTACAAACTGAAATAAATGGGAAAACTGAGGAATGCAACTTCTGAAGACCAGTCACAATGGATAAGACAATTAAGACTCTGTCATTCCAAAGCTCCATATATTACAGATTCATATCAAATAAACCTGAACTGTTACCTGTCAACAGAAAAAAAGAAGATTTTTTACATTCTTGCACGGCATGGTATAGTAGAAAGTCATTTAATGTAGTGCCATATCATATTCTGTCGACAGTGGATTTAGTAACACCATCGGACTAGGAGTATAAAGACAGTTTTACACTTATCTTGACTAGAACAATGAGGACGAGTGGTAAGCACCCTTTCATATTCGGGAGATCTCGGTTTCAATTCTGGACCAGGAAACAGGATACACTGATAGCATTTTCGTGGTTTTACTCTGTATCTTCAGGCAGTCGAGTTTACTAAACATTTTCCTACAAACTAGCTTGCCCGGTAGCCTTGCACTGTACATGTGAGGAAATTCCAAATACCCTGTCGAGTTTACTACAAACTAGCTTGCCCGGTAGCCTTGGCGAACCAGGCAACCGTGAGGCCATGGGTTTGAATTCCTCCTGCGGCATGTCTATCTGTGTGAATCTCTGTGGCAATTTGCCTCCATGTTTCATGATCACAATTTTATTCCAGTTACGGAAGGTTAGCTACCTATCCAGTCGAGTAATTTATTGAGTAGGAAATCTGACCATGGATAACATGAAGTTCACCTCCAGCCATAGGAATCCAGAAATATCACACCATCCGCCGTGTGGAGGTAAAGAACAAACAAAGGAAGGACAGAATACGCAAAGTTTCCTTTCAATTGCACAGCATTAGATTCCAGGCAGTGCACCTTGTGCTGCTGTTGTTATTATAAACGTTGACTGGCTATGGGATGGGCGTCTGGGACCATCCTATGCAAACGGTATGAGGAGCTCCTTCCTCGAGGGTAAAGCGGCTGCAGCGTGAAACTGATCACTCACCTCCATTCAGCGTCTCAATGGCATGGTCTTTAGGTAAGCACAAACACAACTCTGCCTTCTCGTCTTTACATATAATAATAATAACCATCATCGTACGTTCAAAGAACACAAGCCTAACTAGTCGATCTAATCGATCTTCATTGTAGTAATAAATATGCTCGACAGATGATAACAGCATTCAATAAAGATCATTCTCACTTCCGGTAAGTAAGTAATGTCATAACGGACAACAGCAGAAAATAGTCTGATAGTAAGACCAGACAAACAAGGGTCATTTTAATTATCAGCTGTGCAGCAAATCGCTATTCATCCGGACTACAGGCCTTTCCACTTCTCAAAATGTACCTATAACGCCGCGAAACATTTACATTTGCTCCCCCGAATTGTCTGTTCTCCTGCATAACAAGGAAGTATCCAGGAAAAGAGACGGGTCGATGACCCCGTCTCATCAATCAGTGAAGTTCTCCCAGCTAGGCTGTAATCTCCCCCCAGTATCACAAGAGCTGGGTACAGCGCAAGGTCAGGCAGTCAATATTTTACCATCTACACTTCAGATATTACAACTTTTAGTTAATGTGGTTGTTAAAACCAGATAAGTGTGTTGTAAGACGAAACTGCGCCATTAAGTGTGTGATATGCCGATCGCAGTGGCCGCTGTACGGAAATAAACAATTTCTTCTTGTCCTTAGGTTTCGGCAAACACTGGAACTGTCGTCTTCGCGGTGAATTTATATTGGGAGCCTTCAGGAAGACATTCGACGCGGTTCAATCTCGAAAGTCGAAAATGTACAAAAAGTCGTTTCGTACATAGTGCCATGATTTTAAATAGTATAACAGTGGTGAAAGGAAGTGTGTATACAAAACATATTCCATTACTTCTGTACTACAGGTGATAAAAAATCAGCGAAGCGATTTATATAAGAATAATAACTGTAAGATAATACAATAAATGAGACTTCCTATTGAATTTTCAAAGGACACTGGACTAGTTGCTAAAACCAGTGGTATTCAACCTTTTTTGTTCGCGTACCCCCAGATATAATTTCTCTTCAACTTTGTACCCCCAAAGTTATTGGCGTATAATTCAAGTTATACATAGTATATAATCTACATCTAAAATAAATTAAATAAATTACATTACTGATTATTCAGTGTTCATCATAAAATAATATATTTTTTTAAAATTTCACGTAACCCTTAAGATGACTTCGCGTACCCTCGGGGGTACGCGTACCCCAGGTTGAAAACCACTGGCTAAAATAACCTACACATCATACCGTTAGGATGAAGCATGTGGTTATACAAAAGCGATCCTGGAGGAGAGATTTACGAGTTAGGATTTGCCCAAAATGTGTTTTTCTCATGCGCTCCTAAATAACTTAAATAACGAACCTGTGAATCATCAAAACACAAACAGCTTCGTTTGGGAAATCATGTCGACTCAATGGACTACTCCTTGAGAAACGAACAGTTAGTTCTCAGGTAGTCAAGATATTGCCCGGCTTTTATGAAAGGTTAATTGCCGTAACCTTCAAGAGCCTATCACTGGACCCAGTCATGAGTCACATAAATCCTGTCAATATTCACACTCCTCATTTGTTTAAGATTCCTTTTAATATTATCCTATCTAAGCATAGGTCAGCTAGGTGGTCTCTTCCCTTCTCGGTTTCCAACCAAAATGTTATTGTATTTCACACCTCTATCAAGCTTCGTACCCCTCGCATCCCCCTTGACCTGACCACCCTAATAATATATCGTGAAGAATATAAAATATAAAGATCCCCATTATGAAGCCCTTTCCAGACTCTTGTCATTTCCTGTATCTTGAATCCAAGTAATGCACTGTAATCAACACCCTGTTCTCTGACACATCTATTTAGCCTATATTAATTATGTTCTTCTCTCAGGGAGATACAAAGTTTCACGTTCATACGAAACTCCGTCGGTTTATGGATCTTGATGTTTGTTAATGTCTCCAATTCTCTTCTGCGCGTAATAGTAAGGATAACAACAAACATCAAGTTCTACACCACATCACATCAGGTTCCTGTACTTCAGAAATGTGGTAATGTTAGACTCCTACTCAGATAAAAGACGCCAAGACAAAGTAATCTGAACTGAAAGGTGGCAGACATTCTATTCGTCACGGTGATTCTGACATGTTACTAACGCACTCGACTAGGCTATTCGAAATTTATCACACTTTGGAGTAACGTATTGGTTATCCGCTCTCAGTATGCAACTTACAAAACACAGGTAGTGACTTCAACATGGAAATTCATAACGTGAAGACTAAAATAATGGCTTGTCACAGAAAAACCTGTACTTACAACAGGGAAACACTATAAATTACAATACAGCAATGGGAGTAATATACGAAGCATTTAGCACCCAATAACGTACGAGAATTGGACTTTACAATGCTGACTTACGGAAGAGATGCTCTTGAACTATATGCAAACGACATGCAAGCAGCATAAGTGAAATACATGAGGAGAACAATAAGGCTATAGTCGTTTGGAATTAACACTACCAATCACTGAATCCATGCAAAACTACAAATCAAAGTGGGGAAAAAAAAATCATCTGCCAACCAACTCAAGCATTCTATTCCAGATTCTCCTCTACAACCAATTAGATAAGAATTTCTACAGAGGGCCTACACAGCTAACTTATGTCCCACCGAACCAGTTCCAACAGGTCACTGAGCGTAAGACGAGACGAAGGATGACAATTATTAACTAACTTCATCTTATGATTGTTTGTCCTGCATTCTCGTAACGAGACAAAAATATGTGTTTAGTCCAAACGTATAAATAAATATCAAAATGAACAAGTAATCAAAAAAGTTACTTGAGTACGTAAATAAAGAATCTAACTGAGAAAGTTGCAGCTCAGAGGACGAACGCGCTCCTTGGCTGCACAAACGCATACACACGCAGGGTTCTCTGAATGGAATCTCCCACACAATACGGAACACAGGCTGTCCCCTCATTTGCTGTGTAACGTTTCAAAAAGGTTCAGATGAGAATCGAGCAGAGTCTCTTTCATAGATGTTGGATCTTTTATTCTGTGTTCGCATATTCGTTGCAGGGTTGCTATTTGTGTTGTTCCCCTCCATTCAACAAGGCGGAGAGAGATTTGTCAGCTTGGGTCTACTTGCACTGCAGTATTGTTGCATTGTCGTAGCTTGCACAAGTATGGAACGACAGGGTGGCGGAGATTTCAGCTTAGTCTATGGACATCGCAGCTCGTACTTCAGGGCTTACAGCATAAAAGCACGAAAATGTGTTCCAAGCAAAGCAAACCACTAAACCCTTCACTTATCAACCAATCTCACGTCAGTACTTCGATAACAGAACTAGACTTATGCTTGCTTAAGCCTAGTACCTGCAAATGAAGCAATGCCTATGTTCATGTGTTCATGTATGTGTCTGCTCACGAATCGAAGGTAAAATTCCATTCAATCTCAAAATTCGGCATTAGAATATGAACGGCCCTGGAAAAACTTTTTTCATAATTCATAGCACACATCGTAGTATAAACGATTCGCTCTCTGCATAGATTCCTACCAAACTATGCCACAGTTGTTTTCGAAACGTACCTTCGAGTATATATAGAAGGGGGTGTAGTTATGGTTCCAAGTGGAAAAATTCATAAGACCAGGTCAAAGACGCTACTACAGAGTACCTTTTGGCTCACGAAAAGATTAATTCTGGTCTACGCAGCTGTTCAGTTCGTGAACAATGTGGCCCGTTATAAAGTTTATATTCTCTTAGAGAAAGCATTGTAATCCTTAAAGTAAAATAAAAAGGCCGATTTTGAAAGAGCTGTAAGTTGTGAGGTCCTGATAACACGAGTTCGTTCTGTCGTTCAGGATGCTTACATGTGGGTACTATCAGTAAAGTGTGTTTATCAGCTTGAGAATATTAAACGGAGTTTAGAATACTTTGTCCTAAACACGAATTGTGAGACATTGTCAAGATTCCCAGGAGGGGAAATCAGCCCATCGCTTACACAGGCATACATCAATGCCCCAAGAGTAGTTCAAACCCGCAATCTCAGTGTTCGAGTAGAACACAATAGGACATTGATCGGCGCGTGTTAATTTCGTTAAGTATGAAGTTGTGAACAAGAATCTAAAAACTGATAGGGAACAGAATTATTGATTTTGAAGGCAAATAAATATGTTACATTATGTGCAGGTACAGTTTTGTGCCATACGTCGTTTTTGATAAATCTGATAGCGTTTGAGCGAGTTGAAAGTACTAAGTTTTTTCACTCCAGTTTCTTTTGTCCGGTGTTCCTACTTCATGTTTAATACTTTAGGTTCTGAAAATGTGTTATAAGATGGTTTTTCGTATTTAGAAAAAGCGTATGACATGAAAAGTTCATTAATTTCTAAAGTATTCCAAGAAAACGCCATTCTTTTGTCGCATATTTAACAAGGCAAATCTTACGTCTACAGGGCAGAACAGATTATATTCAAAAAAGATAAATAACAATGCGACAAGGCATGTTTCCATCGCAACAAGCTCCGAACATAGGAAAACTCGGTACGAAAAACACGCCACTGCATGTCACCGCCGACTTACGTAGAAAAACGGCTAAACATATCTCCACAGATTCTACAATCGCGCATTTGGTCGGCCGACTAATCAGCTTGAACCTCCGTCCCCTTTACCACAGCGGAAAGAGACTGTGCTTGTCACTGGTTAGAACAGGTCGACCCATAGTCGGCTTGAAAGTGATAGCTACTGAAAATTTCCTGCCCCTGTATAGAATCCAGGTCCCAATTTAAAGTTCACCCCCGCATTTCTAAACAATCACAGGTATATGACGCAGATGCGATGCGACTGATGTTTTATGACGCGGAACTCAGTTTTAATACATCATTTAACTGACTCAATAGATGGTAATGGGAAATCTAATCTCTGGACAAATCTTTGTGCGCTGCTGCTAGAATACATTTAAAGCAATACCATTATAGGATGCATGCCTCCTGACATAAAATATTAATACGTGGCGTGATGAAATTCTCACAAGTCCGAGTGGGATCAATAGGTCAGATAAATAATTGATATATCCACTTTTTCCTTCCTGTGTAACACCAGCCAGGCACATGAAAAATTTCAACCTGAGAATATTGTATTTTATAAATTAACAGTTGATGTACAGGATTCGGTAGATAGAAATACAACAATTTTTACACTTCGTCATTGTTTGTTCACTACTTCGTTTGACGAATCTTCGACAAGCATGAGAGTATAAAAGCACACTGAAATAAAATGGCCCTTTTCAACCATCATATTAAATATTAAAAAAAAAAATCAAGTAATTAGGAATAAGTTGATATCGTTTCAACCATCATATTGAATATTAAAAAAAAATATCAAGTAATTAGGAATAAGTTGATATCATTATGGTGAAGGAGAGATGATGTGTACGTCTATATTACATTCAACAGCATGGGAAATGTGTACCCAGACAGCTGGTGTACCAACCCAAATTGCAGCTCCTCCCAAAGGAAAGAAGAAGACCCTGACCTCAATAGACTAACACGAGGTGTACAGTTACAAATGCCAGCCCCTTCTCGCTGAGCAAAAGATCTGTTGTCGGAGAGAATTTTCAAAAACAGTTTTGAAGCAGTAATCAGACGTCCCTATGTTTATTTGAACTTGTGAAATGTTAAAACTGGGGCTGTAACTCTAAGTCTCTGTAAAATTCCGCATCGATAGTGGAGACGTTCACCAGGGCGAAGAGACTAGACTACATGGCGCTACAACCCAGAAGGCAGCCATCTTCATACCTCCAGTTCTCTACACGTCTGCATAATTTGGTGGTCTGATAAGCAAGAAGCAAAACTTCACCTTCACCAAACTGTAAAAATCGTATTAACAGAACAGAGTTAAAACAGATGACGCACAGATAAGGAAAGCCAAGAACAAATGTCTCGTGCAAACAGGAAATTTGGAGCAAACACCAAGACATGACTGAGAACGTAAAAGAAAAACGAACTG
>NW_019060210.1:566188-581150 GCF_000696155.1 Zootermopsis nevadensis
AAATGGGCTATGGTCATACGGATTGGATTGAGTGGGCCCAGCTTGGGGCCACAACCTTGAAGTTTGTGTCAGAAACAGGGAGAAGTTTGTGGAACAACACACACAGACGAATGATCGGTAATGTACATAAATGACAAGACACATCGTCTTAATTCGAATTAAGAGCAACTTAGTGGAAATAAGTGTTAAATGCAATTTGCAAAACAAAAGTAATGAACAAACGACCATCTTGTAAACACCACAATCCATTTACAACATTAATTTGATCTTATGAATACTTGCTCCAAAATTAAGTTCTAAGTACCGAATGATACTCGGAAGGGTTCCTCTTGCCACGTGGGGAATCTGGTCTCTTTCCGTTGGAGTAAACTGGCCGAAGAATGACGCTGGCTATACTTTCCTCTGACTGACGCTTTAGAGACAGAAGTTTACACAGATATCCTTTAAATAAATAAATGCCTCTTCAAACTCACTGACAATAATCGAACAAGGGGTCAGAAAGGTGGTACTTTTTATACAAAGCGAAAGTTGTCCGTGGCTACTCAGCTGACATGCGTTTCATCATCGGTGTCCATAATGTCACGGACATGACCAAGTGAAAACAAACTACGGCAAGTAATAATGCTGGAAACGCATCACTGTGGCAACAGACAGTTGCTTTGCGTAATCGCTTTCATTGCCAGTACCCATGAAAGCCAAGGTTGGATCACTAATTTTTCCACTGTAGTCCTCCATTCGGATCTCCGGGCGAGGACTGTCTCGGGAGAAGGTATCAGGCAGGAGAATTCTTTTAGGAAATTAAAGCGAGAAGCCGAGAATAGGGACAACTGGAGAGCTCTTTTTGGGCAGAGCAATGGACCTGTCGTAAGACAGAACACTTAATAATAATAATAATAATAATAATAATTAATAATAATAATAATAACACGATCCCTGGTTCGACTGGGAATACCGGACAAAAATTTTAATTTCGCAGCTAACCGACAATCATTTCTGATAGTCTAACAGATGTGACCAAAATTACAACAAATAACTGAAGGTTGAGAAAAATTTGTAACTTTAAAGCTTTTTAGTAGTGGAAGGAACGACATTAATCGTTGATTCCAACGCCATTCGTCAACTGTAGAGGTAGAACGTCATTAATCGTCGATTCCAACGCCATTCGTCAACTGTAGAGGTCATGTGTTATCAAAATAAAGTGTAAAAGTATGTATTACGACGAAGAAAGTCAGCCGTAACCTGCCGGAAGGCCACTATTCCTTCTTTGGTCTACAAAGGTTGAGGAAAGATAAATCTCAGTAACGTTAGCTTGTAATCTGGCAGAGATAAGAATGTGTAAACATGAATACAGAATACCATTATATCATGCACCGTGGTACTATGGCAGTGACCAGCTTCACGCTCCTTCCGCTTTAGTACTGTTGAAGAGTGCCCGGAACTTCTCTGGGTTTGAGACTCGTTCTTGGAGTGGAAGGAAAGAGACAAGTCACACGGGCATTCTGACGAGGAAACCTCATGGAGAAAAGTGATACAGCTTAAAGTCCGGAATTTTTATTCTGGAAGTACGCATTCGGCCCCTTCCGCAGCCTTTTGGAGAACCCTGACAAACTCACGAAGTTGGCGTCGACGGAAGAGAAGCTACAGGAGATAAAAACATCCGACGAAAGAAAGGAGGAGTGGTTAAGAATTTTAAACTGATAAAACAGACGCAAGGAAGAATAAGAAAAGCAGAAATATATCAAGAAACAGTGTGATATGTCGAACTGATAAAAGAGCAGGTTCAAGAGGATGGTCGATAATGAGGTGAAGGATGCGACAAGAAAAAAGCAGATGGACAGTAGAAGAAGAAGAAGACAGATCTGAATGAAAATCAATATAATATGCTGTTAACGATTGTGAAATACATGGTGGAGACAAAAAAGAAGGATTTAAAATGAAGAGAATTTGGACAGCTAGACGAAGAAACAATGATAAACCCACGGGCGACAAAACTCGTGTGTGACAGAGAGAGAGATATGATAGCTTAGTTGTGCCGAACTCTGGATTGCATGGAGCATAATTTTCAGGCACCCTATATGCCTGATGGTGAAACATAAAGAAAACTTTCTGCTTGATAAATATGAAAAATGGGAGAGAAACAACCGAACTAAGTAATGCTCTATATGTACTAGATTCTAGGTTATTATACTGCAGTGTCTTATAGGCGAAAACTGGGTCCTATAAGCTAGGAACATGCTTCACAAACACAAAGTAGCCTTCATCAAGTAGGATCTACGTATTTAAACCATTTTATTATTCATCGACATCAACTAAACGTCAAAAGATCCGACATGTGTTACTGGTATTGATAACAATACTATTATCTCTCGTAATCGGATTATCTGATGCATTTTGTCAGAAAGCAGACTGTGTGTAAGATTATACCTAAAAATAACTGTTAACAGCATGAGGATATTTATGTCGCGACGCTAGACTCACTGTCTCCTCCGTCCTGTTTTCACCTTGACACAAACTGGTCAGCTTCACACACCAGTCCCATTACCACAGGCGAAAATCTGTCATTACTCACTGGATGAGGGGCAGGTATAGTGATTAGGCAAGGGACAGGACGACCACTTTCGTTTCATGGCAAAGGAAGGGACTTCTGTCTTTGCAATCTTGTCCAGACCTGCTCTGGGGCCAACCTCCCTCGAATACAATGGGTACCCGGGTTCTTTCTCTAATGCCTGGGTTAAGAATGCATTCAGGTATAATTCCACTCCCACACAAGTGCATATAATTTGGGACTTTGTAAAGCACAGAGATTACTGTGCTTCACGCAGGAAAGAAATGGTCTAATCTTAAAATATATTTTACAAAAACAAAAACAAATTTTAATATTTGGAACCTTATAAATAAATATGATTTCAGGTTTTCGAGGCGGTGAGGTGTAGCACCGTGTAGTCTGGTAGAAGTTTACCAATGTTGATGGAGGCAACAAGGACCTCTGAAACGACGGTGAACTTCTGCCAGACTATATGGCGCTAAAACCCAGGAGACAGACTTATAAATAAAGATTACTGTCAGACGACTTGTATGGTACAATACCATGAGGTTATAAACTATATTGAACTGTCTCACAATACGGCAGAAAGGTAAGTTTGAGACTGATGGAAAGATGACTGAACGATGAATTGCAAATGATGAGGGAAGAAGCGGTCGTGGCTTATCGAAGGTAATTTCGCCTGCAACGCGAACAAACTATTTATTGGAAAACCGAAGAGAAGAAATCACTTGGTAACCCTTGATACGATGATAATATAGAAATGGATCTGAAGGGCACAGGGTGTACTGGATCCCTCTGACCAGGGCCAGTGTGGAATTTTGTGAACATGTTAACGAACCGTCTGGTTGCAGAAAACAGAGGGAATTTCTTAACTACCTAAGCGACTATTAGCTTCACAAGGAGAAACCTGCTCCATGGAATAACTTCGTTTCTTCTTGTGAATATCGTGCAATTTTACTTGGAAATGGACACAATAAGAGAATAAAATCGCCCAAAGAAATTGTGTACGCCGTTTACGGAGTCTTTTTCTGTTCCAGAAATACACACAGCCGTACGATACGTTGTCGCTTACTCAGAAACTTCAACTTCTGTTCAACGCTGAAGAAAAGGAAGGTGTTCTCTGCAGGCAGAGAAATTGTAAAAGTTTAGAGAAAAAGAAAGGACACTCGTGCCCTTGTTTGTTTGTTGAATTCCACAGACGAAATCCTTATGGCCTTTTCTCCCTCTCTATCCACTCTTCTGTGTGTTTTGTTACACTTCTTTCTAGCTCGAGGCTCTTTTTCACACCCTCGTTTGCTTCGTGTTCCTCATGGACTGGAAAACTGATGAAGGCCGGCGGGAGAGGGTCAGGCCAATCCTGATTGTGAGGGAAACAGATGGAGGACATTTCGATTTCGAGTCAGTTTGCCCAAGTTTCCTTTGAACTTGTCTGCGTTTGCCATTCGGGTCCTTCATTCCGCTTTCTTCTCCTTTTACGAGTAAAAAGAAGAAACATGAAAGAAGCAGAAACAGGAAGCTAGTGGATAAACTACTGTGCTCCTGTCACGAGTTGCGTTCCTTGTAAACATCTTCCTTATCTGATATTAAAGGGAGTTCACTTTAAGCGGATGATTTCTGTCTGGGCTTGATTTCGCTTTCTCGGCTTACGAGCGACATCACAGATAATGTTACGAGACAATTTCACAGATTCTGAAGGCTGTTTTTTTTTGTTATTTTACAACGCCGTTTCATGTGTTGAGACATTGAGTGTCTAATATCCCATGTGGGAAATAGGATAAAATAATAAGTTAATGAAAACATCATTGACGAGACATTGAGTGTCTAATATTCCATGTGGGAAATAGGATCAAATAATAAGTTAATGAAAACATCATTGTATTAGATAATTCATCAACGAACTGCATTTCGTCTCCGTTATGCTTTCTTAGACTTCCCTTCATGCGTTGTAATGTCGAAGGCTTACAGTACACTTGATTCCTAGGCAACATTGAGCATGGCGATTCCAACTACTACTCTTATAGTGACATTAACTGGTAGGTTATTTGATAGGTTAAGAACACTGAATGCACAAGTTGATTATTGCATGTTCTGTTCATTGACAGAGGAAGACCGTAATAAACCTCTGACAGAGTAGCCGGTCGGAACACTGAATGCACAAGTTGATTACTGCATGTTCTGTTCATTGACCGAGGAAGACCATAATAAACCTCTGACAGAGTAGCCGGTCTCCAAGCCGAGAATTGAACTCTAGACAGCTCGAATACGAAGCACGAGTGCTAACAAGTGCGCGGCAACGTTCTGAATACAACTAGCAAATAAATTAAACATTTAGTTAATGCTGTAAATAAGTGCATACGCTTTCTAAATCAGAATATGTGTGACGCATTATTATTTCCTCTGACATGAATGCGTCTCATTTTATTAAACGACACTGTACCATCTTTGAAGTTTTTAGAGTCTCGAATGAGACGTCGGAAAGAGGAGAATGTTGAAGTCTGTACAAGCATTATGTTGATTATAAATGATTACAAACACATACACCATTTTTGCTCTGAAGCACTCTATCAAGCCTCGTGGTGCTCTGCTCTAGAAAAAGCAAAGAGATTCAAATCTAGGGTTTGGAGAGCTGAAGAAGAGGGAACCCTAGTGGTTTATTATTCACACCACGATCAGAAATATGGAAGTTTTTGAACCAATCCTTCTTCAATGTTAATGAGACCCTTCGTTATGGCACCGCTAAAATGTAATTGTGACAAAAGAATTCTGAGGCAGCAAAAAGGTTCAGAGGCTCTTACATAAGAATTTGTTTAAATGTATGCGCACTAGTGCATCGTGAAGGAAGCCCATTCATGAGGATCTCATTAGAAGCTGGGTGGAGTTTCGACGTCATTTGCTGAACACTGCTTACAAAGCAAGTGATCAGGGCCTGTGCTTCTTCTAATTATCCACATTGTTCAGAATGTTCCATTTAAAACCTACCCCTAACTACGACACACGAACCCCTTCACGCGCAAAACGAGGAAACCAGCGGCAATATTGAGTCCCGTTGTCGCAGTTATAAGAAACTGAGAGGCAAATATCCAGCCTTATGGAGAAGAGTTCCATTTCGTATAGTTGCTCAGCTGACCAAGAATGTGTTATGGAAAGTGAACGTTCATTACCGTGTTCATAAAAGTCCTCAATGGGCTTCATGATGAAGCATGTGCACACCGCTACAAAATCTTTTCAATCTTTGCTGAATCACGACTATATTTTGCAACGAAAATGTCTGCATTTTTCATCTCCACACGTGAATTCACTTGTAGAACATCATTTAGTTTGTTTCTTACTTGTACGAATCTTCTGTGTAATTCACTATGGTATAAGATTTCAGTGTCAAACGATAATGCTGGCAACACCGAGAATGTTAAGAAACCTGTCAAAATAACAGCCTGGCACCAGATGGCGTTTGTATCGCGCTGTGGTTTTTAGGGATGACGAACCCACCTACTTCTGCCGAAGTCCAAGGCCTCTCCAAACTACCAGGGCAAAGGAGACATGCGTCTGCTAATAAACACTCCCTTTTGAAGCTTTTATTTTCCTTCTTGCTTTGTACGTACTGCAGCGAAGACTTCCATACAGATAATGAAAGTAGAAAGGAGACCAAGGATACCCCAAAACATCTTTCTATTGCCTCGGAGAATATATTCCGAAGGAATGTACCCTTCAGATGAGATTATATGGATTTCTGGCATCGTGGAGTTTTGTAGTGGTTATCAACATTTCGGACGAAGGTAGATGATGTTTTTTTCTGAAACGCTGAGATTACATGGTGTCACAACTCAGAACACCACATTTTCACAGCCGTGAAAACTTATGATACCATTATAATATGACTTATTTCATCCTAAAACAACGGTGAAGCTGGAAGGGCATGTAGCATGCGTGGAGGAAACAACAGTTTGTTTGGCGAACGGACGGAAATGGACCGACACGTAGGTGGAAACTTGATATTACAAGTGACTTAAAAGAAGCAGAACATAAAGAGAGTAACCGAATTCAAGATCTTGAGACAGAATACATGGTTAATCTGTGTGATGACGATTATAAATCTTGGGGTTACATAACAGTACGGGACTTTTTAATGAGGCGAGTAATTATCGAAAGCTAATGAAAGATTCCGAACCATGCCCTTTCATAGTTTATCTGTTCATCGTAGATTTAACAAATGCTATGCAGGAGGGAACAGCCCAATTCCTGTGCAGTATAAATTGTCTCCATGTGCACTTTTATAAGTTCCATGGCGTGGTGTTCATACACGGGTAGCTTAACTTCTTTACAAAATATAGCCTACGCACATACGAGGTGCGATCGGAAAGTTTCAAGACTGCGCGTATAAAAACCCGTACACTTATCTCAGGTATTAAATTCATCCATCACCCTCGAAGTAGTTCCCCTGGGAGTGAACACAACGATCCCAGCGCCGCTGCCAAGCCTGGAAGCATCACTGGAAATCTTTCTTTGTCAGCCTGTCAAGCACCATCTGCGATTCTGCCTGAATCTCTTCTATCGTCTCAAATCTAATTCCCTTTAGCTGAAATTTCATCTTTGGGAAGAGGAAGAAGTCACACAGAGCTTAGAAAGGAAGTTGGGGTCGGTTCTTGCAAGATCTTTGAGCTCCTGACAAACGAGAAGTCGATTCTGCTTCTGGTCCTCAGACAGGAGCCTTGGTTTCGCATGTGGAGTTCTTCCTTTAGAATCAGCTGACAGGTCCCATAGCCTATCCCAACAATGTCGACCAAGTCGTTGATGGTACGACGTCGATCTTCGTGAATGGCCTGCCGAATCTTCGTAACATTTTCGGGCGTTGTGCTCGAAGATGGTCGTCCAGAACGCTCGTCATCATCGCCAGAGGTTGGGCCATTTTTAAAACGTGAATGCCCCACAAAAGTTTGTGCACGACCCATTGCGGACTCCCCAAATGCTTGCTTTAGCATTTCATAGGTTTCCGTAGCCGTTTTGGCGAGTCTTTGGCAAGAGATTCAGGCAGAATCGCAGATGGTGCTTGACAGGCTGACAAAGAAAGATTTCCAGGGATGCTTCCAGGCTTAGCAGCGGCGCTGGGATCGTTGTGTTCACTCCCAGGGGAACTACTTCGAGGGTGATGGATGAATTTAATACCTGAGATAAGTGTACGGGTTTTTATACGCGCAGTCTGGAAACCTTCCGATCGCACCTCGTAGTTCCAATTTTTTGTAATGTTTATACCAATGTCGACGGTAGTCTTCTTGGTTGTACTGATGCAGCCCTGAAGATAGATAGAGTACACTACTCCGAAACGTCAGTGCCCATCTACAAGTTCGCACGGCCTCATAGACCAGAAGACTACCACGGGCATCTTCACCTCCAACGCAATTTGAGTGAAGGCTGGGCAGAAGTACGAGGGACAAGGACCACTGGTTAAAAAGAGAAAACAGTTAAGCATTCTCTTCTTTTCAATTTTCTTACCTGTCTACTGGGAGTCCCTCTCACTTTAAGACTCTTTTGTACTTCGCTTAACCGCAAGTTACCAAATGGGATTTTATTTGAGAAACGAACCGCAGATGTGAAATGTTTTCTCTCAACCGTCTTCCTACAAATCCTGAAAGGTGAAGTCCAACTTGGAATACAGACCACTTCCTGATGCGTCTTTTGCTATGAGACATGCCTTATCGGCCCTAATGTTAATTTATTTCAACTGCGTGGTTGCAAAGTCAACGCCATAATCATCACTTGTTTTTATTTATACTCTTTAAATGTGCATAATAAGATATCGAAAGAACCAGTGAACACGGTAATTAACGTCATATAAAACCGGAAATTTCTACTACTGTTAGATCCTTTCCATGGAGTTAGTGTGAAAACAGGTTTCAAATAGAGGTCATTGATTTTAGTGTGGGTTGTATTTTATGACAACCTTCTGTCCGATGAGTTGTTTTGAAAACGTCGAAGTTTCAGTAGACTATCATAAATGTAACGACTGTCCTAGACGGATAAGAATCTACACCAAACTTCCACATTTTGATGTAGACAATCAGTACAAAATCTCCCAGAAATTCATTCAATAATTTTGTAGATGAAACACAGAGACAGACATCTCACCATTATGCGTTCATTTTACGTTCTCTATTTTAAACAACGCTTAAAATGTGGCAGACGCAGACTTGCGGGCTTTTGTGCATAGATCTAGTTCCAAGATCTCTTTTGTCTGCCATCCGCCTACCACCTACCATATAGTTAAATACCGAATCGAAAATCATTCTATTGATTAATTAAGAGAAGGCATGTAGGTAAGGATTAGGAAGGTGTAGGTCGTGGCATATGTCAGAATACTATCCCAACACTACCGATGAAAGGACAGAAGAAAACCATGAAAATCTGTCATGATATCCAATAACCCGAACGAAACTATCCGGTTTGGAAGATGTTATGACAAATATGGGGTTGCTATTCAATTGGTCGAAGAATAAATTAGGGAAAACCACGAAAAGAAATTAGTCTGGCATTCTGAGTCTACCCAAATACAAATCAAGATCGTTACCGGTACGTAATTCTTGGATTACGATTGTGGCAAACAGCTCACGAGCTGTAGTCCTAGAACTTCTGTCGAATGCGTGTGTGTTACCGAAGCAATTCGTTCCGGTGTCAACTATCCTGTATTCAGCCCGCGGGAGAATTTTGACAGTCCTATCGTAGCTTGTTGCTTCAAGGACGGTTATATGGACCACCCAGCCTCTAATCCAAATGGTTAGCGGCGGACGTAAAGACCTAGGAGTGATGTTTGCTCTCCTCCTATTGTGTTTCAAGAACGAAAGCGACGGACCGAGTTTCTCGGAAGCAAATGTTCGTTACATGTTACAAGTTAACCCTTAAAGCCTAGTGGCAAATACACGTAACACCTGCTTTAACATTCAAAAACTCTGTATCTTTCCCGCAGTGTGTGGATTCTCACAATAATCAGTCATTATTTCCCTAAATATCAACAATCAACTGATCTTTGTAATGGATACACGTTGTGTTTTCTTTACGATAGCAAGTGAATGTTTGAATATTTTGTAGATAAAATTCGAGCTTTAAAATGGTTAAGCCAATCAGCGATCAGTGTATGGCTTCAACGTGGACACATGTTCTTCCTTATTCTTCTGAACATTTTACAATGAAACGGTGTTTCTTGTGGCCTTCGAACATGATTGATACTCCGCGAGAGAAAGCAAAGTGCGAAGGACAATATTAGTTTTAAAACGATTTCTGTGTGGATATGGAGAAATAAGACGAGTAACTTCATAATTTATAGGATTAGAAGACTAGTTAGATATTAAAAAGGAGTGAATAGGACATAAAGTTAATTTAACCTACTCCAAGGAACAGCCAAAAGTCTGTAGAATGTGACGTAAATTCTGAAGTAACACGAAACATGATCTCACACGATTTGGGTGTTTTTATCTTTGGTTCTACTTCAAGACGGGCTCTGTGACCCAGTCAGACCCTATTCAACGGGTACTAGAGTTCATTCCTCGATGGTAAAGTGATGTGAAGGTAACCACGCCCAAGTTCTGTTTACCGACAGGAGAAAAGGGAAACTGGTAGTGTTGACTCCCTACCCGACCAGTACATCGACTATGACAAAAAAAATCGTGCTTCTGCCTAACCGGTACAGTCATGTGATAAGAAATTCGTGCTTGTGCGGGTCAACACGCATAATATAAAAATTTCTGAAGGTCTGTAGTAACGGTTAAATGATGCGACAAGTGGAAGATCCCTTCTTGAGATACGGCCGTGAGTTCTGCTAGACAGTTTCAGTTTTCTCGGAGAGTAGATGTACGAACTGTTAAAGCTAGGCACTAGGGTATCCCGGTAAAGACCACGTAAATCTTCAGGCAGGACTGCTGGCCCCTAGGACATGCCAGAACTGAATGGGTGGAGAGTGACGACCGGTTCACTTGCACGACAATAGAATAGTGAGAGAATAGAAGCTTGTTGAAACGAATATAAAAAAAATAATTTATTTGTTGGGCGCAGGTTGAAGGCATTTTAGGACCAATTTATGTCGTGCTTTTGTAATAGAACCATTTCTGGATCCAACACGCAAGAAAAAGGTAATTTTCTTCCGAAAACTAAAACATTTAAGAACACTTATTTTAATGATCAGCAATGAATACCTGGAATGTAACTGCATCATCGCTAATTTTGTCTACAGCCCAGTACGATTCGTAACATACTGACGTCATCACGAGTGCACGACTTAAGATTTCATGACAGTTTCGATTATTACACTGCAGTCGTTGATTCTTACATCAGCTGTTTACGAATGCCACGTCGCGAGTCGGTCATGTTCGGCAGGCAAGTCTACTGTTTGTCTCAAACAGGCGTTCCGGTCGAGGGCAATAAAAAAATGGGCACGTCACTAAGAGCCAAAAAGTATAACGCGTTGTACTATTCTATTAAAAAGCTAACACAGTCTTTCCTACTGTCCCAGAAAATAAATATGACTTACATCATTTCACCCTTCGGAAATGCAGGGTGCCGGGGAAAGTACTTCGACCTAAGACGAAGAAAGTAACAAGAAAGAATATCATACTGAAGAGTTTTATAATTTAAATTCTTCACCTGGGATGGGCGGGGTATGCAGCAAGCACGGGGAGACGTGAACTGCAAGTAATTTCTTAGTCGGAAAACTTGGGGAGATCTTGGAGCAGATGCGAGGCAAATATTAAAATGTACATTAGACAACAAGCAACTTGCTGAGCGACTGTTAGCTTTTCAAGAAACGCTCTGATTAAAGTAGATTATGCATTCTTTTCAGAAAGTGAACACTCAGATGATATCCGTCAGTCTGTATATTTAATTTGCTGAACTACTACACTCGACAGATTTCGGTCTATGCAAATCCTCGAAAAACGAAACGAACAAACCCTAAGACCTCCAAGACAACTTGCATTTATATATCACATATGATCAAGTAGTATGTGTTTAGGCTTCTTGCCATCTTGGGGTGTTTCATGAATATATTGGAACGTCAAATCAAAATAACAACTGCACTTTTTGACATAGATGTATTTAACCATACTTGTGATCTGTTTACGTGATCATTAAAATACTTAAAACCTTTGTGTTTTGCCCAGTTCATATAAAATATACATCAAATTTGCAATTTGCAATCTACCTTTTGCATGTACAGTAGTTAAGATGAAGGAAAAGTTTAATTGGAAGAATAAATATGTATGCATTTTATCCAGGCATTGAGTTAATATTTTGCAGCAAGATTATTCACACTTATCATACTACCGAAGGTCTAAATCCTTAATTTTATATTTATTTATATCTATTTACGTTGGAACAAGTGTTATGTGTGTGTGCTATCAAATTGTTGTTCGGGCATTTACATTAAAATATTTCTTGTTGGTAATTACTTACTTGTGTATGTAGTTAAGACGTGTTTAGTCAAGTAGCGGTTGCACATCTGTCCACGGAACCTGAAATGAAGTGTCTACATTAGTACTGTTTGGATAAATCGATACATAATATGGGATATTTAAGTGGGTAATTGTACGTACTTGGTTGTGATGGTTTCTTAGGGAGGAGTGTGGCCTGAACAAGCACGTTATGGAGACTGCTGTTGCGGAAACAATATTAGTGGTTGAATTGGTGAGGTCGTTAAGTGCTGCCATCTGTGAGCTTACTGGGTTTGGATGAGGGTATCAGAAAACAGGTTCTTTTAAATCGGCGTATCATTCATCTGTGTGCCCTGCTTTGTAATCTCACGCTTTTTCTACTTGCCAGACAAAGAACGTTCCAATTATTGATGATTTTCGTGTATTTATTTTCGAAAAAGATACCAGGCAGGCTCAAACAGCGCTGCCCACTAGTCCTGAAGAACCACGACATGCTGTCCCAAAATTATTTATCGACGTTTCCTTTTACAATCCAATCCTACTTGCTGAATGTGTTGTGGAAACAGGAAAATGACTGAACTAGTTCAGGGTAAGGTAAGGCGCATTGTGAGGTTTTGGAATCATGAAGTTGAAGCTTCAGGTTACGTTATCAGAGATCATCTTTTCCTTCCGGTAAAAATTAATATGAGACGACCAATCTTAAAGCAACCCGAAACTGGGAGATCAGTCGGCTGCAAGGCGTATACCATTACTAAACACAGGAAGAGCCAATCACTCGGCATAAACTGGAGGCCGTCTTGTCTGCACTTCCTAACTTTTCGGATCCCCTAGTCAGATCGACTTTCCACTGTCGATATGGAAGGCCGCACTACAGCGTCACATTGGCAAATCTGAATTCAATGCACCGGTGAACATTTCGCAGTCCGTGTGTGAACATAAAGCAGGACACGCATCATGATGGTGTTTCTGGAACACTTCACGACGCATTAACAGCGGTCGGTAACCCATGGCACGTGGGCCACCAATTATCAACAAAACCGAATAAATGGACTGACTAGTTAACTAACAACTGAATAATGCAGCCCGGATTAACATTGGCTCAGACAAACGTTCCGGGAGATGAGGTTCTCACGGCGGCACCACCGAAGTCCACATTTCTTCATCTCAAAGTCCTGAAGAACAACATCAAACTGACTGGCCAGGTTAATTTCCGAACAATTGCACATTATTTAACGATTAATTAAATTATCGATTTCATAATTGGGGTTGAGTATCCTGACACATCAACCACACTTATATTGGCAAAGAATACTAACTCCAATCGTCATCATCAAGCAGTCAAAGTTGTTAGGCCAACGTTTGACCGCTTCGCCCTCAGTGACCCGGCAGTCTCTGTAAAGGTCGTCCTCAATCCCATAACCCGTCTGCTTTGTAACTGAACAGTTCCTGAAGTTTTTCTGTCATGTTGAATCAAACTGCTTTTATATTTAAAAATTATGTGTAAACATGTTATATTTTTAGTTCTTTTAGCATGTTTTCCTTTCTTTTCTCGTGCATCCAGCATATTTTACCGTTTTTATGTCTTTAATTTCACCGGCTGTATTTCTGGCTACAAGTTATATGTCCCCCAATTACGTAATTTTCTACAGAGGTTGTCTCAGAAAGAGATGGAAATACAAAATTCTTGGATGAGAGTTGATGGAATAGGATTTATAAGCTTAAAAATCTAACTAGTTCAAGAAGAACGCGTAATTTTCCCAGCTCCTGAGTAATTTACTCCGTCTCTCTTAGAACCAAACGTTCTCCTCAGAAATTTGTTTTCAAACAACCCTCAGTTCCGTTCTTCCTCCTTCAGAGAGATTTAGAGACAGGAACATCGGGAATAGCTTGGAGCCTACTGACTACCTTTCACAACGAAATTAATTTACTTATTAGTTGCTTGGAAATACTCGGTAGTAACAAAACGCGTAACGGATCACAGCACCATCTGCGCATAGCCTAGCCACTGTTCCCTAAAACAAAAATAGATAAATAAAACGTAGTCAGTATGTTAACAGCAACTGGTGTATGGGAGCAGAGCCAACTCCCCATACGTCGTGAAAATACGTACAGTTACCTTACGCAGTGGAGAATGTCTAAAAATTATAACGTAATAATAAAATAAGCAGTCAGGCCAGTTTGTGTAAATGAGAGGATATAAATCTCGTAAGGGCCTTTCATCCTCATGTGTTATATTAGGATCTTCACCAACGTCGTGATTGAGCAGTTAACACCCTTTCTTCCCTCTGGGAGGTCTAGGGTTAAAATTTAGGACCAGAGACCTGGCAAATATCAGTAAAGACCTAGACGACGACGAAAATATCATTAATAAGATTGCTCTGTGTCTGACTACTACAATATGACGACGTTTATGGGGCGTGGAGGTAATTTCAAGCATCATGGACCTCGGCACTAGTTACACAGGTGAGCCAACTCTAGTCCTCGGTGAGGCACAATCGAGAAAGGGAGGCGAAGGGAAGGCTTCTGCCGGGGATCAAATTCCAACCTCCTAGCTCATAGCCCATAACTTAACTGAAGTATATTCACCGACACAGGTAACTTCCAAACATAGGTCGAGTAAAGTAAGATTTTCGGTAATTATTTCAACTTGTCTTGTCTGATTTTATGACGGCGTATCACAACATTTTTAGTACCAGAGAGGAAGAACAAGTTTGGGGTATAATAACAACCTTAGGAACTGTTTTATCTTGGAGAAAACCTCATTTAAGCCACACATAAACACAGCAATAAACAAGTGCCAATGTACCGGAAAAAGTGACAGATCTGCACAGAGAAAACACCTGAGCAGATTCCAGACTTGTGACTCAACAAACGAAATGGGCGTGGTTTTGTTGCTATGGGAACACTGCAAAGGCGAAACGAATCAGACTTATGTATACTGAATTTTAAGGGAATTTCATTAGTAGCGCTCAGTTGTAAGACTACGTGAAAGTAATTTAGAGTGCAG
>NW_019060210.1:582635-597129 GCF_000696155.1 Zootermopsis nevadensis
CGCGTGTGGTTAGCACTGCGGGGCGTGAAGCCTCATTCTCATTTGTTACACGCGATTATTTGCAGCTCAAAACCAACGGAGGGTTGAGCCAGGAGCACATAGTACCTGTTGTGGCTCGCGGAATGGTTTTCATAAACTGCTCACAGCTCTGTTTCATGGGTTTGTTATTGACACCATATAAAGTGCATAACGCTGTACAGGATTCATACCATTATCCCTCTGGACCATAAAATAATACGGAAAATTCTGTTTTGTTTCATTACATACATTATGTGGCATAACTGCTCCAAGATGAGATGAAGTATTACATAGTCCAACAAGAGAAAACTACGTGAAGTTTAGCCTCATAATTAATGTTACTGTTATACTGTAAGATTTAAACCCGTGATTTAAGTTAAAAACAAATAAGTTTTAATCAATCTGCTACAAGATACGTATCAGAAATAAACGAATTTCAAGGTGTAAACATCGCACAGTAAGCAAGTGGAAAATATGTCTTTTCCACTATTCCACTATTGTTAAATCTAGAAACAAAGATAGTGATCAAAAATTTGAAACGTGTTGGTTCTTTGTTGTTTCCTTCCATCGCTTCTATCATCTCTTCTTTGTTTCTTTCTATCTCTGTTTATTTATGTGTTTCTTTCTTTATGATTTACTGTGGACACACTTTGGTGCACACCGTTTCTGCTACACGGTGCCCAAGAAGCGTGAAATGAAGTCACTACACAGTCTTCTTCGCCGCATTGTGGGCCGTGTAAACACTCAGAAACCCGCTAGACACCAGGGTTTATATCACTGCCACATGCCGCGGTCTATCACATGTGGCATATGCAGCGCACAGCAAATTGAAATTATAAAATGTATTCTGGCGCCTGGAGGAGAGAAGAATGAAACACAAAAAATAAGGTCAGTTTACAGGGGATCGCACTTGAAAGAAGTAGAGTAACCGGAAATGAGGTATAAATCAAAATACAGCTAAATACAGAAGTGGATATGGTGTTCACGTGGTTATAAAGCTTCGTTGTAGCTCTCTGCGTCATTGCACCGAGCAGTAGAAAAACTGCCGGAAACAAGAATGGAGCAGAGCGAGATAAGAGTGTCTGACTAGCGAGCTAGGCACTACAACTCCCATCGAAGGGACTGAAGTTCGAGACCCGGTCGTTTTGGAAAGGATTCTGTAGTAGCTCAGCCGAGTATTTACTGTAGTTCCTGGCGATTGGTTAAAATTTATTTCGTATTGCTAGTCATAAGGAACAGATTAAATACAGTATAAATATGTGCATGAATGAAAAAATTCGATGATTTTGGGATTAATTAAAAAGTTATCCGATTACAGCCAAGGAGCCCAGCTAAATACAGAAGTGGATATGGTGTATATACGCACGGATTCATTGCTAGAAACGCATAGAATGAAGTATGTCCGCTACTGCAATCTCCAGATAGAGATACATGACAGATTTTGTTGAAATTTGATAACAGGCGAGAACATTTGTGGTTGTCGGAAGAAACATTTGGTCCATATCGGTCAACTATCACATTTAATTTGCATGAAGGACAATTCATTTTCCACCGAGTCTATCAAAATGACTCATCACGCAAAAACGTAACACCTTAACACAATTTAACGCCACATTAAAATTTTAAATAGTTTTGAGAACATTTTTCGATAAGCTATTATTTCATAAAGCACACAGAAACAATTATATAATTTCTCTACTGTTCGTTATCATTGCCAAGAGCAGAGTTTTGTCTGTAAATGAACGTAAAGTGCAAGGAGGTATTACAAACTTGCAATTGACTTTAGAACGGTGATGTTGATTTAATTGTGATTTAATACTGATTCTCCTTTCTTAAGAACTGCAATTTTGTGAGTTGTGACCAGCGAATTGGCAACATCTGCGGTTTTCCTGAAGCCAAATGACATTTCTAATTTTGAATATGACACGACTTCCTGCATACAATTCATCATCATTACTACCATTACTCTTCTACTGTTCAGTGATCAAGATCATACTTTGTCAAGGTCATGACTAAGGTATTGCATGTTCGAAGCCACATGAAAATGAAAAATAAGAGAAAAGCAAATTAATTTTTATGGCAAAATATTCGAAAATAAATTGCATTCTCAAAATGGAAGATAACATAATCGATAAATTGTTACCGTTATGGATTAGCAGAGTGTCTCAACTGCTTAACTGTGAAAACGTTACCAGAACATCAAATTCACAAACCAATCCATTTAAAATGATGGAACACAGGTTCTGAACTCCAGTTTTTTCCATCACGAAGCTATGTAACAAGCGCGAAGGCTGCTGTTTACGACATTATTTTAAACTATGAAAAATTGAAGCTGATGGCGTTTTTGTGCAAGAGTTTGTGGGTCATTCCCCGAGACACGTGCAAGCCGCGCTCCATGGGATATACCGGGGTGGTCCCAGCAGCTGCTACTGCGTGCTACTTGTTGATACAACCAACCCAGGCAGACGACGACACTGCACACGGCTCGGAGCTGCTATTGTTTTTATTTATTTATTTATTTATTATTATTATTATTCGTACAGTTTTACATGGGGACAGGATGGAAAAACGGGCATTCACGACATTCGTAAACAAACTGGCGAGGAAAACATAAGCGTCAAAGAGATTAAGTAAGAGGTACTGAAAGAATATTCAAAACAACACTAGTTTCCTAGATCAAGGAAACACGCCTGGGCAGGATGAGTGAAAAGCATGGATAAAACAAGAAATTAATACACAACTTTGATTAGAAATATTTATGAGATGTGAATAATAAAACATTTTCAATACAAAAGTTAAAGGTCTGTAAGTGGGTGTCAGAAGCCATCTCAGTATTTATTTTTTTAAGACTTTTATTCCGAAAAAATATGCACTATTTACATACACGCCACATAGGTCAATTAAAAGTCTAATTCTATTTATCGATCTCAAGATTTACAATTTAATATCCATAAAAAGCAAAGTAAATGACAATAAAGTTACGAATTCAGAAATTACGACCCATAAAAAGCAAGGTAAATGAAAATAAAGTTACGAATTCAGAAATTACGATGTATCAGAAATTTTTATAGGTTTAAATTGTTTTGAAATGTTGAAAGAAACACTGAAAAGCGATTCCAATTAACGAATAAATAAAATATTTCAGTAAATGTTTCACATAGTTGTTCCCACAGTTTCAGTTGAAATATATATTATAGAGAGACACCAGCTCAGAAACGTCCGTGTTGAAAATTCATTACCCTATCTACGCTGTACAGGAACACAGTAATTATGCAATTAATTCGTATTTATAAGGTTGTTGCTTATTCCATCCTGCATTACGAACGTAACTTCGTCGGCAAGTTTTACAAAACTAAAACCTGTCAGATAGGTTTACAAAACACTTGCTGCCGTGTGTTACAGATTGCTGCAAGTCTGAAGAATATCAAACAACAGGCTAAAGCGTCGACGTGACTAATCGATGTGCATCTATCAACATCATGATTCATGTGTTATGCATAACTTTTAAAATACTGATTTTAGTGAGGTCGGAAGTGGATAATATTAAAGAAAAATCATCTTCTAGTAAGAAGCCATGAAGTACGTTCATTGTCTTGTGAAATACAAGCCGCTATTAAGTAAAATTCGAGGATTTCACTTATTCATCGCCCTGATGATGGAGGTAGCAAGGACCTCTGAAACGTTGGTAAAGTTCTACCAGACTATACGGCCCAACAACCCAGAAGACAGCCATCTTCCAACCCGTTATTTATGGCACTGATCATCAAATCCGGCGATGAAGGTAGTAGTGCGGTCCTGAACGCTGTAACCGAGGGTTCGAATTCCGCTCGGACCATGTCTTTTTGTTCGTGTTCTTCTGTCTTGTCCTGAGAGCGCGCAGCCCTTCCAGACATCTCACCCAAGGAGTCATATTGGCTGACTGAATAAATGTTTTGATAACCTCTGCGATGCAGAAGACCACTAAACTCGCACTGTAGCACCAACAACAATACCTTCGAAAAACACAACAAGACAACATGAAACAGTTGACAGATGCTCAGCTGTTCATGCAACAAGATAACATGGAACAGTTGACAGATGCTCAGCTGTTCATCAAATTCCCTTTTTCAGGGATCCCGAATGCTCGTCAAAAGTTTTACAGATTCCCACCAGTGCACACCGTCACGAGTCAACTGAATACAGTACACAATTTCATTCACTATTTTTCAAAGATCCATTTTGATATTTTACTTCCATCTATGCCTAAGTCTCCGTGTGTTCTCTTCATTTGAGTTTTATGACCAAAATCGTGTACAGATTTTTCCATTCCCGCATACGTACTAAGTGGTTCGTTAAGTATCGTTAAACAGAGCAAGTCCCTAAAATGTTGCCAAACGGACTCAGCAGTTCGCCCAAAAAATGTTTTTTATCATTAATATCAAACTTTCACGTCTGTCCTCAAGTCCGTTTTTGTGAAATATTCCAAAGCTTTTCCACGTGCAGAAACTCTGGCAGACGTGTAATGCGACACATACATTAATACCATGGAGTACAACACTCCGAGAAAGCCGATATTCCGAATTGAGTGTAACGTTGAAACAAACTGGTGAACTATTCAACAGCTGGATCCTATCGACTCATACTTGTCATCTCCAGTGTAATAAAAACTGCGTTTCTTCATGGCATTTCTCGTCGCCTTTTATATCCATTTCGCAAGATCGGCACTCTTTGGATGCCCTGTCTAGTTACATTGTAAACAAAGAGAAACTCTTTTTTCCCTATGTTGTGATAAGCTGTGCTCAAGCTGTAAAAACTTGGCTGAGTGTCAGACCATAAAAGTGGCTGGCGAGCTGTGATTTAGACTCGGCACTTTATTGTGTATTCTTTGTAATTAAACACGTGAAACCGCTTCGAAATTGCATTTACTGAATAGTTGTTAATGGGAAAACTGTCTCTCCAGGAGCAGCCAACTCCTCGGTGAAGTTTATTGTAGCTGCTGATAAATGAAACAAAAAACAAACGTTTTGCCAGTGCACACGTATACAAGAGAACTGTGAAGACTGACGTTCAAGCTGGCGCCGTTTCTCAACTACTCAACTTTCTCACTGAATGAAAATGTACCAGATATATTTGTTCTTCATAGCACATAATTCTTTTATTGAGCGGAAATAAAAAAGTTTCCCCAAGTAACCAACCACCACGACACGAATGCGTGTATGTGGAATGGAGGTAAATCTCTACATATTCTCGGCTTGGTTCTAGATGGGGGCGTACAGTATTTAGTTTCACTTGGACAAACGCGGGGCGACCCCACAGCCGTCAGCATGGCGGCCTTTAACGAAAACCCAGTTGTGGCCGTCTAGCCCAGTGGTATCAGGGCTACGACTTATTCATCGCCCTGATGATGGAGGTAGCAACGACCTCTGAAACGTTGGTAAAGTTCTACCAGACTATACGGCCCAACAACCCAGAAGACAGCCATCTTCCAACCCGTTATTTATGGCACTGATCATCAAATCCGGCGATGAGGGTGGTAGTGCGGTCCTGAACGCTGTAACCGAGGGTTCGAATTCCGCTCGGACCATGTCTTTTTGTTCGTGTTCTTCTGTCTTGTCCTGAGAGCGCGCAGCCCTTCCAGACATCTCACCCAAGGAGTCATATTGGCTGACTGAATAAATGTTTTGATAACCTCTGCGATGCAGAAGACCACTAAACTCGCACTGTAGCACCAACAACAATACCTTCGAAAAACGCAACAAGATAACATGGAACAGTTGACAGATGCTCAGCTGTTCATCAAATTCCCTTTTTCAGGGATCCCGAATACTCGTCAAAAGTTTTACAGATTCCCACCAGTGCACACCGTCACGAGTCAACTGAATACAGTACACAATTTCATTCACTATTTTTCAAAGATCCATTTTGATATTTTACTTCCATCTATGCCTAAGTCTCCGTGTGTTCTCTTCATTTGAGTTTTATGACCAAAATCGTGTACAGATTTTTCCATTCCCGCATACGTACTAAGTGGTTCGTTAAGTATCGTTAAACAGAGCAAGTCCCTAAAATGTTGCCAAACGGACTCAGCAGTTCGCCCAAAAAATGTTTTTTATCATTAATATCAAACTTTCACGTCTGTCCTCAAGTCCGTTTTTTTGAAATATTCCAAAGCTTTTCCACGTGCAGAAACTCTGGCAGACGTGTAATGCGACACATACATTAATACCATGGAGTACAACACTCCGAGAAAGCCGATATTCCGAATTGAGTGTAACGTTGAAACAAACTGGTGAACTATTCAACAGCTGGATCCTATCGACTCATACTTGTCATCTCCAGTGTAATAAAAACTGCGTTTCTTCATGGCATTTCTCGTCGCCTTTTATATCCATTTCGCAAGATCGGCACTCTTTGGATGCCCTGTCTAGTTACATTGTAAACAAAGAGAAACTCTTTTTTCCCTATGTTGTGATAAGCTGTGCTCAAGCTGTAAAAACTTGGCTGAGTGTCAGACCATAAAAGTGGCTGGCGAGCTGTGATTTAGACTCGGCACTTTATTGTGTATTCTTTGTAATTAAACACGTGAAACCGCTTCGAAATTGCATTTACTGAATAGTTGTTAATGGGAAAACTGTCTCTCCAGGAGCAGCCAACTCCTCGGTGAAGTTTATTGTAGCTGCTGATAAATGAAACAAAAAACAAACGTTTTGCCAGTGCACACGTATACAAGAGAACTGTGAAGACTGACGTTCAAGCTGGCGCCGTTTCTCAACTACTCAACTTTCTCACTGAATGAAAATGTACCAGATATATTTGTTCTTCATAGCACATAATTCTTTTATTGAGCGGAAATAAAAAAGTTTCCCCAAGTGACCAACCACCACGACACGAATGCGTGTATGTGGAATGGAGGTAAATCTCTACATATTCTCAGCTTGGTTCTAGATGGGGGCGTACAGTATTTAGTGGACAAACGCGGGGCGACCCCACAGCCGTCAGCATGGCGGCATTTAACGAAAACCCAGTTGTGGCCGTCTAGCCCAGTGGTACTCAACCTGGGGTACGCGAAGACATCTTAGGGGGTACGTGAAATTTAAATATTATTTTATGATAAACACTGAATAATCAGTATTGAAATTTATTTAATTTATTTTAGATGTAGATTATATACTATGTATAACTTGAATTATACACCAACAACTTTGGGGGTACAAAGTTGAAGAGAAATTATATCTGGGGGTACACGAACAAAAAATGTTGTATACCACTGGTCTAGCCCATCCCATCACTTTACTGACTGTCCCAACTCGACTAACGTTTTTGTCGTTCTGAGTTTTGACGGAAGTGATCAGGTTGGAATAATTAAACATTTGAAATGTCTGCATTATGCGGGCTCCTACTCTGAGTACACTGACTCAGTCCTCTGTGTGTTCCACAACACATTGCGTAAGCGCCTTTTCCCCCCACGTGCCCTGTAGACGCACATGTTCACTGACGCACTCCTGCAAAGAATTCCGTTGCTTTCAACGGTTACGACTAGTAATGTATACAAGTGAAAAAAATTGAACTTTTTTGCGCTATCCAAAGAACACAAACAGACGTCATCGACATGTGCTCACGTGAATCTGAAGACACGTGCGATGGGGAACAATAAAGATCCTGAACAGTCCGTGTGCCTGTTCATATTCAAAGAATATTCTCTCGATTACAGGGCTTCAGTTTCCGCCGGTCTGGCACACTTATGCGGCAGCTACGCTTTGAACTGTGGACATGTATACTTGGGAAGGATTAGTAACACAACAGATCTAATTAACGCACTGTTATATATGATTTGGCCGTGCCATAGCTCAGGTGGGTAGGCGTTGGCTTCTCACAGAGGAGAAGCGGGCTCAATCCGAACTTACTTCAAGTAACTTTCATGGTGGGCGAAGTGGAACTGGAGGAGGTCTTCCTCTGAGTTCTACGATTTTTCCATACTAATCATCATTCCGTCATTGTTACACGCTTACCTGTCACCGCCCCACGAGGTGTGCGTTGGCCCTGACTAAGCAGCACATTACTATACCGTAGGTCCTGAACTGGAACTTGGCTGGTCTCCGAGAAAGGTTGTTTAAGAAGGAAGTATTTTAACATGCTTTTCATATAGAACACAAAAATCCGATAAATTATTCAAGAGGTGAAAGACATGGCAAAAACACAAACTGGCTTTCGGAAGGAACGGTTTACAGAAAGATAAACCAACTAATTGGCCGAAAGGCGTTTATGTTCATAGAACATGTCCAGTTTTCCCCCCCCATCACAATCCTCGTAGCAGGAATATCATGCACCGACACAATATTATTATGAATAACACGAGGAAACTTTTGCAACAATTTGCATGTTCATGAAATTTAGCGAGTGTATAGCGGTGGCAAAATGAATTTAATTTTGAATGCATTGAGGCAAATTTAGAATGTTAATTCATAAAACAAACGGCACTTGATGTCAAAATAATTACATTAAAATTAATCATATTTTGCTGGCACTGTTTCATAAAGAATCGATTTGCATCTGCGAGTACTGCGTGCAGTTGCTGCAATTCTAAAACATGAAGTTTATGTTCTTTAGCCTTCTGTTCGATTGATCGATCCACTAACAGATTAAATGGCTGACGACTGATTGAATGACTGACGCATAGCAAAATAAAAAATCATAACATAAAAAACAGGACTGTATATTCATATTTGGCCCAAGTACAACTCTTGAATTTAGCAATTCTTGATGTAACAAAATTGAAGAGGAATGAATATAAGCTCTGCTTGTAATTTAATGTCTGTCATATTTACTAACAACAGATTTGTATCTGTAAAAAATGATTATCAAATAACACCCGTATTTATTAGAACTGAAACTGCACCCGGTCTCATCAATATAACACACAAATCACAAAATATTTATGTAATTAATTTACATGCAAGTATTTTAATGTTTTTCTACTTATTTGTACATGAATTTATTCTGCTCTTGCGCCATAATTTAAGAGGCAGTGTTAAATTCTCAGTACAGTTTAGTAACATTTTCCCCAACACAAAGCTCTCACTTCTCTTAGTATCGTATACTGCATCAATCTTTTTTTGGAAAATGTTATCCGAAATATCGGGGCATGCTAAATTGTTTGGACATATATATCAAGTTTTTTATTTCGATCTTCTCTTTTTAACTGTCAAAGGATAGGAGAAATATCCCCCAGTAAGAAGCGTTCATGGCTTCTGTCTGTCAAGAAGAGGAACGGGAGAAAAAAGTTTGACCTCTTTTCGTCTCCAGACACGAGTAAAGAATGAAGAGTGAATCTGAAAGATATGAATGATCATGTGACTCCGTGTGGAAGGACTCCGGGATAATGTAAGGGAAACAAGCTAAGGGCCCGAGACAGGTAAAGAAGCAGCATAATATAAACCATTTCCCCGTTTAGTTATGATTTATGAAGAAATTCAGCAATCAGTACACGCCGATATCTCAATTTCGTTTCAATGATCACTATCTCGAAACACAGCTGACACTTTTATCATGCGATTTTATAGACGGACTTCGATAAATCACACGGAAGAGTGACAAACACGTGCGTGCATGGAAGTGATGTTCACAGTATAAAACTTAGACAAGATACTGATTAAGATGCTTCATGCTATTGAGCTGAAATAATAACTATAATTGCATGGTGTAGTTCTGAAACCAATACAATGTAGGGCACAGAAAACTCTGGTATTCGAACCCGAAGATTCAACAACATTAACAGCAAACAGTTCCGATGGACACGAAACGGATTTGCTTCCTTGATGCTATCTTCTCATCTCTTTCGTGGTTTTATAATATCAAATAATTTGTTAAATAATTTTCCATAAAAATTCTGCCTGCATTCATTGTCTGTCCATCCATCCTTGCTACATTTTCAGTTTATCACAGCATCCTAAATGTCAATATGCTGTTAATAATATATCGAAAGAATTGACAGAACTTGACCTTTTTTTACTTAAATACGTGGACCCGCCGTTGTCGGAAATTGTAGTTTGTCCTTCGATGAAAGTTTCTCTTCGGACTATTCGAGCGGTCTGTTATAAAACAGCATTTCGAGTAGTCCCAGACATTTAAAAACCCATAAAGGATCAAACCTTATTTAAACAGGGCTACGAATATCTCCAAGTCTCGCCGGGTGACACACAATGCATTGTACTGTTTGATTGGTTTATCTTTTGGGACACAGACGAAGGAGACGAGAGGAAAAGTGTAGTCCTATGGAATACATTCTATACGATTTAACACCTCCTTCATCTAACTTTTGCTAATGTTAATTTAGTATAGATACAGATCTATTGTTTCAAAGGAAATAAAAATCACAAATATGATTGTATTCAATTCAATACACATTACATTTGAATAGAAATTGATCTCGGTGAAATTTATATTCGATAAGGACATTTTCGCATGGAGAGCATTTCTGGAACAAAACAAAAAGAAACGAATAAAATTTGATTTGATCTTCTGTAGAGCAGCCATTGTATTTGACCGTTAGAATGAATAAAATTTGATTTGATCTTCTTTAGAGCAGCCATTGTATTTGACCGTTAGGGGGATGAATAAAACGAGAACGAAAACTTTCTTAATAGTTTCATTTCTGGAAAAAAAAGAAGATAGATCCGACAACCACATGGTGCGTTAATGATATGTATTTTGTGCAAATGACACACAAAAAACGGAAATCTTTAAGGTGTCGTAATTCCCGATTTCTTAAAGAAGCACTGTACGTGAATGCAGATATTAATTTCCAACATCGGTATTCGAATAACGGACATGTCGAATGCGAAGCGTGGGCCACCATGTTCGGAAGGAAGCATGTGTCTGACATGAACTAGCCTCGTGTAATAACATGGAGGGCAGGTGACACTAGTGTTTTGCAATAAAAGTAACCACAGGTAACGATTATCGACTAGAAACGCCAGCTGGTTGCCAGCCCACACGAAACCAACGGTCCCCACATAATAATTCCATTGTAAGACGTTGATACATTCAATAAAAAATTTCTCTTGTTGATGTAGCGTAACTGGCAATTCGTAAAACATTAGTCAAATTTTATGTTGACCACAGGGATAAGTAATTGGTCTCTCTTCTTCTTTAGTAAACCCGCTATTTCGTGTTATTTTCGTTTTCTTTTGTGCTTCAGAGTTGTTTCTGATGCCGGAGGCAGTAATTCTATTTAAATTGATGGGCATTCTCACAAGAGGTAGAATAGCTTCAGGAAACGGTATCTTAAATTTGCAGACACGTTTTGTAGAACACAAAATAAATTATTTTACGCTACATTGTATTTTGTGGACATGCATTTCGTGGGACTGAACAGTAGCCACACTACATGCAACGAAAGTCGCAACCGAGCGGTCAGCATCCCTGCTTCGTAATAGGGATGTACCGGGTTCAAATCCCTGTCCAGAGACCGACTACACTAACTGATGTTTCCCTTGGTTTTCCTCACACCATCTTGGCAAATGCCGGGATAGTATTTGAAATGAGACGAAGTCCGAAGATGGCTGTCTTCTGGGTGGGTTTTAGCGTCGTATGGTCTGGTAGAAGTTTACCGACCCCAAGGGGCCCTTATGAGGGCTGATTTCTTGAACCTGACCAAGCTATGCCCCCCCCCCCCCCCCTCATATTGGCTCCTAGGCCCTCGCCCGATCAAAGTTACATTCCCCACTGGTCCGACGAAGTGTCTGCCTTAACCGGCAGTTTCCTAAATCTCAATCGATGCCACGCTCACGGCTCATTAATTGCCCTGATGATGGAGGCAGTAAGGACCTCTAAAATGTTGGTGGACTTCTGCCAGACTACACTGCGCTATAACCCAGGAGACAGCCATCTTCGGACACACCACAGTGAAAACCTCAAATTCTACGAGACAGTGTCCGTTTCTTTGTACGTCTGTTCTAATTCATAAGTAATTAACAATCCTATCATTCGACGAGGAGAAAAAGTGTGAGCTACTGACAACTCTGTTAAATAAGCTACATGCACATTGATTTCGATACCATACCACAAGCAAGTTGTAAGGGAAAAGGTTAATAGTTCCAACCCCAGTGGTAAGCTTGCGGAACGCGGTCATCTCTCATACAATTCATTGGTAAATAACCTCCGCAGCTGATAAACTATTCAGCGATAATCTGTCTATCTACTCGCCCACGGAACTAACAGTACCAAACGAATTCGCCATGACATGAAGAAGACAAACAACAGAATACTACAAAGCAGCCAGTGGAACGTAAACGAAAGGAAGGAAGTCATGCTGAGAGCTCGAAGGAAATGGAAAGACATACTAAACTTATAAGGTTTAAAGAGAGGCAAATTAAACCCAGTCTTGAAAATACATAAACACGTAAAATTATATTCTGAAGTCTCATCGAAAAACCGACAAACACAGCAGGATATTAAATATTTAGTCAGCTAATGGGCTCCATAAATATTGGTTAATCATCAAATCCTACTTCTCTACACAAATTACTTGAGAGAGAGAGAGAAAATACTGTTTTTCACGACGTCCCAGGCATTTCAGGGAAATCTCTGAACCGTAAATCCCCATCAGAACACAATTTTGGCCGGCAAGAAAGCCATGAAGCCAGACCATTCAGTCTACTCCTCTCCTGATAAACGAAAATAATTTACCTTCCCCCAAAGCTCAAACAGCACAAAAGGACAGTCATATTTTTGCATGCAACTCCTCTTTATGTGTTCCCATTCCCAATTCAACAAAGGCATCGTGATGATCTGACCACATTATACTTAACATTTTTCTCCAAATGCGCTGGACAGGGGTGGATTGGCACAGACCCTTAAAATATCTGCGGTTTAATAAAGAAGACAGCTCTAAATTATTCCTTAGTAACCTTAAAAAGCTCTACATGTTACCAGACACTTCCTCTAACGGCTGTAAGGACAGAAGTTTCCAAATTTCCTGTACTACTGCAGCTTTATTCATTTTGTCGAATAAAATTTTCACTCTGCCCAACAGTCCGTTAAATTTCCATTGATATACACATAGCCTAATATTATTTTTACATCATGTTGCAGAGTATCTGTTCATGACCCAGGGAAATATCTTCTCCCACTTACAGATTCCACACCAGCTTCCAAAAAATAAATATATTAGAAATTAATAAAACGTAGCCTTAATATCTTTCTCAATATGCGTGCTGTTCCGAGAATGGCCGTCTTTTGTACGTACACACTGGGGCTGGAATGCCACATACACGTTTTTAAATTATATTACTATTATTATTATCATCATCATCACCAATATCATTAACATTTCTACCATAAGATCCTCATATTTAACATACTTTGTTATGACAGCAACTTCCACCTTGCAGTGTCGGTGGCGGTGGGGTTGGCGAGAGAAGTTAGTAGTGTTAGCGTTAGTAGTTGTAGGAAAACAAACAGGCTTCATACTTCTAAATAAATTATAAAATAAGTTGATAAGTGGGTTCAGAGAAATAATAATTAGGCATACAAAAATAATTACTTAGCGTAAGAAATTAAGAAATATGAGGCGGACTTTATTTTCGAAACCAAAAATTTGTGCCTTCTACAGAAACTGAAATTTCCACACTGTTCCATAGTAGGCCACCTTGGTGAGGAATTGGACATAGTTCGCCATATACTGTAAGTATCCACTCCACATATTAGTGTTATCAAAAGAGTATTAATAGAGTCTGCAGTAAAATATATGTAATTTACGGAAATGTTTATTTTCAAGAAATTTTAGGTTTCCAAGGCCTTAAATTACTCCAGATAGCTCAAAAGGAAATTAACACAAAGACCATTAAAAGATAGAGTATAAAATGAGAGTATTAAATTTGCACCTAATGTAATTCGAATGAATCATGGTGATAACGTTTTTTGTGGAATATACTGTAATAGCAGGTTATTGAAAATTACGCAACCAACAATATTTGAATAAAATTTCAAGGTAAGTTGTTAGTGCCGAAGAGTAAATCCATGTAGTTCGTAGTTACAGAATGATTTCGTAAAGTTCAAACTCATCATCAGGTGTTAGGAATGACATTTTAAATGGAAATGATGCAAATCCTTTCGCAGATAAAAACAAACCTGTTGAAGCAAAGGAGAAACATAATACAGTGGACTTCCAGCTGAGCGCGAGAGTGTCCTTGGTTCCACAGAAAAAGCAGATGCATGTCGTTTTACGTGTACAAGAAAGCGTATTTGTAATGACAAGTGGTCTATTATTAAGGCCAAGTGAGACCGGCTGTATCAAACGCACCTCACTCCGAGCACAAGAAAAGACCTAAACAACACGCTACTATATTGCATTTATTAGCCAAAATAATTCAGGTAGTAATGTGATAGATAATTTTCTGGGGCCTACCAATAGGTACTGTACCAGCTGAGCGCTGACTTCCAACTACAGCCGCGGTCAGAGGTGATTACTACCTCTGTCATCAGTACCATTAAGTTC
>NW_019060210.1:597179-621245 GCF_000696155.1 Zootermopsis nevadensis
TGTACTTCAGTGATGGTGATATATAGCAAAGACTAGGGACAACAGCGGATTGAACTGTAGGAAATTTAAAATGTCTCTATACGTTTCCAAGACAGTATTTAGAGGATGGACGTTGAGGATTGTGTTAATCGCCCCAGACTACCCAGGATGGTACGGAGGAAGTGTTTTTCTACGCAAAAAATTACTTACACAGAAAATAACAGACCAACATGCCAATGGAACTGATTTGTGAATGTAAATGGGGGACTTGATGTAGATGGGAGACGATGTAACTTTAAATCTGATCTTCCGAAAATATACTGTGGGCGTGTGATCTGAAAAACTATGTCAGGACTGGATCCAATAACGAGTTTTCGTGGTGATATAAGTTGCTGTCATTAATATTCTTATTACCATAATTATCATCATCATCATAAAACATACGTCGGCGCTGATAATAGACAACACACGAAAGTCACACAGTAAGGCATGATTCCACAACCAGCGTAAATCAAGTTGAGATCAGGTGCAATATTTTGCTGATCTCACGTTGTAGGTTGTTTCGTAAGAAAAAGATAAACGTAAGCAGTAATTGAAGTTGCAGATTTGTTGTTGGCCGTATCTGGTGGCTATTACACTGTCGAATGACGTCAGATTTTTCGCATTCAGGTTGAATATCGTCTCGAGCGAGTCTTCACCAAGGTCATGACATACGGAGTAGACAGTTCGGGTAATGACATTTCATGGTTCCACTCATCCTCGCTCTCACTAAAGTTAATTGTACGAGATACGAATGAAGGCAAGCAGGGCGCAAAGTGGCTTGAGAATTCCAGAAACCAAGGCACCGTATTCGAAAACAAGCTATTTCTGCAAGCTGTCTTCCAAAGTAATAGCCAGTGTTCGTCACGCTTGACTGGAGAAGTGAACCGTTCGTATGACGTGGAAAAAATATTTAAATTAAATTCTAACGGTGGCGACTCTGGTAGCAAGAAATATATACCAAGCTACAGTGACGCCTATGGTGAGAATTGGCTTAGTTTACGTTTGGGGTCGGAGTCTGGAGCTAGGAGGTCGGTTTTGTGTTGGTGTGTTTGACAGTTGTTTCGTTGAAGGGATGCAGAAACAGTTTCTACTCAGATAACGCCGTAATGAAACATGTTACTGCTCAACATAAGAAAGTTATATTCCAGGTTAAAACTGACGTGCGATTCATTCAGTTGCTAGGTCCAATAAAGACTGGTGCAAAAATCTTACTGCGAAGTTATTTCTATTTTGATGTAGATCAAAGAGCGAATCTCCCAGTCTCCTCAGAGATCTCAGTCGAGCGGGGATATCCCGATTGCGAGGATACAACCCGCAATATTTCTGGAGTTTAGATTTAGTTTAAATGCTCATGGCGGACCTCTCAGAAAACAATTATGGCGTAAATACAGGAAAAGTATCAACGACAATCTGAAAGCAGCGGAATAAATGCACAACCGAAATATATTTGCTGAAATATAAGCTACTGTTACTGTGATGCTAAGTTTACTGCAAGACCAGACTCCTTGTAAATATCTTGAACAGTTTGTGTTTTTTTGTTGTCGTATTTAAAAATTTTGCATCAATATGCCAAAATATGCTACAACTGAGATAAATTATATTCTAATTTCAGAATGTTACATTTCCTTAATTTCGTTAACGGAATACGAGTACACAACTCGATAAATCATAATCTAACCCAACCTAACCTTAAGTCTTACATATCAAATTATGTGGCGCTGACTTCGTCACTAATGCGAGATGTTGGGTCCCCTTAGACAAGTTCTATTTAAGGGACCCAAGACTTGAAGACGGAGATAGAACCCGCCTCCGAAACGTAGTGGGTTTTTCAAGAAAAGACGATGGAAAAGTTCCTGACAATGAATAATTTTAAGTACAAATATTTTAGTTCACATCTCTGCATAATATTAAGGCATGTTACATTACAATCATCATGTTTTAAATTGTTTAGATTAATAATTTATCGGCATAAAAACAAAATAGTTTATGTGATTTTAGTTGATTTTGTCTCCTCCATAACTTCATTAATGCAAGTTGTATAAGACTAAAGTTCATACGGCGCTGACCAACGTCGACAGAAGTTACACAGAAGTAAATCATGTTTCACCATTCAAAACACCAGAACCGTCCACTGATCACTGTTTCACGTCCATTGATCATTGTTCCATGCTGATCGAAGTGTACCAGTTTTCAGAATGTCTGTCACTAAGTGTCATATCGTTGTGTACGATTACACCAGGGACCGGGCTCTGAAAAGGAAACACAGTTCCTTCGGAACGCAACATAAGTTCAAAAAGTGAAGGAGGGATACCGTATGTTTGAAGTCTCTTCAAAACTAACTGAAAACACAGAAGTTTATAAGTATTCAGCAGATCAATACGTTCCATACTACGAGGCGCGTCCTCAAAGTAAGTTTCCCTGGGGCCGTTTACAGAAACAAAACACAATTTCATGGAAATATTTATTGCAACAGATACAGCAAGTGTCCAGCTATTTTTCAACATATTCGCCACCGGAATTGAGACATTTGTCATACCGTGGGACCAACTTTTGAATACCTGGGTCGTAGAAGTCTGCCGCCTGGGATTGGAACCACTGTGTGACAACCATCTCCGCCTCTCTGTCATTCTCAAAACGCTGACGCTGACCGGACAGGAATTTCTTGAGGTGTAGGAAAAGATGGAAATCACTGGGAGCGAGGTCCGGGCTGTAGGGTGAATGATTAAACACCTCCCAGCTGAACTCCTGCAGGAGACTTGCTGTCCGTCGAGCCGTGTGCGGCCTAGCGTTATCACTGACCGCACTTCACAGTCTGCGGGAGCTGGAATAAGAACCTCCATCTTCAACAGCTGCAACGATGCTAATGTGAGAACGCGGGAGGTGCCGTTAGTGCATGCGCCATGCTACGTCATTGCTCTATCACGTACGCACAGTCGCTTCGCGTAATATAAGGTTTGCTAGCTGTGGGACGAGTGGGAAACTTACTTTGAGGACGCGCCTCGTATCATGAAACCCAAAGTCTTATCACAAAATCCGGACAGGGGACTTAGTCTTGAACCATCTCAATCTAATTCGACATTTATAAGCTCAACTTTTCTACGTTTTCTGCATGCCTAGGTATCCGAAGGACTCGTTCAATATTTTTGTTTAAACCAGACCGTTCCAGACATTTAATATCCCCTTTCTGCGTGTTGTTTGTCCTGCCCATCTCATTCTCCTAGATTTAAACACCCGTAAAGTACATTCATTATTCATGTGACTAGGCACAGTGGAGTGGTTGCATGTCTACAACCCAGTGTTTGTGAATGAGGTCGGGTCCTACAGGAGCCGGCTGAACGGAAGTCGGAAATGAACGGGAAGGCAGCTGGAGGACAGGTGTGTGTGTGTGTGTGTGCGCGCTCCTTCCATGTATCGATTCCTCAGATCCTAGAGATAACGGGAATAAAAGTCCGTAACCTGTTACACTTCATAAAAGGCGTTTAAATACATTGCAATACTGTTACATGTAGCAGGGGTCATCAACTGCAGCCAGCGAGTCGCACGTGGCCTTCGCAACCTTATTATGCGCCCTCTCATGTGATTTGGGAATTAGATAATGTGAGAAGGGCAAATATTTTCTGGTATCGAGGAACACCGATTATGCACACACACAACACGTTACCTAAGCGTAAGAGTAAACAATTGCATTCAGAAACTTTGTAGGTGCAGGATTTTTACGTTAAAATTGCGTTTTCGCTCAAATGTATATTGTTCCGTTGTTCAAACCATACGAAATGCAACAGATCAATATGAAAGTAACTGAGATATTGTTAACTAAAGTTTTATACAGCTCATAAAAAAAATTGTTTCAATGCTAACAACATATATCGTCTTTATAACAAAGTGGAGACATAAACTATTGTCCATTTTCATAATAATGTTTAAGTTTCAGTTACTGTCCAAGAAATTATTCATTAATGAAAAGGATGCCGATCCCTGGTACATAGGATGGGAGAAGGTATTAATTTACATTCAAAGATTCTGATACAAAAGAAATATCTGAAATATCTGTTTTGCCAGAAAAGGATATCGCCTATTTTCTTACGCTTATCTGTCCTCATTGGTAAGTGAGAAGTCAAGATATTACGTGGTACACAGGAATACACGCCTCACAGTTACGTCACTGTGTTCCGAGCCGGGAAACAAGGACTGCATACTAAATTTCAACAGGATTTTAATTACCTTTTTGGAAGACCGAAAGGAAAATTCGAGGATAACATTGGGATTCATCTATCTTGAAGAACGAGGTGGATGTAACTGACTCGGGAACATGTTCAACGGTGAGCTTTCGTATTTGCAGTGTTGAACCTTCGGGTTCTGGTACCAGAAAGTTAGTTATGGCTAACAAAATTTTATATAAATCCGGTTCAGAAATATCACTGTTGCAGTCCGTATGCCATCACCATGTTACTAAGTATTAAAATAAACGGCCGATTGCTTTTAGGATACTTAACAACGTTCTTGCACCCGCAGAGATCAGAAAGCGCTGAGTGGGTAAATCAATGATAGTGATTATTAATTAAGATTTGAAAGGAGAAGATCGTGGCCTGTTTCCAAGCAAGAAGCCAATATTTGAAGTGAAAGTCTGAGGTAAACCAAGTACATCTTCATTTAGAATAACTGGTAACACGATTGGTATAAGGATTCAATGTCTGACGTTACTTCCTATGCTACATAAAAACTACATTAAAACATATTTCTTGATTTCATAAAGACTGTTGCTAAAAAGCTGTCCCATTATAAGCCATGCAGACTTTGCTAGCAGGCCGAAATATTTCCTTCAGGAATTCAGGAACGCGGGTGATGAGAATATTTTGGCTGCACGTAAAAGCATTACAGAACCACAGAAAGTTGTCACTGAGGAGTGCTAGCTTGTTTATCTTATAGAGTTTCACGTTCTTACTGCAGCCATCTTAAAATGAATGCCATGTTTGAAGTGTATAAAGTTGGAATTTGAAAAAGTATGTCATGACCTTCATGCAGTTTCATAAAGTCGACGAAGTTATTAGCGGGCAGCTTACACGCCTTTCTTCTTTCATTTTTTTTATTTTTTATTTCGAAGACTAGACTCGAAGACTCACAAGCGTTGCATTAAACAAGGCAACCCTAATTTAATGTGCTTGTCTCTTCAGTGAGAATTTCTTTGATTTCCACATACAACCTCAAAAATCAGTCTTCAACTACAGGCATAGACACACAATATGAGGGTCACATTGCAGATCACTCTTATGGCAGTGACAACCTTGTCTTAAGCAAGCAAAATTTGCAGACAACAGAAATGCGTAAATACGAAGTAACTTTGAATTTTATGGCAGGACCCAGCTTTCATGTGTAAGTTCTAGTACGCCTTGTAACGCGTAGTTGAGTGCTGAAGACACAATCAGCTAGCACATCGCGTGATTGGCTGGAGACTTGAGATTAAGGGATGATGGTTTTGTTTTACTAAATTTAAGCCTACACTTACCAACAAGGAACAAAAAGAAATATTAGAAAAGGACACACAAGTTGTTAAAGAGTTCAACGTCCTATCATGGAGAACACAGAGATCTAACAACCCCATTATAATAACCTGTAAGATACATATCAGCGAAAGTTTCCTACAAACTAAATTGTAGCACTGAAATATGTATAAGTTAACTGCATGTAAAGCGATAATGTGGGAGCTATAACAACACCAACCTCACACTGCATGACAAACATCACGTGTTTTAGTCATGCAGATGCGTTTACAGCCCATGCATTGAAACACGCATTAAAAGCAGTCCACTCGCCAGTGGAGTCGTCTCTATAGAGTTCCGATGGATTGCACGTTTTAACGTCTTAATATCAATCTCACTTCATCAAAACCTATTCACAGCGGAATTACGAGGGTCTCGAACATTTCTAAGCACAATGCACGTCTCATTTAACACGGAAACTTGCCTCCAAACAGAAGTCATTGTGAAGTACTTACGCCACGTGCACTAATGACATGAATCAGAAGTAGAAATTTATGCTGTTCTCCGTATGCAGTCCATGCAGCCCTCTGTTATTGTTAATTTTTCTTTCATTTACGTTTCTACTTTAAATCACTGTCGTTAATACAAGACATTTTGAAGTATACCAACGATATTCGAATCGTTAGCCTAAGGAAAACAGATAAAAAATGCTACTAAACAGTGATGTTCGGCGCAAATAACTTCAAATATTTACAGTACACAAGAATTATCGTGACCTATTCATAGTGCTGAACGAAATGGTACTTATTTTATTCTTTTATTTGGCATGTTCTTTATAATTTCTGACGCTGTTTTTTCACGGCCTATAACTTTGGGGCAACATTGTAATTAGTCTTGTATTCACAGCAAACATCTATTTACAAAGTTTAATTTGTGGAATGGATTGCATGACAGCCCCAAGTTTACTGAATAACGAAGAAAGTTATCTCAACTTTATATCAGTTAAAGGCTTTAAGGCAAAGAAAATCCTGAAGTTTCAGCGTTGCTTACTTGAAATAGAAGAAAATAAATAATTAAAGAGACTCACGAGTGAAATATCACTGATACTGTACGCAGCCTGGTAATGGGATGTTAATTGGAAGGCTATTTGTACAGCTTTCTAAGGGCTTCTCGGCAGTTGTACGTTATTTGTGAAGGGGCAGACGAAAGCGTCTGTTTGCGGTGGGCAAAGAAAGAACCTTTCACCTGTCGGTTGGTATGTCACCATCGTTTAGCACGTCTCCGAAAATCATGCACCAAGACGATAAATTTTTTGTTAGCAGCTTGGGTGGTCGTTTTATTTTCCAGGCAGAACATCTTAACAAATACTCGGAACGGGTCCGACTGGGAACAAAATATTCTATTCATCGTTAGTTTTAATTTATAATGGACTATTATCAATAACGCTGTACTCTTGTTCGTTTCCTCTACATTCACTGTTCCATTAGCTCACCTTTCGATGGTCTTCCAAGATATATGTTACATTTTCAGTGATAAAATAGGTGTCACTGAATCAGAAATGCACAAGTTGTTTTCTTTATTTTTATTTATTTAGAAGAACTTGCAGAACAGATGCTAAGAGCTTTAATTTATTTGGAAGAACTTGCAGAACAGATGCTAAGAGTGTCCACTATCTTTTCGAATACAACCATCGACCCGAAATTTTATTATCAGTCGATGCAATGCTAATTACTCGGTAATCGATTGTTAAATACTTCAGAAAGAGCAGCAAACGATTTCGATGCGACATGTTTGCACCTGCGCAACTGGTATGAGCAGCGGCCTAGCAACCAGAGTGACTTTAGCTCCAGCGTCACTGGGAATGTTGGGAGAGTATATTCTACTATAGGGAGGTGGACCTGCTTGTGATTTGATTTTTGCGCCGCGGCACGTGATTATTGTTGGGTTATGTCTGAAGTGGCACACACTTTTACGTAAACAAATCTAATTTTGTATAAAGTTGGCGAAAGAAATGGTTCATTCACCATTCAGCCACCTGACGCGGCTTGTTGCCCGAGAGTCATTCATCAAATCTACTTTTATAACTCCTCTTCACTCGTGTGGAACAATAGTTCTTACATTATGGGAAGAATATTAAGGATTTAAAAAACTTAGAAGAAACCTTGTGAATTTCATCTCTTAGTAATTTTAGCGTACTTGTTCATTCCGGAAAGTTAAACTTGAAGAGCAATGCAGTACTTGGAACTAAGAGACAGGATGTATCTGGAAGACGCAAAAACACAGTGAAGATTCGCGTAACTTGTACACTTTACTAACAATTATTAGGATCATAAAACCAGAAAGATGATGTGCACGGGAATGTAGCGTGCATGGGAAAGTGAAACCTGCATAAACAATTCTGAAAGTAGACCACTTGGAAGAAACAGGACTAAATAACAGAGGATAATACTAAAATGGGTATTAACGAAGCAGAATATGACGATGTGGATTGGATTAAAGTTGCTCAAGATAAGATGCAATGGCAGGCTCCAGAGAACTCGGGTTTCTTCAAGGAATGGGAGTTCTAGACCAACTGGACGGTTTTATTCCATAAAGGTAGTAGGTATTTAGACGTTGAAGGCAAGAGACAACCCGGAGGACAGCCATCTGCCATCTTCTAAATTTGATTAAAGTAGCTTAGTATGCGGTCCGATGGTAGATATCGTTTCAGAAGTAATAAATCTTTGTGTTCAAAAACTGTTGGAGGAGTGAGTGATTTGGTTAGTGAATTTGTTTACTATTCTTACAGTTGGAGCGGTTCTTAGCTGCGACGCGGCGGTTTGAGTGGAACGTTGAAAGAAGACGCCGCGTTTCTGTGAGTTTCATCACTTGTTCAAATTCCGTCCGTATTTCCACCACCTGACAAAGACGAATGGAAAGTCGTCTGATTCCGAAAATACCCTTCGTCTTCCCCTTGACAATGATGCTGACTGTGACGGAACCCAGAAGGAAAATCCACCGACATGTTGCAACGGAAGTTATCAGTATTGCATATTGTAATGAGTTCACTTAGTGAACACGCTCAAACGTAATGGAATTTGTATGTTCTGAGTCTGGGTAATTTAAATTCGAATACCGTGTAGTGGACTTCAGAGATGCAAGCTACAGTCATTTAAAACCCGACAGTCGATCACTTAACTGGCTTATTTATTTCTTGTTCATTCGTGTCGAATGACAGTATGTATGTATGCCAATAACGAAGCTGGAAAAAGGATAAATTGTTTTTAACCGATTAATCAACAAGAAGACACGATCAATTAACCGACTGATTGTTTGAGCGTAGACATTCAGAAAAAAATCATCTTTGTTTTTGATTTTACAGAAAATTGTAAACAATAAAAACTTTGTACATAAAATGTCATTCATTCTGTATTTAAGGAGACTGCGTCTGCTTTCACATGTTTTTATACCGATGGACACACAGCACCGTACACAGTAATTAATGAACTGAAGGAATGGAAACAGTGAACTGCACGTCCTCAGAGGACGCTCTTTCAGTAAAGCAACGGCGACATTCGCTACGGTCATCTGCCTTTCGTTGGTGGTTTGATAATTTTCCCAACCTGGATCAAGAGACGACGGAAATGTTTTAAATCTGAACAGTCGAAATTAAACTTACAACACTGTACTTTAGGAGTGACGCTAAATTAGTGTCATTAATATTACATTATTTCGCGGATTAATCACCAAGCACCGATGCTAACGTTATATGACACTAAAATGCATTTGAATTAGCTTCACTAAACAAACATAAAAATCATTTATTAACATCTGAGAAATCATAGCTTTATTCGACTCATCTTTTAAATTCTGTACTCAGAAGACACATTTCAAACGCGTGCAGAGCTTCTGTGTGCTATTAACGTAATTCTCGTCATAAATACGGTTCAGAAGTGTGTTCCCTTTTACGCGTCGTGTGAAATGTATCTTTTTAAAGAACCACCTTACACGGCACACAAATCTTTTATATATGAATTCCTAGATTCAGCAATGTTAATAGCACACTCCAACATCAGACGTGTTTCCGAGCCAATTCAGTCCAACTCACATTAAACGTCACCTGCTTAAAGTTCAATAGCCTGCTATCGTCTCACCTCCGTCTTCGTTTTAGTAGCAGTGAAGAACCCTAACTGAAGCTGATTGGTTTAACACTTTAAAGCACAGCACTTACCACACGTAACACACATTTTAATATTTAATATCGCTGCACTTTGTGCACACAGTACATTCGTGTGTTTCGCATGATGGGCCTACAAATAGTGATTATTTCCCTAACAGCATTAATCAATTTATCCTTGTAATAGTGACACATTGTGTTTTCTTTGAAGAAGAAACATAATTTTTAAAATTATCTAAACCAGTGGTATTCAACCATTTTTTGTCCGCGTACCCCCAGATATAATTTCTCTTCAACTTTGTACCACCAAAGTTGTTGGTGTATAATTCAAGTTATACATAGTATATAATCTACATCTTAAATAAATTAAAGAAATTACATTACTGATATTCAGTGTTTATCATAAAATAATATTTTTTTTTAAATTTCAAGTACCCCTTAAGAAGTCTTCGCGTACCCCCGGGGGTACGCGTACCCCAGGTTTCCTATACCACTGATCTAGACAAACTTCGTGCTTTAAAAAGTTAACGTGATAATCCTTACTATCTCGAATTCCAGAACAGCAAGCCCTACCTTAGGAGTTATTCATATGGCATACTACTTACAAAATCAGAGCCACCCTACGTTACCACAACGTAACCGGAAGACGGAAAATTACCGGTGTGGTCTGGCACAAGCTGTTTTGTACAGGTACGTATGCCTTCCGTCCGCTATCATAAGGTTATACATACTACAGTTTTTAAAAGCTGTGGCGAATACTCTGTAATGCTTACGTTCGCCGCGAAATTACATGCAGAGATGGGGGGGGGGACTGAGAATTTCCGCAATTTAAGTCCGGACGGAAACAGGTGCAAGAAGGCAAACAGAGCCAAGCTGTCTTAACTTCATAGTGTGCAGCAAGCTCGCAACAGCAGGTACCACCTGTTCTAAAAGATGAATCAAACTAAGTGCTCTCCACCCTGAACATAATTAAAAGATGGGGTTATGATAGAATGTTTTCATCTAAACGAACGAGAAACCTGTTTAAAAGGACAAAAACGAAACGATAATTAACTATAACTGCAAATAAGTACCACAAATTATAAACGCCAATATTTCACAGACACACATGCATGAGATTTTCACAGCTGTGAAACTTGTGGTCTTACTGGGTTAAGACTCCATGTATTTTGTGGGAATCTACGGGCTCCATCTTCAGGGCAGAAGGGTCATAACCCATACAAGTTCCGTAATAAGACATATGGTAATGATTTTTGTAACAGAAAGGAAGGAGTACTTGTTCAGCAAACCCAAACGAGAATATTTTCTCTGATCTTGTTCTTTTAGCCTTACGTGAAGACTGAGCCGCTCGAATTAAGCAGGAAACATTCTTACATTGTTTAATGCTTACGTTGTCACAAATACTAGACTGACATGCCACTTATGTGAAAGAGTTATACTCTGAAATAAACAATTTTTGCTTAAATGCACACTGCAAAATATCGCAACGTCAGAACCTCATATACCTATCTCAATCACTAACTTAATGCCATTATTCTCAAAGTACACATCGAATGGTAAGGAGATACAGCAGAGCAGACATTTAACGTCTATGAATAGCCTGTCGGGTTCCATCCATTCCTTGTGCACAATGCACTGATCTCGATCAATGACCGTGTCTCGTTTTGTTTTCTATAAGCACGGGGTTCGATTACCGTGGACGCAAATCTTGACCTTTCCTTTCCCGTTCCATCGAGAGGAGGTTCTGTTTCTTCAAGAGTGTTCATGTTATTCTGTTGGCAACTTGTACTTGCTGGCAATGCGACCGACTCGCAAACACAAGGTTATTGGATTATTTCCAGCTGTCTAATGGAAAAGTACGAAAAGAGTCTAGCAGGCCGATACGTGATGCCAATGCTGCTTGGGGGGGGGGGGGGGGTCCCCCCCATCAGTTACCTGCACTGTGGTAGAACCATCAACAGTGGGAACACTAAGAAACCAGTTTTATCTTTCGGGTTCAAACATTCATTTCTCGGTAACACACAAACCCCTCCCAACCTTCTAATTGAAATCGGTGATTCTTTCCTGGGCGGTAAACCGTCTGGGGTGTAAAGCTAACACCTGTATCTTATGCAAAGGTATGGAACGTGTGGAGTCTCACCTCAATTTCCCCCCACACGCGTACATGGCATAATGATCAGGTCATTATTTTACTCAGACTTCGAAGTAAGGTGAAATGAGAATAAAACCGTCTATACTGGTTAATGACACGGCAGGGATTTGTTGCTGGTACAAACAATAAGCTGGTCCTAATGTATGGGAAGTCCTAATTGTTGTTTCACTTTGTTCCTGTTTCATTCTTTCCGGGAACAGTGTTATGAATTTGTCCTCTTACAGCTGATACATTCAATCTTTTAGAATTTTAATGTGATGTTGGCTGCTTTGGGTTAGCAGGTGGTTCACCGGCGTTTCACATGTGATTGCTCATCGCCCTGATGATGGAGGCAAGAAGTACCTCCGAAAAAACTACAACAGTTCCCAAAGCTTCGAAGATTTCATCAATCTCGAAGATGGTCATTTTGAACGACCGCTTTTATAGCCCGCCTGTTTTAGGTATAATCCTGTTATAAGCCAGCGATAAATGACTGTCTAAAGCAGTGTGCTCAACCTGGGGTACGCGTACCCCCGGGGGTACGCGAAGACATCTTAGGGGGTATGTGAAATTTAAAAAAATATATATTATTTTATGATAAACACTGAATAATCAGTATTGAAATTTATTTAATTTATTTTAGATGTAGATTATATACTATGTGTAACTTGAATTATACACCAACAACTTTGGGGGTACAAAGTTGAAGAGATATTATATCTGGGGGTACGCGAACAAAAGAGGTTGAATACCACTGGTCTAGAGGAATATGAGTGGTGAAAGCTGCCGGCAACCATATTTTGAAGGCGTAAAATTTATAAAATTCAGGCACTTGTGAGTAGTCTTGTCCTATCAGCATCTACACTGTGAATAAAGGCTTCGAGTTCTTGCCATAACTTACACATGTATAATATTTGTTCCATCATTATTTTCTCCGCCGCGGATTTTCATCAAAATTGTTTATATTTTTGATCTGCTTATTTCTAAACTGAACTACACACAGCTCATTAATTAAACCGATTACTCATTCCAGTCTAGCAGAAACGACATTCATACACAGAACTGGAGATTGGCAACTATTGTTGTCAACGGAAGTGAGGTTCATAATTACAACAATACTTAAGGAAATGAAAGTGTCATTATCTTTGTAACAACGGCAGGTGTAACATAAGTAGCATGAGTCACAATGATGTAGAGAAAGTACTCTACTCACAGTTGACGTGTTAAACGTGATCATCACGCGAGGTTATGTATGATACAACTCGTTAAAGTGTTTCATGTCCGTTCCACATTCGGCAACACACTACAACCGTTATAAAGATTTTCCTCAACTCTTTCCACTCTTCAGGACCTACCTCAAGAGAATTCCAGGCCAGAAACTACCTATCCTGAGTATTCTTCTGGTTCAATCACTCCCTCCAGATAATTATCGGGACAGTGCTTTCAAATAAAGACTACTTCCGTTCAGATCTCCACCACCCACATATTATTACCAGCAAAGTAAACTAACTAACAAACTAAATGTCTTACGGAACCCGAAGGTTCATCACCGAAATAACCAAAGCCCTCCACCGGACCCTGTCCTGGGCCAACAAAATCCAGTTTCCTTCAACTCCTATCTCCCATAGATCCCGCCTGAGATTATCCTCCCATCTACGTCTAGGTCTCCCCAGCGGTCTATTCCCCTCAGGCTTCTCAACCAATACCCGGTGCACACCTCTTGTCCCATCCATGCCCGCGTGGATTTATTAGCCACATGATTTTGCCCGCCAATCTGTTGACGGGATACCAACATGTACTTAGTTGTTTTCTGAATTTACTTCTAGCCCCACCTGTCTACTAGCCTCTAGTAAAACTTCTGTGTTCCTCTTTATTGTATTTATATCATCACCCCAAAAAAGTAACATCATTAGCATATGCCAACAGCTGATGTGTCCCATTCCATTGCAAACCCTCCTGCCTATCTTGGACTTTCCTGATAGCATATTCTAGCGCAAAGTTGAAGAGCAAGGAAGACAGAGCATCTCCTTACTTTAGACCGTTCTTGATGAAGAAAGACTCAGATAAATATTTACGTACACAAATTTTGCCACAGGTTTCATTTAAACACATTTTTATTAGAACCAGTAAAGTCAAAGTAAAAATAAAAATAAAAATATTATCACCGGTGCCCGTCAGAATTAGTCTCGGCCCTCAAAGTGTTTCCTCACTAAATCCGTAGCCTATGTGCATTTATCTATCAATCATGTACTTAATGACGCTTCACCAACCAGAGATAACGAAACGTAGAACGGAAATAGTTTTATATTCTGAGGTCTCGTATTACATTTTGCACGGGAAACGCATGAACTAGGCGCGGAAATTATAAAAACAGGAAGAGCATGGCATTTAGGATACGCATGGCAGTTACTGAGCTGGTAATTCAAGTGGGTGGGACAGCGGTTGTTATTGTCGGGGGAGAAATACATGACAAACAACCCTCGAACGAAACAGCCAGTCGTTGAATTGCTGCCTGCTATTATTCGTGAGGTTTGTAAAAGAAAGTAGATAACTGATCTATCAGCCTTTTCTTCCGCAGGTTCTGGAATAGAGTCCCAGACCCCACCGTGTGGCTGCCGTCGTGCGGTTTCGTTGTAAAATGACGCACTCAAACTACAAGGCTACCTCAGCAACAGAGGTAAAAGGAATTTCATCCTGTGTCCATGCACTGTCATTGGAAATAAAGCTCTGTGCATACCGACGTGGGTGCTAGATGGAACACGGATAAAATATGAGGAAATATCCGGTTCGAAGTTCTGCAAAGTCAGGGCCAACCTGACTGAGGTTTCGTGGATTTAGTTCCTCCAGGCGAGCGCCGGATAAACATTTATACTGTTAGGTCATTTCAAAACAAAGCCTTGTCTTTCAATATTATCTTTCTGAATCATTTCACACTATACAACTTCGGTACTTAAATCAGCATCGTTAAAATATGAATCAAGCAATCAAATTAATGACTACAGTTCAGGAATGTGTTTCCAGCCGTACAAACGAACAATTAAAATGCATGTCATGCTGACACAAAACAAGTTACGAGCTCGGTAACTGAAGATAAAAACGTAGGTTCACACTCCGTCCGGAATGACCCTCAACATACAAATTCGAAGAAGGCCGCGTGGGTTCTAAAACCGTTCTGGTCTTGAAGACAAGTCAAAATATCCCCGCCAGGAATCGAAACCCAGTTCTGCACAACTGAATTATCATGTGTCTACTTCAGTTTATGGATTGTTTAATGCAAAATTCTCTACCATTTGGTAGCAATTTGAAAATCTACAGCTGAGATCCGCAGTTAGGCTCTTTATTGCCAGATTCCTAGATTAAGGGTTCCTCTTAACTCTGTTATAAAGTATCATGTCAACCGACAATAATATTAACTTATTTAATTCGGTCAGAACCTTCGATTTCTTTCATGAAGTACTGGAACTAAGCTATATATAAGTTATGGCTGTTGTTCTTTTAAATGTGTAACAAATTACAAAGTTAACCGGTTAATTGACTAACTATTCGGATAAACCAGAATACCAACGACTTTATCAATAAACCAATAGTAAATATGTAATTTTAATTCAGAACGCGTAAGTTGTTTCATTGTTCTTTCTGGTGGTAAAACAGATACAGTTAGCATCGCTGGGCAGAGCTTCTTATATAAAACAGGATTTTATATTCAAATTAATAATTGCAATATAATAACAACAGAAATAACATATTCTATAAAAAGGTCTATAATGAGTGCATATAATATACGAAGCTACATGTTCATTTTGAGTTTTAAAAGTAAGGCATTACATGTGAAATCCTGGGATAATTCCTCGGTCACCGTTATAAGGTTGACATCATCCATGTAATCGACTGAGTGAAGAAACGCTTATCCAGAAATGTGTTTCGTGTTTGTGTAATGAACATTTTATCTACGTGCATGCTTTTAACGTTTTACCTTCTCGTAAATGTCTAATATTTAGATTGTATCTCAGCCATAACGGACTACTTTGTTTCAAAACGTACGGTTTCACTGAACCGTTAAAAGGGAGGAACGCTCTTATGAATCACTTATTGACAGTTGTAAATCACGTTAAAAAAAATTTCAACGTTTATTTCCAATCAGAAGCATTAATGTGACCGTGGAGCGAACTGGTGCAGCGAAAAAGCTTTAGACTTTTGTCATAGAAGTACCTGGTTCAAATCTGAGTCTGAGATTCTGCAGGGAGACACAGGATTGACTTAACAATCAACTCAATGGCGTAAAGTTTTCTTAAGAAGCTAAGAGTCGCGCAGTTAGTTAATAAATGTCCATATGCAATTCGTATATTTATTTTCGTGTTAACAATAATCTTCATGCAAATGGATCTAGTTTCGACCTTTGCAACCTTCTTCTTTGACATAAATTTTAATATTGCCCTCGAATTTACATCTATACAACTTATGAAGGAATAGAAAACTAAATAGCGAAATTTTAGGTTCTCACGGCTGCGAGATTTTGCATCGCGTAGTCTCGTTGTTTACTGACGTTTCAGATCATCGCGCTGATGATGAAGTAAGCACCTCTGAAACGTCGGTAAACGTCTACCAGCCTACAAGTTGCAACAGCCCAGAAGACAGTCATCTTCAAAACTATACAGCGACTGTTTATTATCAGAATAATTCAAGTTCCGGTCCCTGTACTGGATAACTTGGCTACTGGACGGGACAGCGAAGAGGAACCAGCCGGAAGGAAACTGCCTTCGTGTCGTCACATTGTCGGTCTACTCATGTACCTCCCGTGGGACACTTGGCGCCGAACATCTGGCATGTTTTAAGGGATGTTCAAGGGAGGAAACCATCCATGTGTTACCAGCACACTGATCTGGAAACGCACCGGTAACAAGGGTAGGACTTACTCAGGGGAGTTCAGAGTTCGTGCTCGTACAATGACAGCAAACCAGACACGTAAGACTGATGTGTTACAAACGTCGTAAATACCGACAGACAGGTCAGGCGATGCCCATCCATACGAGTCCAGCACTCAGCCTTGTTTTCTGAAAATGGTTGAAACAGTCCATCTGTGTCTGTATTCCTGCAGATAATGAATGTGTAAGAATAATATCTCCTTACGGCGACACAGTTCTAAAGTCCATTTCCTTATTTCTTCTCTTCATTCCTTCTCATTCTCATCCTGTTGTTGTTATTGCTGTCTGTCCCAAAAGTTATCGAGCAAATTTTATTTCGATTCGTGTCTATAAATCAAACCCCCACTTCACAGGGAGTCTGAATCGATCGTCCGTGGATTACTGTACGCAGAATTGCCAATATGGAATTAAATTTAAGGCCAACACTTACTGTACGCAGAACTGGCAATATGGAATTAAATTTAAGGCCAACAACTTTCACCTTTGCTTGAAACAGTTTTCTCCAACGGAGTATTTTAAGAAAAAAAAATCTACCTCATGTGTATCTGTAATTTGATTAGTTCTGCAGTAACGGGTTGTTATGTGAAACAAGCAGCTAAACACGAGAACTAAGAGGTATTGAAAACCGCGAAGAAAATAACATATTAGTCTTGCTAAATTATATTATTAGTTGAGCAGGCCGCTCTATAAAGACGGATGCATACGAAGGAAATCAACGTCCCCGTGGGCCATTCTGTATACGAGATATCGGTACAGCTGGTTACACACTTTGTCCCCGTGGGCCATTCTGTATAGATATCGGTACAGCTGGTTACACACTTCACGCAACTAGCTCGTAACCTGTTGACTCATAATGTAATGAAGCAGTAACGATGTCTTCCGTAGATCGCGCTGTGTAGTATCGGTACTCTCTGTACGCTGTATATTACGATCAATTCTCAGATTTTTTTTCCAGGGTTTCTACCCGCATGGGACAAGAGAGGGAAACCAACAATGGCTGCGTCCCAGATTTGTGAGGATTAAAAAGAAATCAATTTTGCTATAAGTCTCAGAGGACAGAAGGGAACACTGCTTTGGTGTTTTTATTCTCGATGGGGCCCAGTAACACCGGTAAACTTTTCAGGAATTTGTGTATCACAATGGTCGTGCTATATCTCAGGTAGTCGGACACTGGGTTTACTCCGCGGATACTCGGGTTCAATACAAGGTGATTTCAAGTGAGATGGAGGAACACTGGAGCAAATTTTTTCTCGGTGCTAATAAACAATAAGATCTGTGACCGCCCCACGAGGTGTGCTATTGCCCTGACAAAGCAGCACATCGTAAAACTCTCGGTCCTAAGCTAGTGTCCTCATCTTTACCCGACATTTGACTGGTCCCGGAGTAAAGGTCCCATTTCATAATGGGATTTTGATGTAAATGGCATTGGTATAAATGCATGAGGGAGTGGATCTTGGAAAGGAGGTGGAAGGCAGTCGTGCCCTACTGAGCTAGTATGTGACTGAAGAAGACCAAGAAATGCAGTTGATTAAGTCATTTAACTGTGACGTTTCGTGCAGCGGTAACCAGTCAGAAGCAAGGGGACAGAAAGATGCCCTTCAAACAATAGCGAACTGTTCCCGAGTCCTTATGCAAGAATTCGTTGTCTGCAGGTTTTGAAAGGCCATGGTTTAAACGCCGTGTGTGATGTAAGGCGACAGGGTGTGGGCTGTATCGGGTTCCGATGAGGAGGAAGACGCAGCTCCGCTTACCGGACCGGGGGCGGAAGGAAAGGGAAGCCAAGCAGTCATGGGAACACTTCCGGTCCCACGCTTCTCAACGACACGATCCTCTCAAATCCACTTTTCCGGAGACAACTTCTTTTTTACACACATGATCCAATTTTCTGACTGTTCAGCATGGAAGAGCCTTACATATGCTCTGCATACCACCAGGAGGGGTCAGAGGGCGTCCGTACTCTTCGAAACAGGAATTAGTGTTCTCAGTCGGTTTCGGCGTCAAACTCACTTGCACATAGCACAGAGGATGAGAAAGAGAGTTCCATTCATTGGCCCTGTGCGCCTTCATCCAGAAGGAAAAAGTTCATCTTTAAGCTCATACGCAGTGACAGTTAAAATAATAATACTTAATTGCATGCTGAAGAATGCCAGCCCGTGGTATTAAATGTGACGGACTGCCAAGCAAACGAAGCTTGCAGAACAGATGAACATCGGATATGCGGCCGAGGAAATGTAAAAGGGAACATTTCGTGTGAGCATATGCATAAACCCCACACCTTTAAGGGAAACATGAGAAACGGCGATACAGTTCGCGTATTGTACACGCTCCGGCCGCATTACCCCACAGGATAGACTAAGTGGGTCCGGAGCAGAGGTGTTGGGAGCCGAATTCCAGCCGAACACGGAGGCATTTCACTTAGTTATCGCCGCTGATCCTTTCGAGTTCGGTACTGAAGAAAACCAAATCGCAGTAGAAGTTACACTCTCACGATTATGAGCTGCTCTATATATGATGATGATGATGATGATGATATATATATATATTTATATATAAATATATATATATAGAGAGAGAGAAAGAGAGAGAAGACGAAGAAAGAACCGCAACACCCCCAAAACTTACAGTTTGCTGATTTCAAGGCCCAGGAATAAATTACACATCTTGCATTGGCCACTCCATGCAGTAATTTCCCTCTTCTACCTCCTTGTTATGGTAACAGTAATAATATTAGGCAAAGAACACACATTCTGAAGGTCTTCACTTACAGATTTCCCTAAAAGGGATTTGAGGTTCTGACGGCATGGAGTACGAACCTGTCACCCTCAGTTTTCCCCAACTTCCTGCTATTTCCTCCCACTTTGTCCCAGCATTCTCATCAACATGTTATCGAACAAATTTAATCTACGTTCTTCCCCTAACGTAAGACAAAGCTTCTCACTTACATGAATGAACACGCAAGCTAAGATGATAATTCTGTGCAATATGATCTTCACGTCTTCAGACAGGCGACGGAGAAACATAAGTTTTTAAAGAACAAAACAAATCACTAAAATATTACCACAGCATTCATCGACACAACTCCATGCGGAACCTAATTCTTACCAAAGGGTCGATTCAAATATCGACAGCTCGCAATCTGAAATTAAATGCAAGCAGGTGACAACAGAAAAGAACCTTGTGCATGGCCCGAAGGTCGACTTATTCCGACGAGTTGCCAGGTAAACACGTAATTTCACGTTATATAATTAACCGACTAATTTTCTTTAAGCAGAGCACTTACTCTTTCAGAAACTGATTGTATCTCAGCTGATGAATATATTCGCCGTATTTCAAGAAGTCCCGAGATGCATTACAGTGCCCATACTAGTCGGTTCGTGGGCACTAGCCTGAGCGAGATGACATCTGTTCCTTTTAAGACCCATTTTATCATTCTTTCACCCACACCCAAGTCTTTTATGTCGTCTCTTTCCTCGCAGGTTTTCTGACCAAAATCTGTTCGCATTTAACACATCCCATTGCGTGCTACATATCCATATTTCTGCTAGTTTCTGTATCGGATTATCAGACATGGCCATCGTATTTTATTCTTCGTTACAACTTAAAGGACACGAATTCTCTGCGAAAGATACGTTATATTTGCCAACAGAGGTTAAATAAAAGATTAACAACCCTCCAGTTGAACGTTAGCACACAAAATATGGACAATAATAAGCGTGCATTTTACAAATTTAAAAGCTGAAAAATCCAAGGTACTAATGTGAAAAGCCTGTGATAAAATGCTGCCTTTAGCTACCTGTGTTCAACATTATTCTTCCCATGTTCATGACGGCAAAAAACCCAACGGGAGGGGAAAACTTTCCTCACATAAATCTATGTCACGCTTGCATTTCGTTAGAGCATTGGAAGCTTTGTGCAACCCTGCACTACGTGAATAGTGTACAGTTCCTTCACGAGCTGACCTGGAAATGTGCTCAGCGGTGTCAGGGCTCTTGTTGGAACAGAGGGAATTCTATCCTGTAGAAAGAAATGATTGTTAGACTGCAACGGGTGTGAAGAGAAATCTCCCAGATGAACACCGGCCGAAACGAAATGAGAAACGAAAAGGTACAACGTTTACAGGTTACAGCGCGTCCCTGAAATGGTTACGTTGTTCTGTGTGGGTACAGTCGGGTGCAGTGAGAAGTGTGTTTAGCCGAGGGTCCTCAAGACGTTGAAAGCTGTTCATGTACTCACAATTTCAAATTTCCTTTCACAACCTTTTCTCGTTTCCTCCATTGTCACGTAGGTCTATTTTATGAAACTAAGAAGTTATACCACGTGAATATTTGTAAGTAGTATTCGAGATATACTAGGGAAATAATGGAATTAAATAAGTCCGTCTAATGCTCATTTAGTAGAAACTGTTCCATTACGTAATTATAAAATGTAGTCATCTTCATTGTGTTTCAAGCCCTAATTATTTCTTAATCATAGTAACAATATTTAATTAAAATAGTTATGTAAACAGAGCAGTGCTATCCCTCATATCTTAATTTCTAGGGTCGTCTAAAGATTAGGCCTAATAATTATAAAGTCATTCACCACCAGTCGAATAACAACTGTAGTTTCCGTTACGGCTAATCACCAATCATCACTTTATGATGACAACAGGAGACGAGAAGACGGGATAAATTCTGAACCTTGGCACTGGATGGAGTTGCATGGTGAGCTACAGTTAAAATCTGGAGAAACAGACTCCAGCACCCACAAGCTAATTGGCGTAATTTAGGCCACTTAATTAACAGGAGTATATACTAAATGTAGTTTTTATACAGCCGTCAACTGACCCTTTCTTGAGGCAGATGAATGTAGTCCACGTGTTCATAACCCACTTTTTTACAAAGATCAATAGGGGGTAGTAGGGCACGACGGATTTTTCATAGGGTTTCATTATCCACTGAAGTGATCGATAGCGAAAACTCAGCTTTTCATATCGCGTAAAGCTCCGCATCGGAAGCCGTGACTCACAACTGAAGCAAGCCACGTGCTGTCTCAAATTACGATCCGCAAGGCTACGCAAATAGAAACGTGCCCGAGGCTGGAGCAATAGAACGTTGTTTCATACGGCGTCAAACAGCGGAAGGGGACAGCGTCATTTGTTTGTATGAGCACGCGCGGTTTGTCATTATATTTTTTGGGCGATGGTGAAGGTAATTGATTTTGTTCGGACAAGTATGGAGGTGTTGAGATCATTGTGAATGATGTGATGGAGGAACTAAGGTTATCCCCGAAATCAGCCTCGAGCAAATGAAGAAACAAGAAACTAGCAACATTCAGCCATGAGACTCGACCCTCGAACCTTTCGAAGTGATATGCCAAAGCTAATTTTCCCAGTGTTAACTAATGCTTGGTGACGGTGATTTATCAAACAACTGCGGAAAACCAGTCTTTTACGAACTTCTTTAACTGTGGTCCTCTGGGTTATGAAGTCGTGAAGTCTTGTAGATGATTACCAAAGTTTCGGGGATAAGTTTCGGATAAGGAGGTGATGCGTTCCTACAAAACACTGAAAACCACCTAAAATTGTATATGGAGTCACAATCCGGTGGATCAACATTCTTCCCTTAAGGTATTCCAAACAAAATGTTACACCCATTTTTCACTTTCCAATGCATTTTACATGTACAGTCCATCTCACATTCGGTAAAAAAATTTACAGATTATAACCGTAATTATGTAAAATTCTGTACTCTTTTTCTTAAGTCCAAATGTCCTTTTCAGCGCTTTGATTAAACTATATTAATTATCGTTAGACTTACGCAGTTTAAACACATTTTTTTCGGACCGTGTGTACAAGAAAAACCCTCGTGAGGAAACCAAAAGACAGAGCGAGCAGCACATACAATATATGGTCAACAGCTGGATTATAGGGGATACGCCTGACGTGTAATGTCCGGGACGAAACAAGGACCTCCCACAAGGGGAACATCCTGAGGCGGATCTGGAATAATCGGTAGTTGTTGGTGAACGAAAGGAACCAAGGCCCATTTCGATAGTATCGCGTCTTGATACCTAGGGGCAGCGTTGCATTATGGAAATACAAATTCCATGCGTGTTCAAGAATTAAAAGTTTCCTATGTCCAAAACATCTCACCACGTAGTTCTTAATCTTAACATCGCTGTGTTTAAATAACGAAAAGAAAATTCTTCTTTAGTTTCTGTATCTCCATTGTAACTTTAAAAGTTTAACTAACGAAAAGAAAATTCTTCTTTGGTTTCTGTATCTCCATTGTAACTTTAAACGTAGAGAAAAACACAAATAGTAAACTTCAATTGCCAAGAAATAGTAGGATATTTCCACGGATACTATAAGACAAAAAAATATTTTTTACAGCAGAAGTGGCCTATGTCTATTAACGACATATCTCGTCCATGGATTTCAAAAGATTAGTCCTGACAGCTTCTAACCTTGCAGGAAAAGTTCTTGGCTCTCATTATGAAGGCAGTGAAAGGATCCCAAAATGTTCTAGACGTGGCGGTGAAAATCACCTCTTCGTCCCTTCCGAGAATGGAATCCCAGTTGTTCAGACATCTATCCGTAGCTTCTGTACTTCAAATATGCGAGGTCCTAAGTGAAAAATGAGAAAATGTTGCTCCTCTGCTAAAACAAGTTTTTTAAAAATGTGGTAATCGGGAAATCTATGTACATAGTACACTAATATCGACCGTGTGTAGGAGTGCATTGGAAGGAGTGGGAATGCGTATTACAAATTCCAAAGTACACGTATTTTTTAAGTGCGTTCTTTGAAACTTTGCACTCTCATTGGGGTTGATCGCAGATACAAAGTCAATCTCACCACACTATCTGTCCATGCATTTCGTTAAATACTGACAATATTAAAACTACTTCAAAGAAAAACTTTAAATATGTCAGGGTATGGGCGATGAGTCTTCGGCCCGACAAGAACAAAAATTAAATTGACTCAACAACGTTAATGTAAACCCAAAACACCAAATTTCTTCAAAATCCGTCAGGTAGAATTAGAAATTACACATGCTGGCGAATGGTTAAATAAATGTGATTTCTTTACGCCTTCACTTGATGCAGTGAATGCATGAGGACTCTGGACGTAGCTCTCGAATTTGGCCCGAAGACCAGGTAGTCCTGACTGACGTTTTCCTCAGGCCCTCCAGGCAAACACCAGCATGGCTAGGACAGCTTCCTTTCACATGCCCTTTTGGTCATTATCACTCCGTCATTCGACGCTACGTAGTCTGAGCTACCAAGAGCGTTGAGTTTTGTAACAACGGTTGACTTAGAAGAATAATAATAATATGTTGGACAATGTCCACTGTCTGAAATTATAACAGATGTACGTC